>CM018690.1:18624811-19165099 GCA_009363875.1 Mikania micrantha | reverse complement strand
AACTCGCAATTCACATCGAAATTACACTCGTTATGACCTCCAGTCAAACATTGGTGCCGAGTGGGGCTAGTCAAACCCAGTAGTACTACGTAATTACGACTCGTTTGTTTACACAACTAACGGTAAGGATAAGTGAGGACTTTAAGCGATAATAGTTACACTCGAAAATGGTTTTCACAAATACCAGTCATATATCTAAAACAGTTGCATTGTATTCTCACCCCAATAGTTTAGCAAAACAGTTAAAGAGTAAAAGTGGGGCCGTAAACTCACCTGAGTTTGAGAAGTGCGTGTTCTTACAAGAACAGTGTAGCTCGCCGGCTAGTAGTTACCTATATCACATAGGTGTTGTAAGTTTGTGTTTGCATATATGTGGGTCTCACAGGACCGTGTTCGTGTCTAACAACTTCCAAGTTGTTATGGGTCGAGTTTACCGTGTTTGACCATGTTTGACCGTGTTTGACCTAACAACCCGTTGGTGACGGTTTTTGGATCAAGTGTTCGTGTAACGTGCGGTTTAGTGTCGTGTGGATTGTACGGATACCAAAATTCATTCCCATGTGGAAACTTACTATTTATAGTAAGTCCTATTTTAGGAAAGTTTCCACATTAGGCAAGTCATGCATAAAATCACATTCCGATTATTCTAACTTGCATAATTACCCTAAATGGGCATGTTATCACATAGCACATAGTTACACACATAGTCGGTTTAGCATGTTTTTGCGCGTAAAAGTTGCCATAATTAGAAAGTCACAAGATATGCATATATCACTAAGTCTAGATACAAATCTTATCATAATATCATCATATTAGTCTTAAATAAATATTTAATCATAATCATTATGACTAGCATGCTCCTATTCTCCAAATTGTAAAATAAAGTTACTATATTTAGTAACATTCCTAAATATCATACTATTAGCAATTTTAGTCATTCCAATGCATCAAATAACCATCATATTAACTTCTAAACATCATTTTAAACATAACTTATAAATCTAAACATACAAATGTGACTATTTCATCAAAAATACATACTTTGTAACCTTAAAGTTACTGAAATTAGTAATGTTCACCAAGTGATCAAATATGACAAATCAACCATTTCTAATCTTGCAAATCATCATCAATATCACTTATGACAACATTTCCATATCAAGAATCATACCAATCGGCTTAGATCATTCATGCATGCTACTACAAACACCCATTTATGACCAAATCATTAACATACACATTAACATTATCATGGATCGTCACAAAACTTATTCTAAACATCATAGATCATCAACTATCATGTAATCATCATTAAACCCAGCACTAAAATTCGTGCATGTGCATCTAGGGTGTTTACATGTGTGTTTAAAGTCATGCATGTGAGTGTAAAGGTGAAGAAAGTGTGTGTTTTGGGTATAGAACTACCTTCTAATGCTTCAAGAATGCCAAGATGACGACAAGAACAGCCTCTAAACTCTCTAGACAGTAGGTTCTCGCAGCAAAATGATGGTGGTGATGATCTTCAAACTTCAAGTGTGATCCTTCAAGCCTCAACTCTTCAAACCTTCAAGCTTGGAGCTTCAATGGAGGTCTCCCATGGCTTCCCAAGGGTCAAATCAGTGAGGAATAGTCGAAGTTGGTGTGTAGTACCGGAGAAATGATAAAGAGTGGAGTTAATAGGCATGGTGGTCTTGATTTTATAAAGATTTGTCGACTGGCACCTGTCGCGTACCGCGGTGGAGAGTTAAAAGAATCTTCGCGTACCGCGAAGGATTTCGGGAGCCAAACCCCCGCGATTCCTGTCGCGTATCGCTATAATTCCTCCCGCGATGGGTCCCAGAGAAGTTCAATAAGCCAAGTTTTCTTGTTTTGAACCGATTTTCGCGTATTTTTCTATTACGATCGTCATTTCTCAACATTTAGTCATTGTTCCCAATATCTTAGGTTCCCTAGAACCTATGTGCAGTGGAAGTGTACTGTGATTTGATCCTTTCACCAACGTTCGTTATTCAAGACACGTGCGAGTGTTGTGCGATAATTCCTCGAATTATCGATGTATTCTAGCTGTTGTGCCACGTGTCACACTAAATACAATTATTCTAGTGCCACGTATGAAATAATAAAAATATTATTATTTAAAAATAATAAGCGCTGACCTGGAATATAAGGTGACGAGGTGTCACAGCAGCCTAGTATGCAAATCCAAGAACTTAAGTTTAAGCCTGTTCTTCACCTGAGAAAGCATGTAAAAAGACCAAGTCAACACAACGGTTGGTGAGTTCATAAAGTTTATAAGTTTAAAATAGTTTCACAAACCTCCTTCGGTAAAACCTTAACCTCATTAACCCCACATGTAATATCCAAATCGGTATGCTTATATATAGGGCATACCCCTGGGTCGAGCCTACAACCCGCCCAGACGCCATCCCACCACATACTAATCCGGATATGACACTGTTGTTAATAATAATTAAGCATTTTACCTACCAATCAACCCAATCCTCATCAACGCTTTTGTTATCTGTTTCAAAGTTTTCAGGTTTATAGTATTCATAAATGTTAGTTTCACCTTGTGTTTATCAAGCATCATAGATTCACACACAATCCTGCAATTACATACCTCCTATAAGCAGACAAAAGCTCTGGAATACCAGAAGTTTAGCAATTACATGTCTCTTATATAGATAATAGCTTAGCATTCGTTATGTTTAGCATTTACATACCTCTTATAAGCCGACAAAAGCTCTGGACTACCAGAAGTTTAGCAATTACATGTCCCTTATAACCAGATAATAGCCTAGCATCGTTATGTTTATGTTTAGCATTTACATACCTCATATAAGCCGACAAAAGCTCTGGAATACCAGAAGTTTAGCAATTACATGTCCCTTATAACCAGGTAATAGCCTAGAATTGATACGTTTATGTTTAGCATTTACATACCTCATATAAGCCGACAAGAGCTCTGGAATACCAGAAGTTTAGCAATTACATGTCCCTTATAACCAGGTAATAGCCTAGTATCATTAAGTTTATGTTTCTACATGTATCTCACCCCATAGGTACAAGCTCTGGAATACCAGAAGTTTAGCAATTACGTAGACTATGGTTAGATACATGTACAATGTTTCATGCGCAAGTAATAGTTTCCAAACATAAAGTTTCAATTGTTCACACATTGATTCATCATGTATATCATATGTTGACATCAAATCTCATGTACAGCACATAGCCCCATAAGTATCAAATATCATGTTTACGCATAATGTTTTTCCCAAGCATAAAATGTTATGTTAACATATTGTTTCACAAGCATCTAATCCCATGTATAAATATCATGTCTCATGTAATAGCATCAAGTCCCATGTAATAGCATCAAGTCTCATAAGTCTCACAAGTATTCAACAATTTATTTTAAGCATCAAGCTTAAAGTATAAGTTTCAACAAAATTATCATATTTATGTCTAAAGCATTAAGTAACATTTCAATAATTTATGAAAATCTTTAACATGCTTCTCAGTCCCGATGTAAAATAAATAAGTTTAAAAGGGACAAATGAACTCACCTTATGTCCGTAGTGTTTGACTAAGTATAGTAAGAATGCACGCGCTCTTTGTATGCTCTTGTTATGATGTTCAAGCTCCTGTATTGATTTCACGTTGAGTTTATCTTATAAATATTAAGCGTAATGGATTTGTGGACGTGTGCATGTGTTAGCCTTACAATTGGCTAACACCCGTGGTTTCAATCCTCATTCGACCCATTTTCTCTTATTATGATTCCTTGTTATCACAATCCCTTATGTTATATGTTTAAAATCAATTTCCATTCTTGAAGTTTCATCACTTGTCATATGTTAATAAATGTATTGTTTAAATCCTTATAATCGTTATTAAGTGTTTGTTCACCATATTAGAGGTGTGGGTCGACTTGTTGGATTATGGTCCAAATTAACAAGTGGGCCGAGCTCATAGGTCGGGTGTACACTCTTGAGCCGCGGATATGGGCTAGAGTCTACTTGCGTATGGGCTGCTAGAGTTAATCGAATTTGGGCCATAACTAATGGGCTTTAGGACTTAGACCGAATAATAAGTGTGTTGGGCCAATATTTATTTGGACTGTTGGGCTTAATCTAGACACTCATGGGCCACGTAGTTTTGTGTGGGCTATAAGGCTTGGGCCGAAACTGTAGGAGCCCAGCTTGTTGAAAGGCTGGCTCACGGATATCCCATGGTCGGGCCCCTTAGGCAGCGAACCTAAGGTTCGGTCAACCATAAGACTAGGTTCCAAAAATAGGGTTCGGCTAAGTTCCAGGCTCGCCAATGGTTCGCCATGATCCAAGGGTTCGTGGGTAATGGCTTAGACCCGTCTCATCACATGGTTCGTCAACCTGTATAGTTGGAACTGTAGGGTTCGTCCAGTATTCTTTAACCATGGGTTCGGCTGGGAGAAGAACAAGGGTTCGGCACCTCTCTAATGAGTTCGCCTAGGTTCGTTTACATATGCTTGCATGGAGGTTCGCTTCCATTGGTTTGAGCAAGCAGGGTTCGTTGTTAGCCTTATCAAGTTCGGCTGTTGATGGTTCGCTAGGGTTCGACTCAATGACAGCCATGCAGGTTCGTGAACATGGGGTTCGTAGCATGAAGGTTCGGTTCCTACACCAAGGTTCGTCTCCCATGAGAAGGTTCACAACATCTAAAGTTCGGCTGAGGTGACACTGGTTCGATTCACAAGGGTTTATCAAGGGTTCGCAGCCACATGGGAAGGTTCGGCCATCAACTGCCTCACCCGAACCCTGTAATCCACAACCCTATCTCCTTTTGATCGATAGCAAGGCTGTTCCCATGGAGTTGTGATGCGAAAATCAGTTACAAACGATGCAAAGATGAGCTTAGTTTACTGTTCGCCGGTAGTGTGTGTGTGGTCGAGATCTAACAACAAAAACCCTAATTCCCGTGAGATTCTCTTGCTCATACCTCAAAATCGGCTGGACCAAAGCTCATATGAGTTGTACTTCCTTGTAGGGGGCTTCGAAATGGTCGTTTAGGCGCAAGAATCACGCGATTTCATCAAGAATTGAGGGAGATCTCGTGGTTTGAAGTTGAGATCTTGGGGGAAAGTGGTGGTGACGGGTTGGGAGGATTTGAGAGAGAGAGAGAGATTGTATAAAAATGAAATAAATGAGACATTTGATGTTTATATACTCCCGCGGGTATCCAGGTTCGTTTTGGTTGTTCGGTTCGCGTTTTCGTCGCGTATCCGGCACGTTACGCGTATTTTTCGTAATTAAACTAAAGAGAATTATTTTAAGATGTTTGGGTTACAAATATTATCAGAAATTATTTTAAATATTTCTACATTTATTTATTTATTAAATTAGAATATTTTACGCGCTTTATTTAATTTGTTCGCGAATTTGCAAAATAGTTTCGTTTAATTTTATTAATGATGAGTTTCAAAATTGTAAAATAGGAAATAGTATATTTATTTAAATTTATAATCGTTCGTATCGTTATTCGTTTCATCAGATCGCGTCGCCATCGCGCGTATTCGTTCGAATCGTCATTCGAACGAACACGTCAATGGTTTGGCTTTTTGATTCTTGTTTTCTACTGTTAAGTCATTATTTCAGAACATTAAACTCTCGAAATCATTCGTACAGATCGTCACCTATACGAATAATTCGTCGGTTTAGCATTCCGTAACAATAACCGTTATAGTTTCGTTTTGTTTAACCTCACATACGTTTATGCAAACTAATATCACATCAAGTATTTATGCTTCAACACTGTGTTGTCTGACATGTTTCAAACTGTTAAACCCTAAGGTTTCAGTCAAATTCAGACAATCGTATAATAGTTTCATGTTAATCAATTGCATCAATAGTCTAAACATGGTTTCTCGTAATGTGTACCTGAGTTACTGTTCATGTTTACTGTTGCGATCACTGTTCCAGCACACGTCCGGCATTGGTGTTACAGTAGCATTCTCATCTTAGGGTTCGGTACATATGATAGTTTCGGCCCAATTCCAGAAAAGAAGTCCATAGGTTCTTCTGATATTAAAGAGGTTCAGCTGATGTGTTGGCTTCGGCTAAGGTTAAGGCATGTGAACCAACAGGGTTCGGCTGATGGCATGAGGAGGTTCGGCCAAACAATGATTTGGCCATAGGTTTGGCTTAAAGGATGGCCTAGCTTAGGTTGTGGCTAGTGCTAGGGTTCGTCCCCATCTTGAGTTCGCCTGAGGTTCGGCCAACCCTTAGAGGGTTCGTTGCTCTATAGTTCGCCCCACAAGGTTCATGGGTTCATTAGCCATTGAAACAAAGGTTCGGCTCCCATATGCGATTGGGTAGGAGAGGGTTCGCCCAGCATGTGTGAAGGTTCGGTGGTGGCTTCCAGGCTCGGCTATGGCAGCCACGAACACTGCGCATTCTTATCTGCTCACCATCACCATCTTCTAATCCAACTTGTTACAGGTTCCACCAACCATTCCTACTTGTTCCTACTAACTCGTTTTAACATTTTTCAAACATAACATTCGTTTATAGCTTGTAAATGTAAACCGGGTGTGGCTAGAGTGAAAAACAAAAGAAAAGTTCAAGATTTACCTGCGAATCGTGGTTAACCACTGGATTTCTTTATATCCTTTCGTTCTCCTCGATCATACAAACGCGTGGACACCAAGATCTCTTGAATCCGACAAGTAACGAGAGAGATATGCTAGAGAGAAGGTAGAGAAAGAAATGGGTGACAGGATTTGCTTTCTAGAGAGAGAGTAAGGAGATGAAATGTGGGGAAGAAAAGGGTTTTTCTTCTTTCTTATATCGCGTTCTAACCCCATGTGCCCGGTCTCGTTTTTATCGCGATAACATTATAATACGTTCGGTTTTACTCGTGAATGTATTTAAAATCTAAAACCTTTAAATAATTATGTTTCATTTTAAATAAAATGATTTTAATTAAGGTTGCTTCATAAAACGATTTCGAATAAAAGTGTTTCGTAACACAGTTTTGTTTCATTTTCGTTAAATTAATTCTTTAAATAAAACAACTTGTTCGGATTTGTTTTAGTTTGTGATTCCTAATAAATATTTTTATTTTTCATTTATTAATTTAAGATCGTTAGATATTATTTTATTTTCTCGTCGAAACGCATTACTTACGTACGTATCCGTAAAGATCGTCACCTTCCGAATTCGACGCTCGTATCGTATTTCGATTCGATTTACGATTGATGGAATATCGTTTCAGAACATTATTCTTAATAATTATATTCATGTGAATCGTCACCCACGCAAATACATTGTTAAGTTAATATTTCTGAAATAACATTCGCATTTAAATTATGTTCGTAACCTCATTATCGCGTAAACATTTCCAATTTCATTTTCATTATTTAATTATCTTTAATATTTTAAATCCCAATCCAAAACCCACTAAACCATATCACTGACACATCCATGATAGACCGAAATATGCATATGTATATGGCATATGCAGGGGTAGATCGCAACCTCCCTAACACCGTCCCACCGCTATTTCGATAAACCATGACCATGTGTCCTTGACTATGTTTAGCAACCAACCCATAACAACTCCTAATACCTTTCCATTCCAAACCACAACCCAATATTTGTGAATTCATCTGCGATAAACTCTTTGGTTCTCTTTAGTTGTTTTTCAACTAAACTTCCCATGGTTTATGCATATAACAATATGTTCTCAATATGTATACCAATATCAGTGATAATCATCAAGTAATTCATAGTAATCAATCATTAATAATTAACATATCAGGTCGTAACAGTACATTCGTACATGTACGGACAACCCAACTAGTCAGCAAAAACCAAGTCATCGGAAGGGAAGACAAAAGTGCTTCCGATGACTGTCAAAAGAAGTAAAATCTTTTGACAACCTCAAAAGTCAAACAGATATGGAAGAAAAAGGAAATAGTTGAACCATCTGTTCAACCAGCAGTCCAACCAACAACAAGCACATCATCTGTCCCACCTAAGATGATGTCAAAGAAATTTACTTATAATGATGCTAATGGAAAACCCAAGACCACATTGGCTTGGGTTCCCATCAGAAACTAATTCACTTCTGGTCATGTGCAGGGACAGCAGGAATCAAAGAGCAACTTGTGGATAGTTGATAGTGGCTGTACTAGGCACATGACAGGCAATAAGACTCACCTGCACAAATATGAACCATTCTTTGGTGGGTCTGTTGCATTTGGAAGTGATCCAGTAGGAGGATACATCACAGGTAGGGGCACAATTACAAATGGCGAGGTAAGCTTTGAGAATGTGCATTTTGTAAAGGAACTAAATTACAATTTACTGAGTGTATCACAGGTGTGTGATCAAAAGCACAACATGTTGTTTACTGAGCATGAATGCATTGTTCTGAAGCCAGGATTTGTAGTCCCAAATGATCAGATCCTGCTTAGAGCTCCTAGAAGGAACAACATGTATATGCTAGACATGAGTACAGCTGCACCTCTCAGTAATATAAGTTGCTTTGTCTCAAAAGCTTCACTTGATGAGTCATCTCTTTGGCGTAGGAGACTTTGTCATGTAAACCTTAAAAATATGAATAAACTTGTCAAAAATAACTTAGTAACTAGTTTACCAACAAAGAATTCATCTGTGTTGATAAATGTATTACTTGCTTAAAAGGTAAGCAGCACAAATCATCTCACCATGCCAAAGAGATAAATTCTATCACAACAGTCCTGCATCTGTTGCATATGGACTTGTTTGGCCCCACAATTGTTAAAAGTCTTGGTAGAAAGTCATATTGCTTGGTGGTCACTGATGATTTCTCTCGGTATACCTGGGTATTTTTCTTAAGTACCAAGGATGAAACTGCTGAGACCCTAAAGTCATTCATACTTAGAGTGGAGAATGAAAGTGATCACCATGTAAAAATAATCAGATCAGATCAAGGAACAGAATTCAAGAATCATGTTTTAAATTCTTTTTGTGAATCTGAAGGTATCACAAGACAATTTAGTGCTCCTAGGACTCCACAACAATATGGTGTTGCTGAGAGAAGGAATAGGACACTAATTGAGGCTGCAAGAACCATGTTGTCTGATGCCAAACTTCCAATAACTTTTTGGGCAGAAGCAGTCAACACTGCCTGTTATGTCCAAAATAGAATATTGGTAGTTAAGACATATGGTATGACTCCTTATGAAATTTGGCATAAGAGAAAACCATTTATTGGATTTCTCAAACCATTTGGATGTCAATGCACCATCTTGAATACCAAAGATCACTTAGCCAAGCTTGCTGAGAAATCAGCAGAGGGCTACTTTGTTGGGTACTCTTCACATGCAAAGGCATATAGAGTATACATCAAAGCTTCCAGAATTATTGAAGATTCTGCAAATGTTCATTTCAATGAACATACTATCAATAAGCCTGGAACTGGTCCTGATTGGCTATTTGATCTTGATAGCTTTACATATGCATTTAATCGTGTGAAAGAGTATGTTCCAGAGTTACAGTCAACTACCACAGACTCCTCCCAGTCTACAAAAGAAGAAGACTTTCATGTTAAACTGCCAATAGCTTCAAGACAAATCTTGGCAGAATCCACTTCAGCACATAATGATGTCTCTCAGTTTGAGACAGTGAACACATCTCATGCTGTCCCTTTAAGCGACTCTACTTCAGTTCCATTGAGTCAAGAAGAATATGTGATTCCCTCAACAGTCCAATCAGTTCCACAACAGTCCAATCTCAAAGACCACAAGATATGCCAGAAATCCAGCTTGAGGTTGTACTTCCTAACCTTGAGTCAAGAGATCTGGATCTAGCTTCTCAGTTGGATGTGATTCCTAGAACTCGCATCCATAACACCCATCCAGTTGAAAACATTATTGGTAATGTTGAAGAAGGATTCAGAACAAGAAGCTCTATACATGAAGCAAACATCTGTTTGTTTTCTTGCTTTCTATCCCAAGTAGAACCAAAGAAAGTTGCTGAGGCATTGAAAGACAACAGTTGGGTAGAAGCAATGCAGGAGGAGCTTCTTCAATTTGAAAGGCAAGGTGTTTGGAAGATTTGCCCTTTACTTAAGGGTAAGTATCCCATTGAAACAAAATGGGTGTTCAGGAACAAGAAGGATGACAAGGGAGTGGTCATCAAGAACAAGGCAAGGTTGGTTGTTCAGGGATATACACAGGAAGAAGGCATTGCTTATGATAAATTTTTTGCTCCAGTTGCAAGAATTGAAGCAATCAGAATATTTTTAGCCTTTGCAGCTGCCAAGAACTTCAAGGTTTTTCAAATGGATGTGAAAAGTGCATTTTTGTATGGAAGGATTGATGAGGAGGTGTATGTGTGTCAGCCTCCTGGTTTTTAAGATCCAAAGTTTCCTGACCATGTCTGTAAGCTTGATAAAGCTCTTTATGGGCTGCATCAAGCTCCCAGAAAGTGGTATAAAACTTTATCTTCTTTTATATTGGCTAACAACTTTAAGAGAGGAACAATTGATAAAACTCTCTTCTTCAAGAAGTCCAATCAACATATTATGCTAATACAGGTCTATGTTGATGACATTATCTTTGGTTCTACAAATGAATCTCTCTGCAAGGACTTTGAATCATTAATGAGGTCCAAGTTTGAAATGAGTTCAATGGGAGAACTCACTTTCTTTCTTGAATTACAGGTGAAACAAACTCTTACAATGATTTTTATTAGTCAATCAAAGTATGTCAAGGACATTCTTGAATGATTCAAGCTGACTAATTGCAAAGCTCGGGGAACTCCAATGTCCAAGACAACATCTCTTAGCCCTGATCTTGAGGGGGAGGATGTTGATCAACACCAATACAGAGCAATAATTGGTTCTTTGATCTATCTCACAGCAAGCAGGCCTGATATAATGTTTGCAACTTGCTTGTGTGCAAGATTTCAGGCCAATCCCAAAGTCTCACACATGCTTGCTGTGAAAAGAATCTTTAGATACCTCAAAGGGGCACCTGGTCTAGGATTGTGGTATCCTAGAAATAAAGATTTTCAGTTCATGGATTATACTGACAGTGATTATGGTGGTTGCAACATTAGCAAGAAATCCACATCAGGAGGATGTCAATTTCTTGGATCTAGAATTGTGTCTTGGCAATGCAAGAAACAGTCTTGTGTTTCTACTTCTACTGCAGAGGCAGAATACATAGCTGCTTCTAGCAGCTGTGCACAAGTCATTTGGATTCAAAATCAGATGAAGGATTATGGAGTAGAGCTGTTCAACACTCCTATACAAATAGACAATTTAAGTGCAATCTTCATCACTAACAATCCTATCAAGCACTCCAAGACCAAGCACATTGATATCAGATACCGCTTCATCAGAGATTGTGCAGAGAAGAAGTTGATTCATCTAGTCAAAGTTGATATAGAACACAATCTGACTGATCTCTTCACCAAAGCATTTGATGAAGGAAGATTCAGGTACTTAATAACAGCCATTGGCATGATTAACTTTGAGTAAATGAATAAAGGAATGAATAATTCCTCGGAAGATAGTTTAAGTCTTCGTAAGCATTCTTCATTCCTAATGTCAGAAGTTGTCACACTTCAGAAGATAAATTCTCTTCTGAAGTATTATCCTTCCGATACATTATTCCTTCGGAAGCTCAATCTTCTGAACTTACTTTTCAGAAGAAGATGTCTTCCGAAGAACATTTCTTCTGATGAATATATCTAAACCTTCAGAAGATACACTTCCGATGATATATTTATATGCTTAGGAAGTATCTTCCGAAGAACATCTTTGGCCTCATGAACTACTTCCGATGACTAATTCTCTCGGAAGCAAATCTGTCCTTAGCCAATTTTGAATAATAAATGAGCTATTTCCGGAATTACTTTTTCTGACATCCGGATTTCAAAATTTAATGTGTTTCTATATTAAATGCTGACATCCGAAGGTATAAATGGTCTCCCGCTCATTCACCTTCTCTTACCGTTTCATTTCGAATTGCATTTCTCTCCAAATTTAACCTAAAAACCATCGATCACCATGGAATTTCTTGCCTTCAGACCCACTCACAATCTTCCTGCGGAGTTATCAACAGACAATGATGTTGATTTTGCTCCGATCATCTCCTTCCTTTGAAGGAGCAGGTATTTTTCGCCCTTACGGTTCAGCCTATGGTGTATGAATCTCATCACCAAAAATTTTGGGCATCCTGTTCAGTTTCTTCATCTCCCAATGGTCGGATTCTTAATGCCACCATTGATGCTCATCCCATTTATATCACAGTGGAGACAATTTGTCGACATCTTCAACTTTGTGATGTCGGGGGAAGGGTCTCATTCAGTAAGGATGAGGTAGCATCGACCTTCAGGTCAATGGGATACGAAGGTCCTCTTCCTTCAACTACTTATTTGAAGGGTAGAGTGTCCTATAATTATAAGTATCTCATACTATTTCTGCACTGTCTTTCTAATAAGACAGGTGGTTGGGATCAAGTTCCATCTGACTTAGCTTCGGCTATTCATGGCTTGGTCTCAAACCAACTTTTTAACTTTTCTGCTTTTATTTTCAATAATTTGGTTGACAATATTTCGTCACCAAAGAAATTTTGTATGTATCCCAGGTTTTTGCAGCATATATTTTATGGTGAGTTGGGTTCTGTCCTCTCACTAACTGGAAATACATACAAAATCCCCTTGGTAACCTCCAAGGTTTTTGTGCAGTTAAAGAAGAAGAGTAACTAGTTCTCTGGGAACTTTACTCCTCTTCTTCCTTCCATGGAGTTACCAACTCCAGAAGGTGACAGCTCTGTTGTACCCACAGATGTTGAACCCACACCTTTCATTTCTGTTCCTCACCCCATCAAAATTACCTACAAACGCCCCTGAACAGCTCTCTACAGCTGTTCAGGTCCCTTCTTCTGAACCCATCAAGAAAAAGGTGAAGAGAACTGTCAAGGGCACAGTTCCACCTAAGGTGAAAGCCACACATGTTGTTATTCAACAGGTTCTTCCTCTGGAACCTGTGGCTGCCCTTTACCAACCTGAAAGCCCTCAGAGTATGTAACCACACATACCTGAGAATACCCAAAGGGATACCCCCATCATTGAGTCTGCTTCTGATAAAGTAACTCCATTATATCAGAGACTGTCTCCCAAGTCTCCAGGATCCTATTACCCAGAAATGCCCCCACCCATTATATTACCCAGGCTCAAGGAACCTCTGTTGTTGCTATGGAGGAACCACTCTCTCCCACAACCCAAACATTTATGAGAGTGGTGACACAGCTACAAGCCAGGTTTTATTGACCCAGAGCCTACCACTTCAGAGATTGACTCCAGGAGTTCAGAAGGGGTCAATGCAGATGAGGCTGCCACTACTGCTGAACCTTCTCAGGTTCTTCAGGATAGTGGTACATGCAATAGGACCTCATCTACGGCAACCCACAATGGGGAGGACTTCTTTGAAGCCCTTCTCAATGAGGGGAATCCAGGGTGCCAAGAAACCACATCTGGTGGTGGAGGTGCAGGAGCCAGGCTCAGGACTCCATCGCCCAATGACTCCACTCATGTGGATGAGGGCACCAACACACAGGAATTGACGGCCACAATAACAACTCTCCAAGCCAGGGTAGCTCACCTGGAAGCTGAGGTTGCTACCCTACGGATGGAGGTCCAAGCCAAAGAAGCCACAATCTTGGACCTCAGGAGCCGCCCCTAGTGATCCTCCAGCCCTTTCATCCTGATCCTGATACAACTACCTTTGTCTCCCCTGATGCTACCAAAAAGGGGGAGAATGTACCATCTGCAGGGTCAGGACCAGAAGTAAGAGAAAAGGAAGTTGCACAGGATGTCAACCCATCCATAGTCACCTTGACTAATGAATGGGATGACTTCTTGAGCACTTACTTCCATGATTCCACTACTTCATCTTCCTCTTCTTCTGAGGCAACAGAGGCTGCCAAAGAGACAGAGCAAGAAGCTGCAACAACAAATGTCTCTATGGAGCCTCAGTCCCCTGTTGGGACTCAACAGTCCCCTTCTGGGACTAAGTCTCCTACTGAGACTGCAGCCCAGGTTGCCATGGAGGAAGTTATACAAGAAGAACAACCTTCAGTCTCCATGGAACCTGTGTCCCCCTCTAGGACAAAGGCTGCTGAAGACCTCTCCTCCATTCCTAAGCACTCTGTGGATACTGCTAAGGAATCACACAAGATGGTTGGTCAACTGGAGGGGGCAGTGACTTCTAAGGTTAACTCCGAAGCTGCAGCTGCTTCCGAAGGCCCAGTCATTATTGATGATTCCTCTACAGAGGAGCTTTTTGCCAATGAACCAGCTAGTGAGGCTACAGAACCAGCTGGTGAGGCTACAGGATCCATCTCCTCTGGGGCAAAAGCATTGTACAAAGGAAAAAGAAAACTAACCCCAGGAGGAAGCAGAGTTAGAGGAGAGGAGACCCAAGAAGAAGAAGGGCAGACACTTCCCTGGATGATGAGCTTATCAGACTCTCTGCTTTTCTCCAGGAGAAGGGATATGACATAGATGAAGTTTTGCTTTGGTCGGTGCCTGAGATGGCTGCCGAGCTGGACAAGGTGTAGCAGCAGGAACAGTTGCTGCTGCATCCAAAGCCATGGTGAAGCTGACAAAGAAACAGAAGGATAAGGCCTACAGAGACAAGTTGAAGGCTTTCCTCCTTGAGTATGGCTTCCATGCTCGGCAGCTAGGCCCTATGAAGAACTCAACCATGGACATGCATGTCAGAGAGATCAAGGCTAAGATACCCAGAGGTGATTTACTTTCTATTGAGAAAATACATGCTCAAAGGGCAAGCCTAAACTTAGGCTTGGGTTTAGGAGGAGGAGTAAGAATAGAAATACCCCTCTCTGGTGCAGGAATCAGAGAGGGGGAAGAAGTCATGTGTGGGGAAGTTAATAAAGCCATGTTCCCCAACATGTTCCCCCAAAACCCTAAAGAAGAACAAGTGTTTCCTCCATCAAGTCCTTCTATGGATAACATGCCAATCTCCTCAGTGATCAAGATCAACAAGGGTAAAAAGACTGCAAGGAAGCAACAATCAACAAACCCTGATCCTAAGAGACAATCAACGGCTGATGAGAGGAGAAAAGAGCCCTCAACAACTGAGGATGCTGGTCCACAGCCCACTGCAACAACAGATGCAGCAGTGGGCTCAAATGTGGAAGATCAGCAGGCCAGAGATCAGAGGAGTCAAGCTATTTCTCAGGATAAACCAAGATTCAGAAGAAGAAAGAGCATAGCTAGAAGTAAAAAGAGAACTACTCCCATCTCCTCTGACTCTGAGCCTGAGTCGGATCCCTCAGGACCAAAAGCCACACCAGTTGCTTCAATGCCTAAAGATCATCCAAGAGACCTCTATGGACTGAAGCATCATCATACTTACATCCCTATAGTGAAGTGGAGCTTCAATGCACTTCACAAGGTGTTCACCCTTACTCAGTTCAATGGAGGAATAAAGGTTTTGGATTTGACACAACTGATGGTGCTAGCTGAGCCCTTTATCTTTGACCTGGAAAGACTACCTCTTGAAAATCCAGACAATGGATCAGATGGAAGAGTTGCCATCAAATGGGTAAAGTCAAGGGCTCAGGTCCTAAGGGGAGAAAAGATAGTAAGGAGAATCCCATAGGAAGTTTTGGTAGCATCAGCCTAGGGGGAGACTGTAAAGACTAATAAAGGCTGATGCTCACCAAACTTCAATTTTGTCTAAGTATAAGAGACTACACACACAAACAGCCTTCGAAAGGAAGGAGTTCCTCTTCGAAAGCAACATTGCTTCCGAAGGGTAACTAACTCCTACTGAAGGCTGTACAAGAAAAACACTTCGGAAGGCCAACACTTAGAGTTAAACCTTCAAAGTTTCTGAAGACATAAAGCTTCTGAAAAACTAAAGGCTTCCGAAGACTAACAGCTTCCGAAGATTCTCTTCTGTACAAGACAAAGACTTCCGAGGTTTATACTCTGACAAAGACTGTAGCTGATTACTTTTATAGTACAAAAGGGACTGACACAAGACATGCTGATCTGAGTAAAAACAAAGAGAACATACCGATAGTCAGACACAGCACCTTACTTCCCTTCCTCAGCATTAAATGCAAAAGATCATCTGAAGCCTTGAAGATCAACAACATTAAATACCTTTTGTATTTAGCTAGTCTTTTGTAAAGTCAATGTCTATAATTGTAATAATTGTAATCAAGTGTCTTAGCCTGTTAAGACACTTCACATACTAGAATAAGCTTTACTTTATGTATTGTCTAGTATACCCAACTTGTATTCCTACGTGTATACGGTTGTAGCCTTAGCTATATAACCTCTCATTGTAAACCTGTTTAGGTGTGCTTGTCTGCTTACAACACTTGTAATACTTTGAGAGAAATATATCTTTGAGCTTGAATTTGTTCTTGTGTTCTTACTGCTATTCAAAGATTATTAACTTACCATTGAGTGTTTGAGATAACCTTCTAACAGACATTCCGCATATGTTAGATTGTAAGAGAGAAATACTTGTGAAGTGTTGTTTAGATTAAACAACCCGATCCAACAAGATAGTTAAAATAAACGTTCTATTTAAATAAAAATCATCTGCGTACCCAAGAAGAAGCCATTCGTACGAATTAGTATCCATTCTTACGACATTCTTACGAACGAGCAAGAAAATTTGAAAACCTCAGACGACGAAGTCATTCGTATGAAAATGAGTCATTCGTGCGAATAACCCATTCGTATGACGCAGCAGGTATAAAGGTCATACTTGTGTTTTTCTTCCTCACTTTCATCCCATTCATCCAAGAAACACCTCTTCGTGCACCCTTTGTATTTTCGAACTATTTTCTTTGAAATCGGACCATCTCGGCTTCAAAATTGTCAAGATTCATCACCATTTTCAAGTTTTCTACCATTATTGGTTGTATCTACGCCTACTCCAAGCATTTCCGTAAGTCCTAACGCAAAATAACTACCAAAAAAAAAACACTCCCCATCAAAAATGACAACTTTTGAATATGAAAACATCACCAATGGACAACCAGATTGAACTGTTCGTAATTTACAGTGATGTAATTTATCGTTGTTAGAAAAAATTTGATATGAATTTGTTATCTTTAAATTCGTTACAATGATGTAAATACGAGGAATCTAAAAAAACTATTTTAGTACTCAAGATCATAACGGAATTAAAGAGAAAAACAAGACAAGTAAAATTGTGCAATTTTTATAAAAAATATTATAATATAAAAAGGTTATGGATGTATAAAAAAAGAGGGGTAACTTTAATAATATAGCAAATTACATTAATACCCTTATTCCCTTTGCTTTCAAATCAAATATATTATTTTATTATAATTTAATATGAACCATTAAATTAGAATCTTAAAAATTTGATCCTCAAATATGGTGAGGTTATTGGGTTATTGCTTAATCTTAAGGTTATGAATAGATCACTTCCCTATATATATATATATATATATATATATATATATATATATATATATATATATATATATATATATAATAAGTTTCCAACCTTATCTTAAAGGTAAACGTGGAGTTGTTCAAATAGTTAAATACATGAACGTTGAGATCGTCAAGCTTGTATGTGTACGTAGAAATCAATTATTTACTCGTATTTTCTAGACATCGATGAAGTGTCCTTTCAGATGTAATTAACGACAACTCAAACTCTGAAATTGGCGTCACTTGAATATTTTTCAAATTTGATCTTTACCTAGAAATATTAAGTGTACTCTTAAAATGCAGGTTTTAATTGTGCACGTAATTTTTATGAAAATAAAGGTAATAATCTTAAAGCACATATATATAATAAGCACAAGCCAACAATCCCATATTCCCATGTAATGGTATTTAACTATTTAAACAATTTTTTCTAGAAATTTAGAATAACAATCAACAATGTCATAAAAAAATCTAAGATAAATTAGTAAAATCTAAAAGAAATTTCTTTTAGATTTTATTTTTATGACATTGTTAACCGACTTGATGGCCAGTCTAATATCCGATCAATGTAGATCAAGTGAAGATTTAATTATAATAGATAAAATCATGATCTTGTAACTTGTAGCTTAATAGCAATTAAGCCTAGTAAAATAGATGGGGTAAATAAGGATGGGTCTAGTTAGAATGGATTCAAGTCATGGATTGTTGCGGATCATAACATGTTCTATACAAAATTATTTTGGATCTAAACATCTCATTAACAAAAAATCATCAATTTTATTGAAGTTAAATTAAGTTGTAACCAAGAAATCGTATATTTAATTAGATAATCTTTAGTGATTTTATCATTAAATATATTATTAATTATTATAATCATTTTGAATATATTATATTCACATAATTAAGTTTTTGATTAATCGTCTTGACCAATATTAGTTAAGGTGTTACTAATATCAACCTGTTATAAGTTATATTGTTGCTTATTTCAACTCAATATACAACAATTGTTCATTTAAAACAACTCGTTTTCTCTTGACCAATATTCGTCACAAAAAGTAGTTTTAGTTCAAACTATAACAAGTGGATAGTTATATGCTACTTAAAAATAAAAGATTGCTGTTTAAAATGAGAAAAGTAAAAAAGAGGTACCATAAAAGGAAAAACAATTAGGCTAACCGGAAAAGAGCTCATGTCAAAGGTGACATGATGGACCCACTCAATGATTTGGGTTGGATTCGCAGAATTGAATTGATGATTATCGATTATCGTACGTAGATGTTGCCAATTATTATGGCTTTGAATTCAAGATTTCTTTTGTTTTTTTATTTAATTATTTATTTTAATTTTTATAATTTCCCTCTTATTGGGTCCGTTGTTTAAGGCCGTCCGACCAATGGTGCCTACTTGCTTTGGTGTCCCATTCTAGTAGTGGACGACTACTCGATCATATTATGATGACTTATGTATCAATTCATTTACAAATCAATAAACTCGATTATGTATTATATCACCTATTTATTTTTTAGTCATAAATATAACTACTATTTGACATACTAACAGAGAGAGGAGAAAGGAGAGAGAAGTTAGAAAACAACACACTAACAAATGTTTTCATAAAACCATGAAGATTCAAAATATAGATAGCATGAAATGCGTCGGAGGTGCATTAGGAAGACATCCAATCTCTAACACTCACCCATCCCGACTGTCAACAGCTCTTTTTTCGTCACAACTCTTTCAGATGCGTGTTTAGTTGCAAAACTTTTGAACGTGTTTAAACCAATTGGCAATCTAGTGGATGCTTATGTACCTAGGACACAAAGTTGGCGAACGTGTTTAAACCAATTGGCGATCTAGTGGATGCTTATGAACTAGGAAATAAAACTGCCATGGCAATACATATGGCTTTATACAATTTCTTCAAGAGGAAAACAATAGGGAGATAGCAATCAAACTTCATGAGGTCAAGTTTGACGGTGCCAAGATTGATGTTAATATTTATAACAGAAGAAATTTTATTTTTTTTCCTCACAAGTTCAAATGACTTATTAACGTTTGATAAAATTTGTTGTTGTCAAAAGTTGCATAATGCAAAACTAGTGGATTTAATTGCAAAATGGCAAAGTCTTAAACCTAAAAACCCCACCAAAAAATACAATAAGTGGTCACACATCTCTCACCATTGGCATTCACGACGGCTAAAAGAAGAAAGAAAGAAAGAGAGAGAGAGTGTGTGTATAGGGTTTTACAAAGAGAAAAGTTCAAAGGCCTCAAAAGTAAGATTTTTATCCCATTTTGTTATATTAAAACAAGAATCAAAGAATAAAATTATAAGCTTGAATCTTTATGTGTAAATATACAGATATCGAAAGGACAAGTCACGATTAGGGTTTTGAAGGTTCAACAATTAAGGAGTTTTAAATTTCTCGTCTTATTACTTATTTTGAATTGTTTTTGGCTAATATGTATAGTAGAGATTTTTTTGAAACCATGCATATGATTTTTGTAAAATAAAGTTTAAACCTTGTTCTCATCGTGGCGTGTAAGAATACTCAAGATATAGATATAGATATAGATATAGATATAGATATAGATATATATATATATATATATATGGAAAAACCTAAAAATGTTACTTTAATTCAGAAAGTAATAAAAAATAAATAAAGAAAAAGCTGATGTATCATCCTATCAAACTTTAGACCCTTCAGTTTGATTAAAATTATTGACAATCATATCTAAAGTTCTGGTTAATCGTCTAAAGGGTGTGACAACAAAGACCATCTCAAAGGAGTTGGCTTTCATATCTTATAAAAGCATCTTGGATAGGCCATTAATTTTAAAGGATGTATTGTCTTGGCTAACTAAGTCAAAATCAAAACACATGTTTCTAAAGATCCACATCAAGAAAGCTTTTGTTTCATTAATTTGGAGCTTCTTGGACTTAGTGACGGGTCAAATGGGTTTTCCTTCCCAATTAGACCAGCCGGTATGCCCCATGAGTGGGCGTTGGAGGGGCGTGGCACACCGCCCCCCTAGGGGCGTGAGAGGGGCGTGGGAGGTTGGGCGTGAGTCGAGCAACGACGTGAGGAGTGGGTGGTGAATTGGATTGGAACGTTGGGTTAGCCGTTGGTGAAGGAAAAAAAAGTTTTTTTACCTATTTAAACCATTCACATATTAAACCCAAAAAAATATTTCCCATTTCAAACATTCAACACAAAAAAATACCCACTCTTCCCATTTCAAACTTTCTTAACCAAAAAAATAATTTTCATGGATCCCAACCAAAACCTAAATTACTATAACCCAAACACTCCACCTAACCGAAACCCTAACACGCCACCTCCGAATTGGGTCTTTAGCCCTTCTCCAATAAATCCTTTTTTCGATACAAACTGTTATCGACCGAATTTTGATTCAAGCCCACAACAAGGGTTTTATACATTCCCCGATTATGGTTCGAGTCAACAACCGCACGGGTTTGGACAATTATCTCAGGATGAAGTTATACCCGAGACCCAACCCACTACAAATGCCGGTCCAAGCACGCAATCAAAACAAAGGCGTAGACACAGAAAGAAACAAGCTGGGGATACCGAAACCGTTGTGGGAGGTTCATCCCGTATAGAAAAATGGACTACGGAGGAGGAGGAGTTTCAACTTACAAAAGCTTGGATCGATGTGTCGGAAGATCCAATTGTTGGTAATTACTTTCCTTTTAGTTTTTTAAAATTGTTAATATTTTTTTTATAAATTGTTAACATTTTTTATTAATTGTTTATAGGTCGTAACCAAAAAGGACCGGACTTTTGGAGTAAAATCCGAAATCAATTTTTTCAAGCCATGGGTCGTGGGGAATATCATACAAACGATATGCTCTCTAGCAAATGGCGTGACATGAACCTAATGGTTAGAAAGTTCAACGGGATTTATTCCCAGAAATGGCGAACTCGTCGGAGCGGCCAAAGCGACGCGATGATCGAGCTCGAATCGGAAGATCAATACCAGGAAGAGTTTAACGCCCCCTTCACGCTTAAACGGAGTGGGGAGCTTATGAGGAAATGTCCGAAATGGATTCGAATCCCGACTGTACAAACGTCGGCCTCAAAACGATCAAAGGTATCGTCAACCGATAGCCCCGGCACGTCGGATGCTCGAGTGAATATAAATCTAAACGATCTCGACGAAGAAGAAGAAGACGACGACGACGACGAGATAGAGGATTTGACTCGTCCGACCGGGAGAGATCGCGCAAAAACCGACCGAGCAATGGCGAGACGAGGCTCTTCATCTCAAACGACCCCGGATTATAACCAAGGAATAGAACAATTATCTCAACGAATCGGTGACTTTAACGAATTAAAACGGGAACGTCAACGGTTGGTAGAGTTACAACTTCTATTCACCAACACCGAACACTTAACCAGGCTCGACCGCGAAATTGCCGAGCGGGAGAAGGATAAAATTCGTAATAAATATAGAGATAATTAATTTGTATTTTTTTTATTAATTTGTAATTTTTTTATTAATTTTTTTATTAGTTTGTATTTTTTTTTATTAATTTTTTTATTAGTTTGTAATTTTTTTTATTAATTTGTAATTTGTTTTTATTAAATTATATCTCAATTTAATTTAAATAGGAATGATAAAGTGGAGTGAGTAGGTAATGGGGCATTTCCACCAAAATGGTGGGGTGAGTAATTGTGGTGAGTGCTTATGTAGCGTCTACGTGGCGCATACGTGGAGTGATTGGGTCACTTGGCATACCCAATAGTGTTAAAGAAGTATGTTGATCATGGGCCTCAGTCCTAATTACTGGGAGTATGACTTTTGAATTCTATTGTTCACGAACATCACTGCAACAATTTAGACCTATCACAGCGAAAAAATCGATCACTATAGCTTCACTTATAGTCGCTATAGGTTATAGCAACAATATAGTGTCGATGTGATTTCATTGTTGTAGCTCGGTCTTCCCTATAACTTCATATTTAGCTGTGTTGCTATATGGCTAATTAATTTTCAAATAATCTTAAATAATGCTTTTTAATAATTTAAAAAATAGTAATGTAAAATAAGTTTTGTTATTAATTTTTCATTACAAATATTTGTTTATAGCAAGACTTACCATTAATATATCTTGACAATTAATTTTTCTCTAATTTTTCCAGGTTATAATTTTAAATAAAATAAAAAAGAATAAAAGTTGTTGCATTTAATATAAAAACTACAAATTTATCTTACATAAAAGCTAGAATCCAAAATTTAAAAACTACAGTACAAATTTGACGTTAAATGAAACCAATTCAAAAACATACTATCTAAGTTTATTCAAATGCACTCAAAAGAAGTTAAATAATTATTCACTTTCATCATCTTCTTCTTTGAAATGATACTACGAGTCGACGCCTTTGTTGTGCATCAAAAGAAGTTCATTTATATGTTGTTGCATCCTTTTGTTATTTGTTATTCTTTTCACTGGGAGTTTGATTTTCATAGTTTTCTTGCAATTCATAACTTTGGGACGCATACATACGAGGAGCCACGTCGGGATTACACTTTTTATTGTTCAACCTATGTTCCGTGTATGACCACACATTTAACCTAAGGAAAGTTCAAGAACCTCAACCGAATTAATCTTCGTCTCATCACCATCCGAGCTCGACATTGATCGATTCATCTCTTCTATGATTTTTCATTGCATTAAAAATAAGATATATATTAATTGTTTACGAAAATTTTATAGCAAAACCGCTGTAAATGACAAGAATTTCTAAGCTTTAATCAACCAACATTATAAAAATAACAGTAATAACAATGCTAGCTAAATCTTAATAAAAGTTAAAATAGTCATTTTAATTCAAGCACACTTAAATACACATATTAGGTAAAGCTAAAAATCCAAATGGGTTAAAATTACCCAAACTCTTTACTAAACAACTGCATAAAGTTAAAAATCCAAATGGGTCAAATTATCCAAACTCACGTTAATACATCCTATTAAAAGTTTAAATGGGTCATTCTAACACAAACTCACTTAAAAAACCTGCTATTTCCAACTAAAAATAGAAACATATCAAAATTAGTCAAACTCACTTTGATACACCTAACACACCAAACTTGAAGTTTAAATGGTCTTTATAACTCAAACTACGTTAATAAACATATTATGTCCAACTAAAATATAAACAAGTTATACCTAGATCCAATTTAAAACCAATACATCCAACTAAAAGTTTCAATGTGTTATTATAACTCAAACTCACTTTGATAGACATATTATGTCTAAGTAAAATATATAGCGGTCAAAATTATCCAAATCCACTTTAATACACTTAATTTGTCAAACTAAAAGTTCAAATGAGTCATTATAACATAAACCCGCGTTAATATACATATTACCTCTAACTAAAAATATAAATGCGTTAAAATTACTCAAATCCACTTTAATACACTTAAGACATTTAACTAAAAGTATAAATGATTATTAAGGGTGTGAATTTCCAACACGAAACGAAAACACGACATGAACATAACCTGAAATTAACAAGTTTGGGTTTAATATGAATGGGTTAGGGTTAGGGTTAGGTTTGGGTTGAGCCTCTGAACCTGTTTAGGTCGGGTTAGAGTCAACATGAGTAGGTTCACGGGTTGACCCGTTTAACCCACTTATATATATATTTGATTAATTTTTATTGTGTTTTATGTTAATTTGGTTGGGTATTTATTATTAAAATTATATTATTATTAGTATTTATGTCCGAAAAAATAACAAAAATAAATTTTTTTGGGTCAAATGGGTATTGTTCGTGTCAACCTGTGAATATTCGGGCCGGGTTCATTTTATATTCATGACACGATTTTCGAGTTCAGGTCATGTTTGGGTTCGGGTTGGGTCAACCCTTCAACACAACCCATCTAGCAACACTAATGATTATTATAACCAAAATCATTTTAATAGACATGTTGCGTCTAACTAAAAATATAAATGGGTCAAAATTATCCAAACTCACTTTAATATACCCTTACTTCATCTAATTAAGTTCAGATGAGTCGTTACATCCCAAACTCACTTTACTATACATATTATTATCAAGTAAAAATTTAGATGAATCAAAATAACTCAAACAAGCTTTAATACATTTAATATATCTAAACGTGTAAATATAACCCAAACTCACTTTAATAAAAATATTACATAAAGTTAAAATCCAAACAAGTAACATTGACTCAAACACCTTTTAATACAAGTAATACATACAACTAGAAGTTTAATCAGTGTGTTTATATCATCTTAGTATATCTTCTCGAGCTTCCTTCATGTATGTATAAGTTGTAAATAACACTTCAATAAATTGTATCCGTGTATTTGAGTCTATGCCTTGTGGGGAATTTCTTTTTACTTTTTCAGTGTCTTTCCAACCTTTTTTATCAAAATGTTTTTTCAACTTTGTTTTTCTATCTTTACAGCGGTTTGCACAATCTTCTTAAGTCCCATCTACCCATGTTTTATATTGTGCAATATATTAAAGGTTTTGTCTAAATGATCCTCTTCTTTATAGAGTACAAGTGAAATATGCTATCTAAAAAAGTGAAATCCATAATTTATGAACCTCCTAAAACAAAGTAAAAGATACAGTAAATCATATCATAATTATCTCAAAATAATATTAACAAATTTAAGTTTCAAATAATTAAATTCTTGATGAGATACATGCTTCAATGACTAGATTTATAATTTAAATGTTATGATAATAAACTAAACTAAACATGTAAAAATACATTTAACGAATAAATACAAACAAATGAACATAAATGCATATTATTAACATAAATGAATAAGCATGACATGTTTATGTTCGTTCTTTCACTAAACGAACGAAAACAAATTTTCTATCAAACAATCATTGAAGAGTTTATTAAACAAAGAATCATTGAACATTAACATATTCACTTCACAATATTTTGTAGAAGAGTATGTTGTTTTTATATAAAATGTTAAATAACTTGATAGACATCTCGACCAGAAAAGTCTCTTTATTAACATATATTTTTATTGTTAAAATATAACTAGGTTTTTTTCATCCCGCGCATTGCGGCGTGTTATCACAGTACACTACCAAAAACGGGTGTTATATATTATTTGTAGAAGCATAAATTACATAGCAAAATTAATTTTTAATCACGAACTCTATACAAGTTTTTCATAAAAGCATAAAATAATACAAAATCCACACAAATATGTTACAAAAATAATAGAAAAAATTACTCATAAAATCTTTTTCTCCAACAACCAATCGGTTGAATTAACACAAAAACCGAAATATCTAAGCAAATTTATCAAATTTAATAAAAACCAAATTTTTAAACAAATCTCTCAAATTTATGTCATCCTTTATGTTTACTACTTTTCAAAAAAAAAAAACTTTTGGTGATTCAAGAGATTTATTATTCAATTTACTAACCATGTTTTTTCACTATATATATATTACTATTTATTTTCATTTAATTATATATATAATAAAATATCAAAAGTCTTTAATTATATATATAATAAAAAATAAAAAAATTATTATTCCTCTTGTGTTGCCTTTATATATATATAGTATAATTTTCGTGTAACAAAATAAGCAATGATTGATTCCACCGACCTTTAAGAAATTAAAGGATAAGGGAGGTGATTAGATAGGAATCATGTATGATTGATTTGTTTGTTACAATATATATACTAAAAAATAAACCAGACAATGCATAATAAAATAAATTAAAAGGGGGAAAGACAAACAAGAAACACCATTGGTTTTTTTAATTTTTTTTTCATATAACTTCCAACTACATGTTAGATTGAGTCTTCAAATATTAATTAAAGAAGTTCACACTTGATATATTATATATATATCTATATCATTCAGATAACATTAATAATTTTACGATATGATAAAAATAAAAAAATATTAATATATGATAATAATTCGAATTTCATTATTTTAAAGACTGACCAATAATTACCACTAACCCAACTTTCAAAAACTACAACACATCATGGATTAGATATTTAATAATAAATAAAAAAAAAGGCGGTGAAAAAGAGAGGTTGTGTGCATTTGTTGTTGAAATTAGGTGAGAGAGAAAACAATTGGGTGGTTGTAAATACACCAAAATTTGACCAATTTGTTGGCTGCTAGGGAGAAACCTAGTTAGGTATCTGTCACACACATCAAATATGAGTGTCTAAAACTCTAAATAGTAAGAACGTTACTGAGATAATTAACTTTAATTTATTTTTTATCATTTATAAAAATAATTGAAAAATATGTAAGATGTGAATTATAGGGATAAAGAATAATTTGAAATTTATCCTTTTTCTATTAAGGTAAAAATGTAATAATTTAAAATAAAAGACTATAACTGAGTTTAAATCTTAAATTTATAATATCATGCTATCAAATAATACAATATATATGGTCCATATGGAGGGACTGTGTTTATTAGTAAGTGTTTGCTTAAAAGTTATCTCATATATTCATTTTGGTTTATATATTAAAAATTTTGGAAAATAACGTGATATATATTAATCTATATTATTTTATCTATAATGAGAAAATATTTGTAGCCTAGATTAATCAAGGCCTCATTTAATTAGACACCTCACTTTTATATTTCAACACCCCAGCGGTCTGAAACGGGTCGTACTAGTCAGTACGGCCTGTATAGAGTACAGACAAACATTTCATTAAATGTCTTGGATTCAGTGAAACATTCTTTAGGACGGGCCGTACTGACCAGTGCGGACCAACTGGCCTTGGCTTATTTTTACAAGCCATTTTTGTGCGTCAACCAGCGTGAGTCACTTGATACGGCCCGTACTGGGCAGTTGTGCCGTCTTGAAATTATTTATTTTATTTAAACTTGATTTGCGTATTTAAATAATTTTTAACGATATATGTTTACGACGTGAACTTTTGACGATATGCGTCTATTATGTTAATTAAACGTCATAATTTGTTACGTTATCATTTTAAACGATATTAATTATTTACGAAATCATTTTCACTAAATATTTCATTTTATAATTAGTTTGTTTACGTTAATTTAAATAATTTAAAAGTTATAAGTTTGTCGCGTAATTATTAAATAAAACAACACAAACAGAAACAAAACAATACAACCAGAAACAATACAAATAAAGAAAGAAGCATACATATATGCACAACATGAGTTCTACATACAAGGAAACAAAATACAAAAACACAAACTAAACTACCAACCTCCGGATGGTCCAGCGGAGGATCCGTCGTCTGCGTAGGCGCGTGGCTTCGGGAACGGTGGAAGCTGTGACCCGTCTCGTCGCGCATGCTCTGACGCGACCGTCCACTGGACCATATCCTCGATCCGATCGAGCTGTCGCTCGACATGTGTCTCCCATGCGGGCCTACGACGAGTGTCCTGCAAAATCTCATCGCACTGGGCCGTAACACAATGCAACAACGCCTCGAGTGGCTCGGTCAGGCGCACCGCACGGTAAACGTGCGGTGGATGCTGCGACGATGGGTCCTCATGTGGTGGTGACCGAACCGGCTCCTCCCGAATCGAATCGGATCGGGCTCCGGCATCGCCTGGTCCTTAGTTGGCTGCTACTGCTGCGGCATGACAGCGAGCTGGGCTGGCTGCCACGGGCGGCCGTCTGATCCAATAAACCGCAATCCCATACCCGGGATGTCGGCGGCAAGTTTCATGTTCAGGAGCGTCCGGCAGTCGAGCTTACGAGGCTCGATCGCCGGCAGATCCTGAAGCAAATGAAACATGCCTCTGCTGTGTGCGAGGTGAGTGACAAAGGTGCCTTCCCGGCTTCCCATAGTGTCCCGCGCTCCTATCGGTGGTAGAAGGAGGTGTAATATAAGTTAAAACACCGTGCAAAGTTGCACGGCCTGCCAGTCATGAGTGAGTGAAGATAAAATAAATCATTCGTCGTCACCCACTCCTGGCTCTGTCCGCGACCTGAGATCGTCGTCACGATGCACCGGTGGATGTATCGAATCAGAGGATCTCTGATGGTCGACGCCCATAATCGGTGGCCGGTGAACGGCGTGTCAGAGATCTGCGTCCACCAAGCCCTCATCACTCCGTCCTCACCATGCGTCAACCCTTGGGTGAATGCGTCCGGGCATAGTAAACGTGACGCTGACTATGAAGCGGGTTTTCCAAAACATGCATCGAAGTATCACCAAATTTCTTCTTATTTTTCATTTTCCGCTGTAAATTGTATACATCTATAAAGATTGACACGTTTGCAGGGTTATGTTTCTTTTTGCTCAAAAGAATGTTACGAGGATCCATGTGTTGCTCGGTCAGATTCTCAACTATAGCTTGTTCCTCCTAAGTGATTCTTCTAATATATGGATGACCCTCTAGATTCCGAGCAGGTTCGTGATTGTGATTGTCGTTTATCACCTGTATTTTCCAAGATTCACGAACTTCGTTGTATAACCCTATCAGCTGAAACGGGCAACCGATTTTCTTGTTGCCTGATCGTCTAAAGATTGCGATGTTATTATGCTTGTCACCACTGTCACACATGAGCCAGACTTTGATTACACTGCATGTTGTCTTTGATTTCTTCGTTCTTCTTTTGACTACAATGTAACAATTGTCTAGTGCTCTACTTTTCACCCACCCTACGAGCTCTTTTTCGGACATAAATTCCTGACATATAAAAAATAATAAAAAAATAACATAAATAATAACCATTATATACAATCATAAACATTTATGTTTCATTTAAGTGTATCTCTTTTGTTTCTCAGTTAATGTTTGAATCGACCGGCTTTTCTTCATAAGTCTCCTCCGGGTTACTTTGTTTACTATCATCATACACGAACACATAATCGTTTTGTTGCGCATACGTTGCTTGACTACCAAACCGACATCAGCGTTAGGTTCAGCATTCAGATCTATCATGCCGTATGAATACTCAACAGGAGGCTCTTCATTCAAATCTGGCACGTAATCGTTGAAAAAACTCTCATTCCAGAACTACATCGTTACAAATTTGAATTATCGTGAGATATTTTCGAAAACGTATACGTTCGTTTGAAACGATTCAAGCTTATATAGAAATTTTAAATTTGTTCAATACGGCCGTCTATACGGCCCGTATTGAGTCAAATCATTGCCCTCCCATGTCAGCAGTGTCAGTGTTGAAAAAGCAAGACGGGCCGTACTGATCAGCACGGGCCGTCTTGCTTCAAATCATTGTCCTATGTTTCAGGGAATGTCTGTACGATGAATGAGACGGGTCGTACTGAACAGTACAGCCCGTCTTGCTCCCAATCATTGTCATAGGTTGTTAGGAGAATGTTTGACCGAGTACTGAGACGGGCCGTACTGGGCAGTACGTGCCGTCTCAGGGGTGTATTTTTAAAAAGTGGGGTGTTAATTTAACACAACCCTTAATTAATTAGATAAATGCTATTTTGACCTTTTTTTTAAATATTGTTGTGAATTTATTATTTTCTTTGAATTTATTTTAATAAATCTAAATTAATTAAACCTAAAATTTTTATTAAAGTTTAAAAGAAGAAACTGTTTACAGCATATTATCATACATAATTTTACATATTTAAACAAAATCTTGCATGTTTGTATACTTTGACACAAAAGAATAAACGAATATTAATAGTTTACACACGTTTAATTAAACTTGATTTTAAACATAAAATCTTGCACATTGTGTACCAAGTCATCACGTACTGACAATATTATAATCAAACAAAAGGTAATAAATGTAAAAATCATTTGATTTTTAAGGAGATATATGTATATACATACATATATATACACATACATACATGCATAAATATCTAAACATACATATGAATACATCCATATATACATACATACACAGGGGCGTACCTACTTGAAGGCCCGGGGGGGCGGCCGTCCACCCTGAAAATTTTTTTTTAGTAGTATATATATGTTAAAATCCCGATCGCCCCCCGTAAAATTTTTCAATCGCCCCCATTGAACTTTTAATTTCTGATTGTTAATTAATAAACTGAGTTGAAAAATGTCAAACCAATAATTTAAACCCAATGTAAAATTAAATTTAGTATTAATTATAATAAGTCAAATAACCACTAAACCGGTTAAAAACTGATTAAACCGAACTCCATCGAATATACCAATTAAAAACCGAATAAACCGATCCAAATAAACCGAATTCAACCTTATATATTATAAAGATAACAAATTTAAATATGAATTCGCTTTAATTGGTTAATAAAAAAAAATTGAATTCAAAAAATATTTGGAACCGATAACCGAACTGAAACTGAAATTCAGATACAGTTAGGAACCGACTTCAGAATTAGGATACAATTAGGAACTAAACCGAATTCAAAATTCGGTTTGTTTTTCGGTTACGAATACGGTTCAGTTTTCAATTAACAGTTTTCAGCTTTTTTGAATACCCTTACTTTAATCTTCGAATTCACTAAGGGGTATTTTTTTGACCTGTCCTAGGCACACTGAATTTTAAGGGCCGTCCCTGACTAGCCCATTATATAAAATATATTATTAATTTTAATAAGCTATTAACATAATATTTGAAGTTAGATTTGTGTAATAAAATTGCTTATGGGAATTTAAGCGATAGTTGTATTTGTTTTTTGCAGAAAGAGTTACTTAGGAACGTCTCTTTATACGTTGTTTTGAATATATATGTGTATATATATATAAAGTAAAACTACGTAATGAACAACTTTAGATGTATTGTATTTTCATGATGTCTTTATATATGAAATTTAGTTTAATTATTATTTTTAAAATAACCCGACCCGATCCGCCTAACTCAACTTGAACACCAACGAACCTAAAAAATTTCCGCCCCCCATGAAAAATATTTCTGGGTTCGCCACTGTACATACATACATACATAGGGAAGGGTTCAATTGTTAACTCTTCCTTATTGCAATAACCGAATAATTGCATCTTATTACTTTTAGACACGCATTAAAGTAAATATAAAAGCGTATTGTTTTTTCTTCTTTTTTAATTAATGTAAGTGAGACCCGCATTAATTATATTAATTAAAAAAGAAGAAAAAAGTTATACCTATAGATTTACTTTAGTGGGTACGTTGTTATTCGGTTATCAAAATAAGAAAAGGTTAAAAATTGATCATTTCTCTATATATATGCATACATATAGGGTAATTATATAAGAAACTCAAACTTGTGCGAAAATTTTTCTTAGATTAATCACATAATTTACAGAAATTGTACTTTTATTTATATTTTTAAGTGTATCAATTTAATATTAAACATTTCGACAAAAAAAAATCATTATATATATTGTGTTACATAACATCATATCCACAAAAACAAAAACAAAAGATTATTGTTACAGGTAATACATCTAATGAGCTTTTGATATACTGTGTAATATTATGAAAATAAATTAAATTAACAAATAATTTATAAATTAGATGATTGATTAAGAATAGTTTTCTAAGTTTTATTAAAATTTAAAAGTTTCCTTATAAACCCCTCCTATATACATAAGAATAAATGTATATTTGAATCCATGTGTATAGATAAATCACAAAGGTAACTACGTTACAAAATCTAGACCATCGAATGTATATTTGATAAAGGATATCATGTGTCCTCAAATCTATTTTTAAACTCTATCCTCTCCTCTTCTTTATTTCTTGAAGTTAAGTTTGTAACTTATCAAGAATAATCGTCCCACTTCAAAAAGTTTACATGATTGAAATCTTATCGTTTATGCCTGAATCCGTAAAGCCCAATCTAACTCGGTTTTATGGTTGATATGTGTAGCGTTTTTATATCATGTGAGAAAGTGCGGCTTGTAATACATTAGTCAAAGTTTTGTGATCAATTATAAACGAGTCAATTACATATATCACCTATAAATTTCATAAATCACATATACATCCAATTCAAAAAATAAATTATATATATCCCCTTGTCTAATCTTTTAAGTTACATATATCCTCTTTTCTAAATTGTTAAATTACATATATCATCTTATATAAAGAAAGAAGATCATAAAAGGAGATATAGGTAAAATAATTTTAACTTGGGTATATATGTAGTAATTTTTTTTTAATTTTTTGGTTGATAAAAGACAATGCGTGGAAAACTATATAGAACCATGAAAAGAATTACACCGAATAAGGGGCATACCCCCTATCAATGAAAAAAAAAATAGTACCCAAAATACTCTTTAAGAACCCAAAGAATAGGATCACTACTGATGGACTTAGAGGTGGGCAAAAAAAGGGACCCGGTACCAGCAACCCAAATCGGAACAGGAACCGGTCATACCCGAATCGATGGGTATAAACGGGTCCGGATTTTTAGACAAATTAAAACCGAAACCGAAAGTTGTTCCACCTGTACCCAGCCAAAACCCGAACCGTAACCGGTCGAAACCCGGAACCGGAACCGGGTATTGACTTTGTTGACCGGAACTGAAACCGATTAAAACCGGAACCGATTGAAACCGGAACCGGTTCCAAAAAACACCTGATTTGCTCACCTCGGGATGGACTTATCAACCCATCCAAACAAAAAACAAAGTGATACATATTACAGTTGTAATGTCCTCAATCTAAGATAGACCAACCCATGGCGATACAAAAAACAACTATACGATACATATGCCAAATAACATGACCCAGACCCCACAGTCACATGGTAGTTTTCAATATCGTCCAATTAGGAACACAAGTAGGCCCAAAACCAGTTTGACAATCCATACTGCAAAAGAAGTTGTGAATTGTGATGAGACCAATACTAGAACCTTGAGCCCAATTACAGAAAATGACATCCAAAAGAATATAGAACCCATAAGCCCCCTGGTCTTCATTTAAAATCCGAGCAGTATAAAGCAGCCCATGAACCATGAAGCCCAAAAAAACGGCTGACCATACAAGATTGAAGATTTGACAGTGATGTTGACCCGCTTTTTCTTGTTAAGCAGCTTTATCCAACTACTAATACCAAATCGATACACATTACCCAGACATTCCATCCAATTCAGGTAGAAATGTTCACACAGAACATCACACTTATGGCCTGGGTCACAACAATGATTATCACCCCAACTGACCTGTCGAATCTGAACCTTAGAATTTATATACCAATGCAAATTCGCTGACTGCGCTAGTATGATATAAACCCATGAAAACCCCTTGACCCACTGTCACAATAATAGTTCACGTGGATGTGCATAGGTCTTCATATAGTCACTCCGTTGATCATACCAATATAACAAAGACTAGCAGGAAATAAACTCTCCAGGGTCAAAAGGAATACTTGTAACAAAAAACTATCTTTAGGAATTGTTAGTACCTATCTCACCATTTCTACACAGGACTATCGGCAAAGAAATAGTGTCAAAAGTGGGTATATATGTATTTAGAGTTATAAATAGAGGATATATGTTATTCTTCCTTTTTATTTGGTATCACATGTTTAGAATACCTCTCTCAATAAATAATATAGCAAAAATGTCTGAACAAAATTTAAAGCAACGCTAATGAGTTTGACCACCTCCACAATCCACAATGTAGATGATGTTGTGTGTGTTATAAACCATGGGTTTATCTCACGACTTGCGACGATAATCTCGTATTAAATAGAACAAAAACACATCTACAAAATTAAAATTTTCTCAGAAAAAGATTGAATCATACAGCTCTGTCAGTATGTGGCAGTGGTGATAGGGTAACGAATATTAAAACATAGACAAAAAAATGACACAACCGGTTTTTTCTGAAACCGGTTCCGATTCCGGTCAACAAAGTCAATACCTGGTTTCGGTTCCGGGTTTCGACTGGTTTTTGACCGGTTCCGGTTTGGATTTTGGCCGGTTCCGGTTTGGGTTTTGGCCGGGTATAGGTGGAATCCGTTCCGGTTTTCCCGGTTTCGGTTCCTGTTCTAATTTGTCTGAAAAACCGGACCCATTTGTACCCACCGGTTCGGGTATGACCGGTTCCGGTTGTTCGATTCCGGTTCCGGGTCCTTTTTTTGCCCACCTCTAATACTATCGTCGTAAATAATTACTAATTTTTCCATAGCGATCAAGTAGGTGCATGAACAAACCTAAAGTAAAAGAAAACGCAGCAAGTTTATTTGCCATATTTCTGTCTACTACTTTAGATATTTTATAATTCTTCTGTTATATTGGATGGAATTTCATCGAATTAGACGTGAGAAGTTGATGATTAATCATATGCTTCCGTTTTATAAGAATCCTCAGGTCTTAGCCTTTCAATAAAATAAATGAATCCGGCTCATTCTATTTTGTTAGTTCAACTGTGAAATTCTTTGTTTCTGTATTTCTGAAATGGGTGTCTGACTTGTTATAACTTATCCTATTGATAGTACAAAGAATGGGTTTGTCATCTTGATAGAGATGATTTTTCTTTGTCGGATATTTATTCTAGTATTCAAAACACGAAATATTTGAAATATGATTCATACTCAATATTCAGACATCACGGAAAGACTTCAAAAAGTTTCCAAGAACTAGAATTTAGAAATATAAATAGAAATTGTTTCTTCTTTCAAAAGTATGTTTATCTTATTTTGACTCAACGACAAACCTTTCTTAGGATTTTATGGTGATTATCTATTCGTGAAAAAGTGATGATCCGATGGTTCTTACTCATAGAAAAGTTGGTTACATTTCTATGAAGTTTTCCCTTTTATTAAATCATTGTAGTTCTAGTATGAATATGGAGTTTAAATCATTGTAGTTCTAGTATGAATATGGAGTTTAAATTAATTCATAGGGTCTTAACAAGAAAATTCATATCAATAATATATAAAACAATTAAAAGAAAAAGAAAGAAAGAAGAAAGATATATTTCATTAGGCCCATAAGAATCTTGATAAAAAACGATTAAGCCAACTTGATATTTTGATATTATCGCCACAAAGAACTTTTGATTTTTTTTATTTTTATCTTCATAATGGATTGAAATGAAAAGTAAAAAGTTTAAACTTTTTATTAAATATCTATTTTCAACCAATATTTGGGTGTTTTTTGCTTAAGTTGTACGAGATGAAAGTTTCATATACAGTTCTTAGATAGGGCTTATCTTATCTCAATATAGTCTATGATGGGTTTGAAGAACGTCTCAAGATTCCGTCGTGGTAAATACATTCCTAAGAGTGTGCAATATTTTCCTCGTGTTATATAGTGCAACAAATCAAAACAAGCATTTGTCGAGTTGACACTAATAGGAAATGGTTGACTTGTCAATTTATCTTATGTCCAGATGCTACACCAGTAGTGATTTTCTTTATCCTCAAGCATACCAAATCTGTCACATCCCGACCGGTGGCGGAATATGCCGGGACATGATATGTGAATGATTGTTCATAAGCATATGATTTCAAATTCAAAGTTTCATACCTAAAATACTAAATTACAATGTCATTACATTACAAGTTCAAAGTCAAATATAACATTCTAGAATTTAAACTTAAATTTTTAATAAATCTATCAAAAATCCATCTTCCTACACTTTCACTTAGAATCTTCACTTTAACCTGTCACACATGTAAAGTAACTGTCAACTAAATGAATAGTTGATGAGTAGTCACATAATTATAATAGTATAAGTTTCAAAGTATGCAAACCTTAAATGACAATGAGTATGAATATTATATTGTGAATGAAACAAGCATGTGTAAAGGGTGTACCGCCCCACGGACAACGTCACGCGCGCTCTCATAGGAACTAAGTACTAGAATACGTGCTAAAATGCATAAGAATAAATAAGTATACAAATACAAGAACAATCACATAATAACGATCCAACTACAAAGCATTATATAGTTTGCATAAGTTTCAAGAATATTATAAATGTTTGAGGTTTGAATAAGGACATGTGTGACAGTCCTAAAATAAAGTAAAACTAAAAGGGGATATGAAAACTCACTTGTTTGCTAAGCAATCCCAAAATTACAACTTAAGCATGTTGTGCAATATCAAGCACTAGTTAACATGTTTTTAGAATATAATATGAATAAGAGCTTGTCTAAAAGTTTCCTAGTTTTCTAAGCATTCTTAACTACTAAAACACTTAACATGTTTAGCCTCTAAGGATTGGGTTTGGTTTATTTGACTCATTTTGTATAGGCTTTTAAAAATAGATATCCTTGGTTTACAATATGCTATAAATATTTTATAAGTTCTAGTAGAAGTTTTAGAACTGAATGTTTCATTAACTTAAAAGTTTTAAATTTGACATTAATATTTTATTTAATTATATTAATAATTAGATTATAACCTAAGTTTATAAAGGATTTATTAGAATATATTTATAAAATTACACCAAGTTCATTTATTGTAAACAAGATGGTTCAAATAAATAAAATAAAATATAAAAAGAATATAATATTAATAATAATAAAACAACATTTTAGTTCTATAGAAATTATTTCAGAAAGTTTTGAATTGAGTTTTACACCTTCCTTAAAGATTAATACATTTATTGTATACTTTTACAAGTTAAAATAATTTCTAAATTTTTTGTAATATTTAAATTGAATAAAATAGGATTTAACTTTAAAATAGTATTTTGAATATTTTTATTTATGTAGAAACTGTTTAAAAATGTTTTTAAGAATTTACTAAGTAATATCCATAATTTTTATAAGTAAATAGGATTATTTGGAACATTTATATCGGTTTAATAAGTTTATAAATAGAATTTTATTAAAATTTCATGTTCAAGAAGTTCATAAAGTTTTCAGAATGTTTTAACTTATTAAATGTTTTTAGAGCATTCTTATAAAAAATTTTCCAGGTAAAAAGCAAAAAAAATGAGAGTTTGGAAAGCAAAAACCGGTTCTGGATGCTGCAGACCGGATTCGAACACAGGTCGATCCTCCCCAGCCCAAGCGTATTAACCACTTGGCTGGGTGATGAATCATTGGGAAGATTGGAAACAAAATAGTTTTAACTATGCTTTATTGATCATCCCCAAAACCGTAAAGCCTAGATTCTTAATCCTTCGAATTCGATCTGATGAACAATCGTTAGCCTCTACAATCATAGGGCTTTTGTTCCACTCATAAAAACGAGTTGAATGGGTATATTTATTACCTATAGAATTTTAAGAATGGTTCGTTCGAGTTGGAGTTGAGTTGCGGTCGTCTTTAAGTTCGGATTCGATGTGTAGATGTTTCTGAGATCAAATGAGGACTTCAGAGAGTTTCAGAGTAGTGTCGCGATGCTCTGTGTAGTTTTAATTTGAATTTGGTTCAAGAAAGTGACGGTTTTGAGTTAACGATTAAGCTTAATGTTCGGTTGAGTAGTTAATGATGATTATCCGCGTGTTAGATCGATTAAATGCATTAATTACATTGGCCGATTGGAAGTTGGTTGAAGTTAATACGAGCATGCCTTATGCATTAATAGCTCTGGATCGAGAATTGGTGTGTGAATCGGTGGTGCAGTGATTTGAACGGGGGAGGGGGAGAAGGAGGTTGAAAGTTCGGGCTATTGACAAAGCAGGTCCTCATGTTTTTTGCCTTGTGTCGTTTTTGCCCAAAACTTTCCCTCTCACAATTCAAGTTTCAAAATTTGCAGGAAAGCACCTTGGAGTTTATAAGTTTATTATTTCTGGTTTTAATACCTTAATAAAAGTTCATAAAGTTTTATTGTCAACTTATATAAGTTGTTTAATCTTTATAAACTTAATTATTGTTTTAAAACTACATTATTGTTATTGTTATTGTTATTGTTATTATTGAATTACAACACTTAGTAATTTTAAAGCTTTATTACATTAAATATATATATATATACTTAGATAAGTTATCATTTGTTTAAGTATACATATCTTCATATATACAAAAAAATATACATATATGTATATATATATATGTATGTATGTATATATGTATATATGTGTGTGTGTGTGTGTATGAAAATACTTATTTAATTTTGTTATTTTTTTTTTACTTAAAGCTTTAGTTTAACTTTAAAGCTTTATGATTCAAATTGTTGTTGTACATTTATATTTATAGATATACATACATATACACACAAACACACACATATGTTTTGTGATTAAACACTTGAAAAATTCGTAAAATGATACGCTTTTTAAAATAACATTTTTAGAGTTTTATAATAATTATCGAATTTTCGATGTTACAGTCTCCCCTAATTTAGAAAATTTCGTCCCGAAATTTATTGATATGAGCCGTTATCGAGGAATATATGGTCTTAGTTTTCATTCAATCAGTTTTGATCTCTAACGAACCTGATTACCGAAATTTGGCTATGGTTTCTGGTGGATAGGAAATCACTTTGCCACAAAGTGCCTAGTGTCCCTTTTGTTTGTTTTTTTTTTGTTTTTAGTTTTATGCCTTGAGAATATGGGTTCCTTCATTGAAATGTTCCTTTGTTGAAATGAAAAGCATGACAAGCTCGTGAGTCTCATTGTGCTTGACGTATGTAGGTCGTCGAACCATTAGATTTTGAGATTGTTAAAGGATGTGGGAATAATTCGTATGGTTTGAGTTCCTTTTATTAGGTGACAAACTCCTTCTGTTTTGAGACTAATTATTGTTTGAATAGAATATTATTCGACATGGTCTTGTAATTTTGTTATAAATAAAACATGATATTCATCAAGTTAAAATGGTTATTAATTTGTTAAGTTTTGTTTATGAAACAACGATTGGGAGAGAAATGTCAAGTATTTCTTTGTGTGACCATTGTTTTACTATGATTCAAAATATTTATTAACATTCACTTTTGAAGGTGAGATGCTTAGTAAGATGGTAGATAACACTCTCCCCTACTTTTAGTTAAAATGTTATGGTCATAGGATTTGTATGTGGTTCTACTTTGTAAACTCGTTGTTTTGGATTGATATTTCTTATCTTACTTACGTTTTAAGTTTTAGTTTATATGTTTAACTTCCAATGATTTCTAACTAGAGTATTATATCTTCATATTGACAATGTTTATATTACTATCAATACTTGATAGCCAACCCCTATTTTACTAAAGGTATTATTAAGGTTTGTATTTGTTTTAGAGTCTTGAGGTCATGTATTAGTGTAAAGGTAAGTGATGAGTGAATTTTAAATTTTTGTATAAAGGTTTCATTATAGTAGCTTATTTTTTTATTATTACGAAATGCATCGAATGGTATGGTAAGTTATATCCCTTGTATTTGTAAGAATCCTTGAATAGAGTCTAATAATGAAAACGAAATGGAGATAACTGGGTTTTAACTTAACAATTTATAGATTGTGGTTTTGTAACTTATAATTTTAACTAGACAAATTTAAGCTAGAGTAATGTTGGAATTGTTGTTCGACGTATTAGAACTGAAGTTGTTGCTTTGATGTTATGAACTAGAGTCTTCGTGTTATGAACTACTGGTTGAATCAACACCTTTGAAGAACTTAGAATTATAATTTGATGTTTGATTTAGGATTCAAAATTCAGAGAACTTCTAACTTAAAATTTATAGATAATATGTACTTATTTTGAGTTTGCACACAAATGGTCCTCTTGAATCATAGTGTTTTTGGATTAATGATCTTTTTTAGTTGTCTATATATAAATATAATTACTAAGACCTTTGATTGGTTTGGTGTAATATACATCCCGAGTCTTAGTATGTAAGCTACTAATAGCTCAGACTAAGGAATAACTTACGCGTAATTGATTATCGAATAGAAGAATCAAGTCCTTGTTCAAACTTTTGGTTCTACTTTCAATGAAATGTTGGCATTTATATATAGGGTATACCGCATCCAACCACCACACCAAGAGTACTTTGAAAGCAAACCAATCACCTACCAATACTAACCTAAACTTAAAGTACTCATGTGTGAATAGGATTTTGAAGAATTGATTTTATGAATGTTTATAGGTAAATGTTGAATGTTACTATACGATTTGAATGTGTTTAAGATTTGGATTCAAAGTTTTCTAAGATTGGGCCCATTGTCCTATACAATAGGATTTAACAGAATTCTCATGTATTGCAAATTCTCGTTACGTGTGCACCCGTAACGATAATTTACCTTGCATGATCACCCTATACTTGAACTTGGCACACAAATGAGTTGATTTAGAATTTCATAAAATGTAAATTGGTCTTATCAAAATTATTAGGTTTTACAGGACGTTTAACCTCAACTGATCAGATTGAAGAAATCATCTTGTAGAACCATAAACTTTGACTTGGCTTACCTTTTATAAATTCACATAAGAGTTCTTTGCATTTCGCATATCGTTTTAAAGTGACAAGCCTTAACCAATGAGGCTATCACAAGTCCTTCGCTCAGTATCTTACTCGAATAGTTTGAAAATCATATAAGTATCATAATTCAACTTAATTGTTTAAAATTTGAATGTTAAAAGTTATTGAAGATGGTTGTGACTTTAGAAAACTTAGATTATGATGATACATATCATGAATCATAAGCCTCATATCTTAAGATTTCGTTTGGAACGAAAGAATATGTGGAATAAAAAAATTCAGGTTAAGATGATAACAAGTATCAACTAATTTAAATGTCTTAAAGTTTGAATTTTAGTCTAAGCTTAGGTTAAAATGATAAATAATTATCAATAATCATAGGTATACTTAGGGGTGTCAATCGTGTCGGGTTGGCGGGTTAGTGGGTTAACAGGTTACGGGTTGGCGGGTTGTATTTTGCAACCCTAACCTGACCCATATATTTATTCGTGTCAAATTTTTCAACCCTAACCCGCATTGATATAAATTCGGGTCAACCTGAACCTGACCCGTTTAACTCGTTTATATAAATAAATCAAACTAATTTACATATTATAAGTTCGTTATTGCTCGAAAACACATCAATAATAACGTGATCAGTAGTTGTTTATGAGTAACAAATAGTTAATATAGTATTTTAACAAAAAAAATAATATTATTATAACTAAAAATATAATTATGTAATCATAGTTATAAAGTATGAAATTAATTAAATCAATTTTTAGGTGAAAAATTATAAATTTAGTTGTTTAATCAATTAAAGTATGGTAAGTAATCAAAAGAAAAACAACTAAATATATGTTATAGGAAAGAAAAAAATAAAAAATTAATAATTTTGAAACCTTAAACGGGTTAACTGGTCAACCCGTTTATAAACGGGTAAACCCGAACCCTACCTGTTTTATAAACGGGTCAACCCGAACACGACCCGTTTTTTAAACGGGTTATACTTGCCAACCCAAAACTTGATTATTTTCGTGTTGTGTTTCAGGTCGTGTCAAGAATTGCCACCCCTAGGTATACTGTCTTAGAAATTTGGAATATAGATTTGAGTGCAAGGTTATATGAAATGAAAGTTTCACACAAACTAAAGTATATGTTTTATACTTTTATGTAAGATTAGATAGGAAGGAGGGGTATAACATACACAAGTATGTGACAGTGTAACCCTAAATAAACGGGATAAATGATTATCACTAATTATGAAGATACTACTTTTAGAATTTTGTTAACATATGTATAACTATGTGGTATTGTAGTACCTTAGTTATAGTAATGGATCACCATTACTAATATTAGGTATAATATCTTAGAATTACGATATGATATGTATAACATGTGTGACATTTTTATTATCTTAGATATTGTTTCGGGTAAAAATTAACAAGTGTAACTTTTAGCAAAACCGAATTAGTTTAGTGGGGTATTGTGCTTTACAATCAAGAAAACAATTTAACAGTAATGTTTAACAAGAATATCCCTGAGGATCCCTAGGGATATTTCAGAATATAAAATAGAAAAATAGCCAAACACACGAGATTTATACGATGAAAAGCCCTTAATCCCTTAGGATTGCCGGCATAAAACCTCGGGAGGTGACAATCGTCACTCTGCCTTGTTCTTATTAACAACAAAAATGAAATTACAATACAAGAGCACAATGAATCGATCAACTAAGTGTTTTCTGAATCTTGAATGCTGCGAACAAGAGATGATCAGAAGTAGATTAAGTGAGTTGTGTGTGTTTCCTAGATCGATATTGTCTCATTTTATAGTAAAAATCAATACAACGGTAGTCAAAGCTTGCTCCTCATACTTGTTACACATAATCTGTTGACTCAATTCAAATATTAGTAGCATGTGCTGAATAACAAATTAATAATAATTAATTATAAACTATCATTATTTATTATTCAGATCATATAAATTTATATACGCAAATAGTCCTAATTATTCCGAAATATTCCGTATCCTGAAATATTCCATATCCCGAATTATTCCAAATTATAAGGACAAATTTTTACAGGTATAACAATTGCCCCCAAATTTTTACTACCGCTTCAATTGGTGGTAAGAATTTGAAAATAACCGTTTGTTTTGGCTCATTAATTCAAAATTTGAATTTTAAACATGATGTGATAGCTGTCAGACGGTTATGAATATGGCGGTTTCCCACATATTCCAGCCGTTTGTTTGCAGGATATAACGATCACATTTCTTCCATTTGATGCCATCATCATCAATCGGATCTTGCTGTAAGTTTCTCTCATTTTCTTCTTCGAATTTAATTTCTTCTTTCTGATAATGTCTAATTCTTCTTCTTCTTCTGATTCTTATTCCAAAAATTTTACTGATCAGAATATCTTAAGTTTAAATCGTCAAAACAGAAATATTTTCAACGATGATCGCATCGAATTGATGCGCCTTTCAAAAACCTTCCCCGATGAAACAATTTTTTACCCTTTTCCTGAAAACCTCAAAACTGATCATGTTTCACCTACTTGGGTATGTTTTCCAGAGTATCCCTTTTCTTTAGGTTTAAAATTTCCTTTTCCCGACCTCATCCTTAATTTTTTCTTGATCACTAAGCTGTGTTTTTTACAACTCATGCCTATGGGATGACGTCTTCTTCATACTCTTGACCAACTAAACCATCTCTTTGGTTTAGAAATTGGTATCTCTGAAATCTCTCTAATGTATCAACTCAGGACCCACGGGTCATCCCGTTTTGTTCTTCAAAGGAGAAGTGGGGCTCCTATCTTAGTTCCTGGAGTTACGTTTAATGAAGATGAGTGGAGAAATAGGTTCTTTTTCGTGAAAAGAAGTTCTATCCCTCATGGGGAAATCCTTCCTTTCAAATGGGTAGAAAAGGGTAGGATTTTTAGGATTTTTCTTGTTAATCAAAACTTGTTATTGTATGATTCTAATGTTTTTATTTTTTACAGCTCCTAAATTCAAATCACTTGTTGCGGAAGAAGAAGAAAGTAGGAACAAAATTCGTTCCTTATTGAAGATTGACGAAAAGTACAGAAAGTTTGGTGCTAAACTCGAAACAGTCACTCCAATGGCCTCAGGTATAGTTAAAAAATATTTTCATATTCCTAAATATTCTTAACTATTTATAATTATTCCGACTTATTTTGCATAATCAACTTTTAATCTTGAAGACCTTGACACCTTCTTTGTCGTGAAGAAGGAGAAAACCAGTCCTGTTGCCCCCAAGTCACGTGCCATGACTATCCATTCCTCGAAGACTACAAAGAAACACAAAGGGGTAGACACTGTAGATCTTGAAGAGCCATCCGACCTGTCCATTCCTGATCTTCTGAAAAAGGTATGCTAATTATTCTATCTGTTAGCATAATATCTCTGCATATTGTTAATGATCCCTACTTTGTAGGTCTCTGCTAAGTACGCCTCTGAGAAAGAACAAATCGAGAAGCAGATTGAAGACCTGGAAGATCAGAAGAAGATCTTCCCAGCCAAAGCCGGTCACTACGAGAAGGAACTAACCAAGGCCAAGAAACAGATGAAAGAAATGGAAGCCACTCACAAGCTCCAGTTCAAAGAGCACATTGATGGGGCCAAGAAGTCTGCCGCCATTGCTGTGTTAAGGGCCAAATCCAATTGGTGAATCAGGCCAAGGCTGAAGGTGTGGATTCTTTGGCCAAGAATATGAATGAATGGAGCAAGATATTGGCGACCCTGGCTGGTGACAAGGTTGAAGCTTCTGTGGAGGTAAACAAGGCTGGTGAGGTGGGTGAGACTAGCAAAGCAGGTGATGTGGAGGTGACAGGCGTGGAGGCTGGTGCATTGGAGCAGGAGGTGACGATGGGCGATGATGACAACGATGCGAAGGTCTGAGCCCATCTTTTTAATCATTTGTGGTTCTTATTTTCTAATGATGTAACTCTTCAAACAATAGTTTTTAGGAAAGTCCCCTGGTTTTGGGGCAGACAATATAAGAATCAAGGTGGAGGGACCATGAGTTTCATGGCGAAGCCTTGATTTCTTTTAACTTTTGTTTGACATATCAAGTGGAGGGACCATGAGTTTCATGGAGAAGCTTGACATGTCAATTTTTTAACTGTTTTTGGTTGTTAATATGATGGTTAGTATTTGGGATGATATTTTTTGTGTTTTTTATAGAACTTTGTCATTAAATATCCTTAAATATCCTGAGATATGTATTATCATATTATTACTAAGAAGTATTACTGAATATCCCTAGATATTCTTAATTATACTAGACAACTTGTACTTAGGTAAATACATCAATACAAATGTGTGATATGGTTTCACTTAAGATGTTATATTAAACATTTAACTTTTTCAATTGACTTATTACTTAGGCTATCGATGTATACATTCTCTTAGGCATATTAGAGAACCATTTGGTACATCTTCAAAAGTATTTTGAATTAGATTTGAACCTAATATCAAATATTGCATTCAATTGTAGAGATATATCTGAATATTCCTAAATATTCTCAACGACATTCAAGATGCCTCGTAATTTGTTTAAAGGATTAAACTTTTCATAATTCTCATAAAGGTATGATCTTAGCTACATATAATCCTCTATCATAAAATTTCAGAATATTTTTCTATGTGTAATATATTTAGGAATAGTTCAGACCAGACTTAATCCAATCCAATTAAGATTTTTATTACTCGAATGATCATATATAATTTAGATATATATTTTAAATGTTATCTAAAGATATATTAGCATACAAAGTAACTAATAATTTAGTTCAACATATCCCCAAATATGAATGCACAACATATTCTGAATAAGTATAACGTATATTATCAGGCATTAGAATATATTTCTATACAAATAAAGAGGGCAGTGGTATAAAAAGAGTCAGGAAACAAATACCGATTGTAGATTTAATTTGATGTCTTCTTTATTCCTGTCAAAACACCAAAAAGATTTCATACCTGAATATTCCCAAGTAATTTGAGATATTCCTTAGTATCCTTGAGACTTTGTCCTGCATAAACAGAAAAACAAGAAAACTTGGGACAAGCCCAAGATACTGGCGACAAGGCCGATCAAACTGGCGACTAAGGCCGAAATACTGGCGACTAAGGCCGGAATACGGAGGATCCTTGGTAATAGTTTTTGAAAATGAAATTGTCAGCCACTCATGCGTGAACTGGTCCTAAAATCTCCAACTATACCGGGATATTTCGGAGGATCCTTAGTTATAGCCCTCGATAATGAAATTGTCAGCCACTCATACGTGTACTGGTCCCATTATCTCAAACTATAATAGGATAAACGTGCGCAACTGGCGAGGGCATGAGCCCTAAGTCTTCATGAGAGACAAGAGTCTCTTGAGTTTTGATTTCAGGTCAAAACTTTGCAGCTGGACATAAAGTCAGTGCGGGTTTTGATCAAGTTTTGATTTCAGGTCAAAACTTGGGTTAAGACATAAAGTCTCATCTCTTCTCAGCAAGGGTCTTCTACAGTTTTGATTTCAGGTCAAAACTTTGCAGCTTGACATAAAGTCAGTGCGGGTCTTGATCAAGTTCTGATTTCAGGTCAGAACTTGGGTTAAGACATAAAGTCTCATCTCTTCTCCTGCTATACCTACAAAACAATAAGATTTTTGCATAGCTGGGAATCAGGATTCCTGATGCCCCTCATATGCTTGATTATTAGTATGATAATTAGGAATATACAAGAATATATAGGCTTATATAAGAATATATCTGAATATGTAATGTTTAAATTATAGTGTGATAACATTTTATGGTTTGATACCACAAGTTTTAAATAAAATATAGCTTAAGATGAATGGCATTCCAAGATCTTGGAAGAGGTTCTCCTTCCATGTTGGTTAACTTGTATGCCCCTTTTCCTGCTTCGGATTCAATCTTATAGGGTCCTTCCCATTTTGGAGCAAGTTTTCCATCAGCTGGATTGGTGGTATTCTGAAATGCCTTTCTTAAAACCAGATCTCCTATTTGAAATCTTCTTATCCTAATATTCTTGTTGTAGGATTTAGCTATTTTTTGTTGATATGTTGCCATCCTTATTCTTGCAATATCCCTAAGTTCATCAATAGTATCTAGATCCTCAGATAGTATCTCCTTGTTGGATTCTAGATTTTGCAAACTTGATCTTGCAGTAGGGACAATCATTTCAGTTGGGAGAACGGCTTCAGAAGCATACACTAAAGAGAATGGTGTTTGACCAGTCGCGTTCTTTGTGGTTGTTCTATTAGCCCATAGAACAAATGGAAGTTCTTCAGCCCACTTTCCTTTCTTGGATCCCAACTTTTTCTTAAGGTTGTTAATTATAATCTTGTTGCTTGATTCTGCTTGACCATTAGCTTGAGGATGAACAGGTGTAGAGGTGATCATCTTTATGCCCCAGCTTTCACAAAAGTTTGTAGTCCTTTTACCTATAAACTGAGACCCATTGTCACAAGTGATTTCTGTGGATATCCCAAATCTAGTTAGGATATTTCTCTTTATGAATGAGATTACTTCTTTTTCTCTATCTTGCACAAAGGCTTTAGCCTCAATCCACTTTGAGAAGTAATATGTCATAGCAAGCATAAACACCTTTCCTCCGGGTGCTTTGGGTAATTTTCCTACTATATCCATTCCCCATTTCATAAATGGCCATGATGAGACTATTGGATGTAGAGGTTCGGCTGGTTGATGAAGTATATTGCTATGACTTTGACAAGCATCACATTTATGGGAATAAGACATTGCTTCTCTCCTCATGGTCGGCCAAAAGTATCCTGTTCTGAGGATTTTTGAGAATAATGCTCTTCCCCCAGTATGATTTCCACAATCTCCTTCATGGATATCTTTCATTACTTCCAGACTTTCGGGTTTCTCCAAACACCTCAAATATGGGCCTGATATTGATTTCCTATATAAGATATCTTGTATGATTGTGTATCTAGATACTTTAGCTTTAAAAGCTCTAGGATTTGTTTCTTCATCAGGTATCTTTCCTGTTTGAAGGTAGTTCTTAATAGGGATAGTCCAGGATATTTCATGTGCTTCTGAGTGATGAACTTCGGTATTATCGGGTTCATTATCCTGACCTACTTCCTGCATATCTATCGCTGGTTTTAAAATATGAAGGATAGGGATATTGATATCCTCAGGAATCCTTAGAGATGATGCTAAGTTTGCCAGTGCATCTGCTTCGGCATTCTCATCCCTTGGTACTTGAGTTATATCAAAATTGAAAAAATATCCTGAAATATCCTTAACTATTTCTAAGTATTTTGCCAATTTATCTCCTTTAGTCATGTAAGAACCGTTAAATTGATTGGCTATCAATAGGGAATCGACAAAAACATGCAGGTTTCTAATGTTCATATCCCTAGCCAATTGAAGTCCTGCTATTAGGGCTTCATATTCAGCTTCATTATTAGTTGCTTGGAATTCACAACTAATCGACTGGGTATTATATCCCCTGTGGCGATTTTAGTATGATGCCTAGTCCTATTCCTCTTACATTTGAAGATCCATCTATGAACAGAGTCCACTCACCAGTATCTTCATCTAAGAGTTTGATTTCTAGATCCACTTCTGGTTGTAGATCACTAGTAAAATCAGCCACAAAGTCTGCTAAAGCTTGTGACTTAATTGCCGTTCTTGGTTCATAGATCAAATCATAGGTACTAAGTTTTACCGACCATTTTGCCATCCTTCCTGATAGCTCAGGTTTTCTCAATACAGATTTGATAGGATAATTTGTCTTAATGTGTATTCTATGTGTCTCAAAGTAATGCCTAAGTTTAGTAGATGCCATAACCAAAGCCAAAATTAGCTTTTCTAAGTGAGAATATCTAGTTTCAGCATCCACTAGGCTTTTACTTACATAGTACACAGGATGTTGTGATCCCTGATGATCCTTAAATAACACGGCACTTACAGTAGTTCGGGATACTGCTAAGTACAATGATAGTGGTTCACCATCTTCTAGTCTCATGAGCAACGGTGGTGAGGATAAATATTCCTTTAGATCCTAAAGTGCTATCTCATGCTCTTCATCCCAATGGAACTTCTTATTCTTTTTAAGGATATCGTAGAATCCTTTAAATTTTTCAGAAGACCTTGAGATAAATCTATTGAGCGCAGCTATTCTTCCCGTTAATCTTTGCACTTCTTTTATATTTTTTGGGGATTTGAGGTTTAATATAGCTTGAATTTGTTCTGGGCTGGCCTCTATTCCTCTTTTGGTGACCATATATCCCAAGAACTTTCCTGATCTTACCCCCAAGTGACACTTAGATGGATTAAGCTTCATATTGTAGCGGTCCAGGATATCGAAGGATTCCTGAAGATCCCTAAGGTGATTTTCAGTTATCTTCGATTTGACCACCATGTCATCAATATATACTTCCATAGTGTCCCCCAGTTTCTCCTTGAACATCATGTTGACAAGTCTTTGGTATGTGGCTCCAGCATTTTTTAAGCCAAATGGCATTGCTGTATAGCAATATATCCCTATTGGCGTCATGAAGGTTGTATCTTCTTGGTCTGAATGTTCCATTTGAATTTGTTGAAAGCCTGCTGATGCATCCATGAAAGTTAACATTTCATGTTCTGCTGTTGCATCTACCATAGAGTCAATATGTGGTAATGGAAATGGGTATTTGGGACAAGCCTTGTTAAGGTCTGTGTAATCCACACAAACTCTCCATTTTCCATTCTTCTTTTGAACCACGACTACATTGGCGAGCCACTTTGGAAATTTCACCTCTCTAATCATTTTTGCTTTGAGAAGTTTCTCTACTTCCTCTTGAATGATTATATTTCTTTCGGGTGCAAATTTCCTTCTCTTTTGGTGGACAGGCTTAATATTCCTATCTATCCCTAACTTATGGGTAATCACATCTGAGGATATTCCTGTCATATCCTCGTGTTTCCATGCGAATGTGGAAATTCTTGATTTCAAAAAAGAAATCAATTTCTCTTCAATCTCCTCAGGGATATTCGTCCCTATAAGGACCTTGACCTCAGGATCGTCGGGATTTAAAGGTACTTCCTTTACTTCTTTTTCCCTATATTCCTGAGTATCCCCAAGGTCACACTTTGATTGCTATGCTGATGAAGGTTTGGTTGTTCCCTTCATCGAAGACGAATAGCACTCCTTGGCTTCTTGCTGATCGCTGTTGATCTTCACTACTCCCCATGGTGTTGGTAGCTTGACACATTGATGATAAGTTGAAGGAACCACTTTCATCTCATGTATCCAAGGTCTACCTAGTATAATATTATAACAAGATAGGGAATCTATTATACAAAAACGTTGCATAGAGTTTACCCCCTCGATGTATACCGATAGCTTGATCTCTCCAACAGTGGCCTTAGCTTCGCCACTAAATCAAACCAGGATCAAAGATTTGGTAGTTATCTCTTATTCAGGGATATTCATCCTTTTGAGTGTTTCCAATTGGATGATGTTGACTGAGCTTCCTCCATCTATAAGTATCCTGCGTACATAGTGGTTAGCTACATATAATGTAATGACTAACCCATCATGATGAGGATCTAGGATATTCTCGCGATCTTGTTTTTCAAAGGACACCACTGTTTCAGTTGTAAGTGTTGATGTCTTTGTGGGTCTCTCTCCATTCTCCATCTTGGCTTCCTTAGCATGTTTCCTAGCTGCAGAATAAGAGGTGCCACAAATATCAGAACCACCAGAAATAAAGTTGATTACCTTTGCATCTTTAGGTGGTGATGTGGCTCTTTTTGGGAATCCGTTGGAATCCTGTCTTCTTTCTTTCTTTTTCCCCAGTAGTTCTTTGAGATGTCCTTTGCTTAGTAGATAGCTTATTTCCTTCCTTAGTGCAATGCAATCGTCGGTTATGTGGCCGAAGTCTTCATGAAAAGCACACCACTTGGATTTATCCCTAGTTGCGAACTTCTTTTCCTTTGGTGGTCACCTAGCTTTTTCACCTAAGTCCTGCATAGAACACATTAATTCAGGAATATCCACAGAAAAACAACATTCTGATATCCTGGGATATTCTTCGTCATCCTCATCTTCATCCACTGAATTGATCTTGTGATTGTCAGCTTTGTAGTATGGTTTGGACTTGAATGACTTGCTGGTAGGTGAATCCAACTTTCTCTTTCCTTGATCATTGGGAGGTGTAGTGGTGATTCTCTTTTGGATTTCCTTATCATCCTCCAATCTTATAAACCTTAATGCGTGGTTTTGAACCTCGTCCATATTCCTGCAAGGATTCATAACCAAGTCATCATAAAATGGTGAGTCTCTTTGTAAACCCATCTTAAATGCTTGAACAGCCGTAGTAATATCCAGATTAGGGATATCCAGGGATTCTCTGCCAAACTTGTTGACATAGCTCCTGAGGGATTCATCGGATCCCTGGGTTATCCTGTAAAGATCACTGATTAGCCTCTCGAATGTCCTGCTACAAGAAAATTGATTGTTAAACAGATTAATTAGATGAGCAAATGAAGTAATTGAATAAGGAGGAACATTAAGCAGCCATTTCAGGGCTGCCCCTGTCAATGTTGAACCAAATCCTTTGCATAAGCATGCTTCCTTCAAATGTGGGGGTATTGGGTGGGTCTCCATCCTTTCCCTATATTGTGCCACATGTTCTTCAGGGTCTGTGGTTCCATCATATAGCTTCATGGTTGGAGTTTGGAATCTCTTTGGAATTTCAGCATCACATATTGGCGGAGCATATCTAGAGATCTTGTGGGTTGTGACAGGAACCTCAGGGATAGGCTTGACCACTCCGGGAACACTAGAGATCATATCCCTGAGTTTCTGAATCTCCTTAGTTACTTGGGGGGTTAATCCAGATTCCTGCATAAAACCAAAGTTATTACTATCAACGGGAGAATAGTTAAAAGTATTGCTAGTAATAGGAGTTAGACAAGAGGTTCCCAGGATATTGGTATTATCCTGAGATATCCTTAACCCTTGGGATCCCAGAGGATCCCCGAGACTAGTCTGCATGGGAATAAAGTCTCCTGAATTATTCCCAGACATCCCTGATGTCCCGAAATCCAGGATCCTTGGAGCCAATGGAGTGGAAGTCTCTTTCTGCTTATTCTTTTCAGCCCTCAAAGTTTCCATTTCTCTAAGGAGCCTCTGATTCATTTTCTGTTGATCCAACATTTGCTGCTGAACCTGTTGAAACATACTCAAAATTTTATTATTAGAAACAAGTATAGGAACAGAAGTGGTCATCTTTGTTGATGGAGCACTTTCAGCCACAAATGTGGTTTTCTTCCCAGGATTGCTAGGATTAATAGACTTCCTGGAAAAAACAGGAATCTGCGAGGACACATTAGTAGTAGCAATAGAAATAATAGGTAATGATGAAGTTGATCTCGGTTGTGAAGCCGTTTTTCACTATATTTCTTCCGAAAACGCCTTTAAACAAGGTTTTTGTTTATAAAACACACAAGTTTGCCCCACGGTGGGCGCCAAATTGTTTCGGGTAAAAATTAACAAGTGTAACTTTTAGCAAAACCGAATAAGTTTAGTGGGGTATTGTGCTTTACAATCAAGAAAACAGTTTAACAGTAATGTTAAACAAGAATATCCCTGAGGATCCCTAGGGATATTTCAGAATATAAAATAGAAAAATAGCCAAACACACGAGATTTATACGGTGAAAAGCCCTTAATCCCTTAGGATTGCCGGCATAAAAACCTCGGGAGGTGACAATCGTCACTCTGCCTTGTTCTTATTAACAACAAAAATGAAATTACAATACAAGAGCACAATGAATCGATCACTAAGTGTTTTCTGAATCTTGAATGCTGCGAACAAGAGATGATCAGAAGTAGATTAAGTGAGTTGTGTGTGTTTCCTAGATCCATATTGCCTCATTTTATAGTAAAAATCAATACAACGGTAGTCAAAGCTTGCTCCTCATAACTCGGTCCAGTCTCCAATCATGTATCGAGCACTTCTAATGAATGTTAGCATGTAGTCCACATTTTTCTAGTTATCCCGGAATAATAGGCATACTTGTTACACATAATCTGTTGACTCAATTCAAATATTAGTAGCATGTGCTGAATAACAAATTAATAATAATTAATTATAAACTATCATTATTTATTTTTCAGATCATATAAATTTATATACGCAAATACTCCTAATTATTCCGAAATATTTCGTATCCTGAAATATTCCATATCCCGAATTATTCCGAATTATAAGGACAAATTTTTACAGGTATAACAATTGCCCCCAAATTCTTACTACCGCTTCAATTGGTGGTAAGAATTTGAAAATAACCGTTTGTTTTGGCTCATTAATTCAAAATTTGAATTTTAAACGTGATGTGATAGCTGTCAGACGGTTATGAATATGGCGGTTTCCCACATATTCCAGTCGTTTGTTGCAGGATATAATGATCACATTTCTTCCATTTGATGCCATCATCATCAATCGGATCTTGCTGTAAGTCTCTCTCATATTCTTCTTTGAATTTAATTTCTTCTTTCTGATAATGTCTAATTCTTTTTCTTCTTCTGATTCTTATTCCAACGATTTTACTGATCAGAATATCTTAAGTTTAAATCGTCAAAACAGAAATATTTTCAACGATGATCGCATCGAATTGATGCGCCTTTCAAAAACCTTCCCCGATGAAACAATTTTTTACCCTTTTTCTGAAAACCTCAAAACTGATCATGTTTCACCAACTTGGGTATGTTTGCCAGAGTATCCCTTTTCTTTAGGTTTAAAATTTCCTTTTCCCGACCTCATCCTTAATTTTTTCTTGATCATTAAGCTGTGTTTTTCACAACTCACGCCTACGGGATGGCGTCTTCTTCATCCTCTTGACCAACTAAACCATCACTTTGGTTTAGAAATGGTATCTCTGAAATCTCTCTAATGTATCAACTCAGGACCCACGGGTCATCCCATTTTGTTCTTCAAAGGAGAAGTGGGGCTCCTATCTTAGTTCCTGGAGTTACGTTAAATGAAGATGAGTGGAGAAATAGGTTCTTTTTCGTGAAAAGAAGTTCAATCCCTCATGGGAAAAGCCTTCCTTTCAAATGGGTAGAAAATGGTAGGATTTTTAGAATTTTTCTTGTTAATCAAAACATGTTATTGTATGATTTTAATGTTTTTATTTTTTACAGCTCCTAAATTCGAATCACTTGTTGCGGAAGAAGAAGAAAGTAGGAACAGAATTCGTTCCTTATTGAAGATTGACGAAAAGTACAGAAAGTTTGGTGCTAAACTCGAAACAGTCACTCCAATGGCCTCAGGTATAGTTAAAAAATATTTTCATATTCCTAAATATTCTTAACTATTTCTAATTATTCCGATTTATTTTGCAGAATCAACTTTTAATCTTGAAGACCTTGACACCTTCTTAGCCGTGAAGAAGTAGAAAACCAGTCCTGCTGCCCCCAAGTCACGTGCCATGACTACCCGTTCCTCGAAGACTACAAAGAAACGCAAATGGGTAGACACTGTAGATCTTGAAGAGCCATCCGACCTGGCCATCCGACTTGTTCTTATTAATAACAAAAATGAAATTACAATACAAGAGCACAATGAATCGATCACCAAGTGTTTTCTGAATCTTGAATGCTGCTGTCACACCCCCAAATTCCCACTCGTGGCGTCAGTCCACGTGGGTGTGACGTGGCCAGGATCACAGCTCATGGTCATATAGAACGACTCAATATGAGTTTCACAACCACATACAATTATAAATAAAACCAGTTTTCATAAGTAAGCAGCGGAAATGTTTAACATTAAAAGTAAATAAGTTGCAGCGGAAAAATAATTTGTTTAATAGACACTACATTGTTCAAATTGTTTTAAAATCAACAAATGCACACACAAGCCTAGGACTTGAGTCTATATGCCAGCCAGACTCCTTAATACATCCTTCTGCGCATCCTAGCGTGTGCTCCATCAGTTACCTGAGAATACATGCGGAAAGTGTCAGCTAAAAAGTTGGTGAGTTCACAGGTTTAGACAGACAGAAATAATAAACAGACATATACTGGGTTGTTAAGTTTAGTTGTTGGATACTACGATCCGTGGAGTGTGTCAGTTCATCTTACCGAAACTAGACTGTTTCCGTTTGCCTCTGCAGGTCATCGCTGAACCCGCATTCCCATCGAAATTACACTCGTTATGACCTCCAGTCAACATTGGTGCCGAGTGGGGTTAGTCAAACCCAGTAGTACTACATAATTACGACTCGTTTGATACACAACTAACGGTGAGGATAAGTGAGGACTTTAAGCGATAAAGGTTACACTCAAAAATGGTTTTCACAACATACCAGTCATACATCTAAAAAAAAGTTGCATAGTATTCTCACCCCAATAGTTTAGAAAATCAGTTAAAGAGTAAAAGTGGGGCCGTAAACTCACCTGAGTTAAGTAATGCGTTTGCTCAAAAGAGATAGTGTAGCTCGCCGGCTAGTAGTCACCTATATCACATAGGTACTATGAGTCCGTGTTTACACATGTGGGCCTCACAGGACCGTGTTCGTGTTTAACAACACCGAGTTGTTAAGTGGGTCATGTTGACCGTGTTGACCGTGTTTGACCTAACGACCCGTTGGTGACGGTTTTTGGGATCAAGTGTTCGTGTAACGTGCGGTTTAGTGTCGTGTGATGTGTACGGATACCAACAATCATTCCCATGAGGAAACTTACTATTTATAGTAAGTTTCCATTCCAGGAAAGTTTCCACTAGCAAACTTGAAATAATAAGTTTCTATTCATAGCAATATTTATGAATATCCTAATTCTAACAATTCTATCCCTTCAAATGCATCAATAACATCGTCTAACATGTTTCTAAGCGTAAATCAAAGATTATATCACATGCATTTGATCATTTCATCAAGAATCATCATTTTACAATGTTGAAGTTTCGATTATTAGCAATAATCACCAAACGATCATTCTTTGACAAAATCAATCACTCTAATCCATGTAGATCTTTTCAAATATCATTTGTAATAACGTTTTATCATCAAACATCATCTAAAACAATGTGGATCGTACATGCATGTTACTAGAAATACCCATTTGTGACCAAATCATCAACATGCATATTGACATTATCATGGGTCGTCATAGAAACTCATTTAATCAATCTAGATCATCAAATAACACAAAAGCATCAACAAACCCAGATTCAAACAAAGGAAATTCGTGCATGTGAAGATCTAGTGTGTGTATGCAAGCTTTGGTCCTTGCATGTGGGTTTGTGTGCGTTGCATGTGTGTTTTATGCTACATAGTCTCAAGATCTACCTTTCAAGGCTTCAAAGCAACTGAGATAGTGGATGAGCAGCCTCTCGAGCTCCTGGAATCGCTCTTCGATTAGTGTAAGTGATGGTGATGGTGGTGACAAGATCTCCCAAGCCTTCCTTGATCTTCCCAAGCTCCAATTCTCTCAACTATGGCTTCAAATGGGTGTTGTATGGGTTGTAGAGGTGTTAGCAGATGGTTCTTGGGGGTTTCAAACGAGCTGGTTGTGTATTGGATTAAGTATTATGATTATAGTAGGTAATCATGAGATTTCGGGGTTTATCAAGAAATTTTCACCCGTCAGAGCCCCAGGCGTATCGCCTAGCGAGGTACAGCGGCGCCAGGCGTACCGCGCGAGAGCAGCGACTAGGGGTGCCCCTTCCCTACCCGCGCGCATCGCCAGAGGGGGAATCATCGGGTCAGGCGTACTGCCTGGACTTTGGATCCGGCCCAATTTGGCCCATTTTCATGTTTTGGTCCGTATTTCGCGTATTTCTCGATTACGATCATCTTTTCGAGACATATGAACATCATTTCACCTATTTTTGGTTTCCTACAGCATAAGTGTAGCGTATATGGACTGTAGTTCGATCCGTTCACCAACGTTCGTTATTCAAGACACGTGCGAGTGTTGTGCGATAATTCCTTGAATTATCGGTGCGTTTGAACTGTTGTGCCACGTGTCACACTAAATACAATTATTCTAGTGCCACGTATGAAATAATAATACACATTATTGTTAAAATAAAATAAATGCTGACCTGGAAATTTCGAGGTGTCAAATCATCCCCCAGTTAATAGGAATTTCGTCCCGAAATTCAGTTCGTGTTGCTCGTGACAGTTTGATCGGAGAATAAGTGAGGATATTTTCGTTTCATCTGGTCCTCCAGTTCCCAGGTGTATTCCGGTCCTCGTCGCGAATTCCACCGTACCTTTACGATCGGTATCTTACTAAGCTTCAACTTCTTGATTTCCCGGTCCATGATTTCCACCGGTTCCTCAACAAAGTGAAGTTGTTCATCAATCTGGATTTCCTCCAAAGGAATTGCAAGCGTTTCATCTAATAAACATTTCTTGAGGTTCGATACGTGGAATACATTGTGTACGCTACTCAATTCCTGTGGTAGCTGTAGTTCGTAGGCCACGGGGCCTATCCGTTTAGTGATCTCGAACGGTCCGATATAACGAGGATTTAACTTTCCCCGCTTCCCGAATCGGATCACTCCCTTCCAAGGCGAGACTTTAAGAAGTACTCGGTCTCCTACTTGGAACTCCAAAGGCTTACGCCTTTTGTCGGCATAGCTTTTCTGTCGGTCTCGAGCTACTGCCATTCTGTTACGTATTTGCACGATCTTTTCAGTTGTTTCATGCACAAGCTCGGGTCCGGTCAATTGGCTTTCACCAACTTCCGCCCAACAGAGTGGTGATCTGCACTTACGTCCGTAAAGTGCTTCAAACGGTGCAGCTCCAATGCTGGTGTGATAGTTGTTATTATATGAGAACTCTACCAAAGGTAGGTGAGTCTCCCAGCTGTTACCGAAGTCAATCACGCATGCTCGAAGCATGTCTTCCAAGGTCTGGATGGTTCATTCACTCTGACCATCCGTTTGTGGGTGATAAACAGTGCTCATATCCAATCTTGTCCCAAGTGCCTTGTGTAAGGACTTCCAAAAATGTGCCGTGAAACGGCTGTCTCGGTTAGATATAATGGAGATTGGGACTCCGTGTCTGGATACGATTTCTTTCAAGTAGACTCGGGTTAACTTCTCCAGTTTGTCAGTTTCCTTAATTGGTAAGAAGTGTGCCGATTTCGTGAGTCGGTCTACGATAACCCAGATGGTATCGCAACCACTTGCTGTCTTCGGCAGCTTGGTGATAAAATCCATGGAAATCTGTTCCCATTTCCATACTGGAATTTCCGGTTGTTGGAGTAACCCTGAAGGTTTCTGATATTCGACCTTAACCTTGGAACAGGTCAGGCACTTACTCACATAGATCGCGATTTCTGATTTCATGTTAGGCCACCAGTAAGTCACCTTTAGGTCGTGATACATCTTGTCAGAGCCTGGATGTACTGAGTATCGACTCTTGTGAGCTTCATCCATCACTACGTCTCTCAATCCTCCGTAGCGTGGAATCCAAATCCGATCCATCAGATAGTAAGTTCCGTCATCCTTCTGTTTCATCTGTTTATCCATACCCCGCATAGCCTCGAGGGTAAGGTTTTCCTTTTTCAGAGCTTCCTGTTGTGCAATACGGATTTGATTGGGTAGTTCAGAGTGAATGGTAAGCTGTAGTGCACGTACGCGTTTAGTTGTTTCCTTCCGGCTCAGTGCGTCGGCTACTACGTTAGCTTTCCCAGGGTGATACTTGATTGCACAGTCATAATCACCTATCAGCTCGACCCATCTGCGTTGTCTCATGTTTAGCTCCTTTTGGTCGAAAATGTGCTGTAGGCTCTTATGATCAGTGAATATAGTGCACTTAGTGCCGTATAGATAGTGTCGCCAGATCTTCAATGCGAACACTACGGCTCCCAATTCCAAGTCATGAGTCGTGTAGTTCCTTTCGTGCACTTTCAATTGTCGTGACGCATAAGCTATAACTTTCTCGCGTTGCATCAACACACATCCGAGCCCTTGCTTTGATGCGTCGTAATAAACTACAAAGTCTTCACACCCGTCTGGTAGCGATAGGATTGGTGCACTGCACAATTTCTGCTTCAACAAGTCGAAAGCAGCTTCTTGTTTCTCTCCCCATTCGAATTTCTTGTCTTTGTAAGTAAGGGAAGTCAATGATTGTGCGATCTTCGAGAATCCCTCGATAAATCGCCTGTAGTACCCGGCCAATCCCAGAAACTGTCGCACCTCAGTCGGAGTCTTAGGTGCTGCCCAATTCTTGATTGCCTCAATTTTGGCTGGGTCTACGTGTATTCCCTTCTCGTTTACTACGTGTCCAAGGAACTGAACTTCGCGAATCCAAAAGTCACATTTGGAAAATTTCGCATATAGTTGTTCATTCTTCAGCAATTCCAAGACACGCCTTAAGTGATCGGCATGTTCTTCTTGAGTCTTGGAATAGATTAGGATGTCATCAATAAATACGATTACGAATTTATCGAGATACGGCTTACACACCCGATTCATGAGATCCATGAATACTGCCGGTGCGTTAGTCAACCCAAAAGGCATGACTAGAAACTCGTAATGTCCGTACCGTGTTCTGAAAGCGGTCTTCGGTATGTCTTCCTCTTGTATTCTAAGTTGATGGTAACCGGATCTCAAATCAATCTTCGAATAGTAGCTTGACCCTTGCAATTGGTCAAACAGGTCGTCTATTCGAGGTAGAGGGTATCGATTCTTGATCGTTACTTTGTTTAGTTCTCGGTAGTCTATACACATACGGAATGAACCGTCTTTCTTTTTCACAAATAAGACCGGTGCTCCCCATGGTGAGAAGCTCGGTCGGATAAATCCTTTATCTAATAACCCTTGCAGTTGATTAGATAGTTCCTGCATCTCGGTAGGAGCCAATCGGTATGGTGCCTTGGCTATCGGTGCTGCTCCTGGTGTCAGATCTATCTGAAACTCCACTTGCCGTGCTGGTGGTAGTCCCGGTAGATCGTCAAGAAAGACTTCCGGATAGTGGCGAACAACTGTGATGTCCTCGATCTTCCGTTCCTTCTTTGGTTGTTCGGTGATAAGAGCTAGGATAGCCGTGTATCCTTTCTTCATATATTTGTTTGCCTTCATGCAGGACATAATGTTTAACGGTACTCCGCGTCGTTCCCCCTGGATTGAGATCTGCTCTCCACTTGGCAACGCAATACGCACAATCTTCTCGTTGCACACGATCTCAGCGTGGTTTGCAGATAGCCAATCCATTCCAATCACCATGTCGAAACTCCAGAGAGTTACCGGCATCAGGTCAATCACCAGTTGGTGGTTTGCTAACGTCAGAACACACCCTTTGATGATATGTTGCGTTTCAATTAGCTTGCCGTCTGCTAACTCTACGGTGTACTTATAGTCTAGTGGTGTTGGTGTCATATTAAGCAGTTTACTAAAATTACTAGAGATAAAACTCCTATCGGCACCGGTATCAAATAATATACTAGCATAGACATTATTTAAAAGAAACGTACCGGTGACGACGTTTGGATCATCTTTAGCTTCTCCTGACCCGATCACAAATGCCCTGCCTCGTGCCGGATTCTCGTCGGCATTCTTGTTCTGCGGGCAGTCTCTGCGCATGTGCCCCGGCTTCCCGCATGTGAAGCACCCCTTTAAGGTATCAGCTTTGTTGAGATTGGGGTTGGGGTTTGATCGGCATTCTTTGGCCAGGTGCCCGTTTCTGCCACAGTTTGTACACCTGCCCTTCTTGCAAGGGTCGAAATGATGGTAGTTACAGCTGTTGCATTTTGGGCTATTGCCCTGATATCCTCCCTTGCCTTGGGTGTTTGGCTGGGTGGCAGTGAAAACCTTTGCAGGTGCAGGTCGGGGTTGAGCGGGTTGCTGAGGTGAGAAAGTATGATTATTGTTGGGTTCCCACTTTCGCTTGGGTTCTTGGGGTTTCAGATGTTCACCCCTCTTAGGCAGCTTTCCCTGGGCTACCGCTTGGTCAGTTAGCTTGTGTGCCAAGCGAATCAGTGGTTGGAAGGTGGAGTGGTCGGATGCAGTTACCATGCTCTGAATTTGCTCCGGTAGTCCACTTATGAACTGCTCGATCTTTTTATACTCCGGTGTCACCATGGCTGGGCAGAGCTTGCACAGTTCATGAAACCGAGTACAGTACTTCTTGATTTCCGATCCCACCATCTTGTGCACCCAAAATTCTTCTTCCAGCTTTCGGATTTCGTCACGAGGACATTACTCCTCATGAAGCATCCTTGTGAAGTTCTCCCAAGGAATAGAGTTGGCGGTCTCCAATCCGAGAGTCTGTACATGGGTGTTCCACCATGTGAGGGCTGGTCCCTCCAGTGATCCTGTAGCATATTTCACTCGGTTTTCCTTCGAGCATTCCGACATAGAGAAGACTGACTCCAGCTTCTCGATCCAGCGAAGCAGTCCCACTGCCCCTTCGGTACCCTGGAACTTGTGAGCTCGGGAAGGCTTTGAACGAACATCCTTTTGCTGCACTCCCATGGGAACCTGTGCATCGGAGTTCAATGTAACGTGTTAGCGCTTGAAGTTGTCTACACTAATCTATTCGGATTGGGCAGGTGTTAGTACCGTTGTTGGTGCCGCTAGTCTCGCTAGCAAGTCGGTTGGCTTCGTACTCAGCGAGTACTTTGTTGACCCTCCGTTCAATCATCATATTGATCCTTGCCTTCTCGGCCTTACGCTTGAGATTTCGTGCATTGGATCCCCTTCCCGACATGATTCTATATGGAAGGGTTAGATTGTTAGTCGACATATGTCAGAGTGTTAGTCAGAAGTTAGATAAGATGTCATGTCAGAGGTTAAGTCAGATGTCATATCATCACAACAATATTCAAACATAAGATAAATAAAGCAGATCATCATTTTCATTAATAATAATAACTTGAAGTACAATGATTTTCAAAAGGAAATACTACTAAAAGCTTCTATGAGCACATCCCGCTCATCTGAGAATACAAAAAGTAAAATACTGAAAGGAATAAAAATACTGAAATAGGAAATCTAACTAGACAATCGTGGAGTGTGAATCCCCACTATCGGCAGGACCATCATCGTCCTCCTCCTCGGGATCCTCATTAGGATCCTCGTCGAAATCTCCCTCTTCGAGGTCCTCCGCCTCAAGTTGGGGCTCTGGCTCGGGCTGTTGTTCCTCTAGGAACTGTTCGACCCATGCATTTAGCATGGCATCGCTGGCCTGAATCATGGCCTGGTTCTCTGGCAACCTCCACAGCTGCCAACCGTCCATCGTGTCCATGTGTCACTGCGGCTAAGAAATCCTGCTGCTCCTCGAGCAACGTAGTCCTATCACGGATGTCCGTGACGTCAGCTGCGACCTCCTCCTGTCGCTGGATCACATCCTGAGTCCTAGCGACCACATCATCCTGCGCTCCCTCAATATGAGCAAGTCTCTCCTCTAGCTGCTCCACACGGCTCTGGAGCTGCTGACTATGCTCCAAGAGATCCCTAAACCCATCAGTCATCACTCCTAGCTGACACGATTCACGCCTGTAACGCGAGATCAGTGCAGCGAATGCCTGCTCCATGGGCATGCCAATCGGTGGTAGTGGTGGTCCAGTAGATGCGTCACCTAACAAAGGTAACTTAGGTACTCTCTCTTCCCTCGCCCAAACAGCAAGGGTAATAGGGAACCAGTCCCATGGTCCCTTGCTGGTCGATGGTCGAAGCCTCTTGGGCTCCTGAGCGTGTACCTGCTCCACCATATCCCGGATCCTCTGCTTATCCTCCTCGGTAAGCTCGTACTCATATGGACGCTTCCTCGAGTCCTTCCCGTCCTGGTCCTTGTTGTTGTCCATTCCTGCGTTCTAATCAAATAACTAATAGCACATGATAGTAGATAATATTGTTGTGCAATTTCTAGTGTAGTGTCTAGTGTAGAGCAGTGGCTATAGTCTAAGTTTACTACAAGCAAACCTAGTTCCCTATAACCAAGGCTCTGATACCAGTCTGTCACACCCCCAAATTCCCACTCGTGGCGTCAGTCCACGTGGGTGTGACGTGGCCAGGATCACAGCTCATGGTCATATAGAACGACTCAATATGAGTTTCACGACCACATACAATTATAAATAAAACCAGTTTTCATAAGTAAGCAGCGGAAATGTTTAACATTAAAAGTAAATAAGTTGCAGCGGAAAAATAATTTGTTTAACAGACACTACATTGTTCAAATTGTTTTAAAATCAACAAATGCACACACAAGCCTAGGACTTGAGTCTATATGCCAGCCAGACTCCTTAATACATCCTTGTGCGCATCCTAGCGTGTGCTCCATCAGTCACCTGAGAATACATGCGGAAAGTGTCAGCTAAAAAGTTGGTGAGTTCACAGGTTTAGACAGACAGAAATAATAAACAGACATATACTGGGTATGTTAAGTTTAGTTGTTGGATACTACGATCCGTGGAGTGTGTCAGTTCATCTTACCGAAACTAGACTGTTTCCGTTTGCCTCTGCAGGTCATCGCTGAACCCGCATTCCTATCGAAATTACACTCGTTATGACCTCCAGTCAACATTGGTGCCGAGTGGGGTTAGTCAAACCCAGTAGTACTACATAATTACGACTCGTTTGATACACAACTAACGGTAAGGATAAGTGAGGACTTTAAGCGATAAAGGTTACACTCGAAAATGGTTTTCACAACATACCAGTCATACATCTAAAAAAAAAAGTTGCATAGTATTCTCACCCCAATAGTTTAGAAAATCAGTTAAAGAGTAAAAGTGGGGCCGTAAACTCACCTGAGTTAAGTAATGCGTTTGCTCAAAAGAGATAGTGTAGCTCGCCGGCTAGTAGTCACATATATCACATAGGTACTATGAGTCCGTGTTTACACATGTGGGCCTCACAGGACCGTGTTCGTGTTTAACAACACCGAGTTGTTAAGTGGGTCATGTTGACCGTGTTGACCGTGTTTGACCTAACGACCCGTTGGTGACGGTTTTTGGGATCAAGTGTTCGTGTAACGTGCGGTTTAGTGTCGTGTGATGTGTACGGATACCAACAATCATTCCCATGAGGAAACTTACTATTTATAGTAAGTTTCCATTCCAGGAAAGTTTCCACATTAGGCAAGTCAAGCAATAATTCACATTCCGTTTATTCTAACTTGCATAATTACCCTAAATGAGCATGTTATCACATAGCACATCGTTACACATAGCCGGTTTAGCATAGTTTACGCGTAAAAGTTTCCATAATTAGAAAGTTACTAAAATAAGCAAATGTGACAAAGTATAGATACAAATCTCGTAATAATATTGTCATCTTAGTTCTAAATAGACATATAACCATAACCGTTATGACTAGCATGCTCCTATTCACAAATTTGTAGAATAAAGTTACTATTTATAGTAACTTGTGATAAAACACATTTTTCAACCATTTTAGGACATAAAATCATTTATTAACATCATAGTAAGTTTAACTAAGCATACTAAACATGCAGCATCTCCCAAATTCATTATTTCTAGCAAACTTGAAATAATAAGTTTCTATTCATAGCAATATTTATGAATATCCTAATTCTAACAATTCTATCCCTTCAAATGCATCAATAACATCGTCTAACATGTTTCTAAGCGTAAATCAAAGATTATATCACATGCATTTGATCATTTCATCAAGAATCACCATTTTACAATGTTAAAGTTTCGATTATTAGCAATAATCACCAAACGATCATTCTTTGACAAAATCAATCACTCTAATCCATGTAGATCTTTTCAAATATCATTTGTAATAACGTTTTATCATCAAACATCATCTAAAACAATGTGGATCGTACATGCATGTTACTAGAAATACCCATTTGTGACCAAATCATCAACATGCATATTGACATTATCATGGGTCGTCATAGAAACTCATTTAATCAATCTAGATCATCAAATAACACAAAAACATCAACAAACCCAGATTCAAACAAAGGAAATTCGTGCATGTGAAGATCTTGTGTGTGTATGCAAGCTTTGGTCCTTGCATGTGGGTTTGTGTGCGTTGCATGTGTGTTTTATGCTACATAGTCTCAAGATCTACCTTTCAAGGCTTCAAAGCAACTGAGATAGTGGATGAGCAGCCTCTCGAGCTCCTGGAATCGCTCTTCGATTAGTGTAAGTGATGGTGATGGTGGTGACAAGATCTCCCAAGCCTTCCTTGATCTTCCCAAGCTCCAATTCTCTCAACTATGGCTTCAAATGGGTGTTGTATGGGTTGTAGAGGTGTTAGCAGATGGTTCTTGGGGGTTTAAAACGAGATGGTTGTGTATTGGATTAAGTATTATGATTATAGTAGGTAATCATGAGATTTCGGGGTTTATCAAGAAATTTTCACCCGTCAGAGCCCCAGGCGTATCGCCTAGCGAGGTACAGCGGCGCCAGGCGTACCGCGCGAGAGCAGCGACTAGGGGTACCCCTTCCCCACCCGCGCGCATCGCCAGAGGGGGAATCATCGGGACAGGCGTACCGCCTGGACTTTGTTTCCTAGAGCCTAAGTGTAGCGTATATGGACTGTAGTTCGATCCGTTCACCAACGTTCGTTATTCAAGACACGTGCGAGTGTTGTGCGATAATTCCTTGAATTATCGGTGTGTTTGAAATGTTGTGCCACGTGTCACACTAAATACAATTATTCTAGTGTCACGTATGAAATAATAATACACATTATTGTTAAAATAAAATAAATGCTGACATGGAAATTGCGAGGTGTCACAGCTGTGAACAAGAGATGATCAGAAGTAGATTAAGTGAGTTGTGTGTGTTTCCTAGATCGATATTGCCTCATTTTATAGTAAAAATCAATACAACGGTAGTCAAAGCTTGCTCCTCATAACTCGGTCCAGTCTCCAATCATGTATCGACCACTTCTAATGAACGTTAGCATGTAGTCCACATTTTTCTAGTTATCCCGGAATAATAGGCATACTTGTTACACATAATCTGTTGACTCAATTCAAATATTAGTAGCATGTGCTGAATAACAAATTAATAATAATTAATTATATACTATCATTATTTATTATTCAGATCATATAAATTTATATACGCAAATATTCCTAATTATTCCGAAATATTCCGTATCCTGAAATATTCCATATCCCGAATTATTCCGAATTATAAGGACAAATTTTTACAGGCATAACAATTGCCCCAAATTCTTTCTACCGCTTCAATTGGTGGTAAGAATTTGAAAATAACCGTTTGTTTTGGCTCATTAATTCAAAATTTGAATTTTAAACGTGATGTGATAGTCAGACGGTTATGAATATGGCGGTTTCCCACATATTCCAGCCGTTTGTTGCAGGATATAATGATGACATTTCTTCCATTTGATGCCATCATCATCAATCGGATCTTGTTGTAAGTCTCTCTCATTTTCTTCTTTGAATTTAATTTCTTCTTTCTGATAATGTCTAATTCTTCTTCTTATTCCAACGATTTTACTGATCTGAATATCTTAAGTTTAAATCGTCAAAACAGAAATATTTTCAACAATGATCGCATCGAATTGATGCGCCTTTCAAAAACCTTCCCCGATGAAACAATTTTTTACCCTTTTTCTGAAAACCTCAAAACTGATCATGTTTCACCAACTTGGGTATGTTTTCCAGAGTATCCCTTTTCTTTAGGTTTAAAATTTCCTTTTCCCGACCTCATCCTTAATTTTTTTTCTTGATCACTAAGCTGTGTTTTTCACAACTCACGCCTATGGGATGGCGTCTTCTTCATACTCTTGACCAACTAAACCATCACTTTGGTTTAGAAATGGTATCTCTGAAATCTCTCTAATGTATCAACTCAGGACCCACGGGTCATCCCGTTTTGTTCTTCAAAGGAGAAGTGGGGCTCCTATCTTAGTTCCTGGAGTTATGTTTAATGAAGATGAGTGGAAAAATAGGTTCTTTTTCGTGAAAAGAAGTTCTATCCCTCATGGGGAAATCCTTCCTTTCAAATGGGTAGAAAAGGGTAGGATTTTTAGGATTTTTCTTGTTAATCAAAACTTGTTATTGTATGATTTTAATGTTTTTATTTTTTACAGCTCCTAAATTCGAATCACTTGTTGCGGAAGAAGAAGAAAGTAGGAACAGAATTCGTTCCTTATTGAAGATTGACGAAAAGTACAGAAAGTTTGGTGCTAAACTCGAAACAGTCACTCCAATGGCCTTAGGTATAGTTAAAAAATATTTTCATATTCCTAAATATTCTTAACTATTTCTAATTATTCTGACTTATTTTACAGAATCAACTTTTAATCTTGAAGACCTTGACACCTTCTTTGCCGTGAAGAAGGAGAAAACCAGTCCTGCTGCCCCCAAGTCACGTGCCATGACTACCCGTTCCTCGAAGACTACAAAGAAACGCAAAGGGGTAGACACTGTAGATCTTAAAGAGCCATCCGACCAGTCCATTCCTGATCTTCTGAAAAAGGTATGCTAATTATACGAGGAAAAACCCTTAATCCCTTAGGATTGCCGGCATAAAAACCTCGGGAGGTGACAATCGTCACTCTGCCTTGTTCTTATTAATAACAAAAATGAATTTACAATACAAGAGCACAATGAATCGATCACTAAGTGTTTTCTGAATCTTGAATGCTGCGAACAAGAGATGATCAGAAGTAGATTAAGTGAGTTGTGTGTGTTTCCTAGATCGATATTGCCTCATTTTATAGTAAAAATCAATACAACGGTAGTCAAAGCTTGCTCCTCATAACTCGGTCCAGTCTCCAATCATGTATCGAGCAGTTCTAATGAACGTTAGCATGTAGTCCACATTTTTCTAGTCATCCCGGAATAATAGGCATACTTGTTACACATAATATGTTGACTCAATTCAAATATTAGTAGCATGTGTTGAATAACAAATTAATAATAATTAATTATAAACTATCATTATTTATTATTCAGATCATATAAATTTATATACGCAAATATTCCAAATTATTCCGAAATATTCCGTATCTTGAAATATTCCATATCCCGAATTATTCCGAATTATAAGGACAAATTTTTACAGGTATAACAATTGCCCCCAAATTCTTACTACCGCTTCAATTGGTGGTAAGAATTTGAAAATAACCGTTTGTTTTGGCTCATTAATTCAAAATTTGAATTTTAAACGTGATGTGATAGCTGTCAGACGGTTATGAATATGGCAGTTTCCCACATATTCCAGCCGTTTGTTGCATATAATGATCACATTTCTTCCATTTGATGCCATCATCATCAATCGGATCTTGCTGTAAGTCTCTCTCATTTTCTTCTTCGAATTTAATTTCTTCTTTCTGATAATGTCTAATTCTTCTTCTTCTTCTGATTCTTATTCCAACGATTTTACTGATCAGAATATCTTAAGTTTAAATCGTCAAAACAGAAATATTTTCAACGATGATCGCATCGAATTGATGCGCCTTTCAAAAACCTTCCCCGATGAAATAATTTTTTACCCTTTTTCTGAAAACCTCAAAACTGATCATGTTTCACCAACTTGGGTATGTTTTCCAGAGTATCCCTTTTCTTTAAGTTTAAAATTTCCTTTTCCCGACCTCATCCTTAATTTTTTCTTGATCACTAAGCTGTGTTTTTCACAACTCACGCCTATGGGATGGCGTCTTCTTCATACTCTTGACCAACTAAACCATCACTTTGGTTTAGAAATGGTATCTCTGAAATCTCTCTAATGTATCAACTCAGGACCCACGGGTCATCCCGTTTTGTTCTTCAAAGGAGAAGTGGGGCTCCTATCTTAGTTCCTGGAGTTACGTTTAATGAAGATGGGTGGAGAAATAGGTTCTTTTTCTTGAAAAGAAGTTCTATCCCTCATGGGGAAATCCTTCCCTTCAAATGGACAGAAAAGGGTAGGATTTTTAGGATTTTTCTTGTTAATCAAAACTTGTTATTGTATGATTTTAATGTTTTTATTTTTTACAGATCCTAAATTCGAATCACTTGTTGCGGAAGAAGAAGAAAGTAGGAACAGAATTCGTTCCTTATTGAAGATTGACGAAAAGTACAGAAAGTTTGGTGCTAAACTCGAAACAGTCACTCTAATGGCCTCAGGTATAGTTAAAAAATATTTTCATATTCCTAAATATTCTTAACTATTTCTAATTATTCCGACTTATTTTGCAGAATCAACTTTTAATCTTGAAGACCTTGACACCTTCTTTGCCGTGAAGAAGGAGAAAACCAGTCCTGCTGCCCCCAAGTCACATGCCATGACTACCCGTTCCTCGAAGACTACAAAGAAACGCAAAGGGGTAGACACTGTAGATCTTGAAGAGCCATCCGATCTGTCCATTCCTGATCTTCTGAAAAAGGTATGCTAATTATACGAGGAAAAGCCCTTAATCCCTTAGGATTGCCGGCATAAAAACCTCGGTAGGTGACAATCGTCACTCTGCCTCGTTCTTATTAATAACAAAAATGAAATTACAATACAAGAGCACAATGAATCGATCACTAAGTGTTTTCTGAATCTTGAATGCTGCGAACAAGAGATGATCAGAAGTAGATTAAGTGAGTTGTGTGTGTTTCCTAGATCGATATTGCCTCATTTTATAGTTAAAATCAAAACAATGGTAGTCAAAGCTTGCTCCTCATAACTCGGTCCAATCTCCAATCATGTATCGAGCACTTCTAATGAACGTTAGCATGTAGTCCACATTTTTCTAGTTATCCCGAAATAATAGGCATACTTGTTACACATAATCTGTTGACTCAATTCAAATATTAGTTGCATGTGCTGAATAACAAATTAATAATAATTAATTATAAACTATCATTATTTATTATTCAGATCATATAAATTTATATACGCAAATATTCCTAATTATTCCGAAATATTCCGTATCCTGAAATATTCCATATCCCGAATTATTCCGAATTATAAGGACAAATTTTTACAGGTATAACAGATATAATAATGAATAATCATTATCGATCATAGAATAATGTCATCAAATCCTCTTGACTTGTGTAAGATGTATACGTATTTAGCTTTATAATACCTTAGGTTTAGTGATGAATGAACATCACTAACCATAGATATAATGTTATAAAATTCCTTTGAATTGTATAAAATGTGTAACTAAATGATTTATGACTTCTTAATAATTATAAGGAATCACACTTACAAAATCATAGATGAAATGTCATATAGTCGTAGTATAAGTATTATAGGATTTTTAAAAATTATGACACTATTAAACCTTTGATGAAATAAGGAATCATCCTTATTAATCATAGATTAAATGTCATAATATTATTTTAGGATTTTTATAAATTACGACATTATTACACCTTAGATGATATAAGGAATCACCTTATTAATCATAGGTGTAAAGTGTCTAGGATTTGAAGAATGGTATCCAAAGTTGAATACTTTTGACATATTAGAACTTTTGGCTTGTGAGACGTTTGGTATGACATGCTTTGGCCTATAAGTGAAGATACTTTCATTGAGAGTTCCTAGGAAAGCTAAACGGCTTTCCTAGACATGATTCTCAATTAACGGTATATCACACTTCCAGTTAATGCATGTCCGTCTTACAAACTTAGTTCTAACGGGGATAAGATCACAAAGATATACCTGTATTTTATATGTTTTTAGAAGATATAGAAGGATCGTGAATCCTTAAAGTCTATGTGAAGTCCACGAGCTTGAGAGTATGTAGGAGGTTCAGAATAGATGTTTAATTCAAGGTTTGTATCGGGAATTCGTTTTAAGTTTTTGTAGTAGTTCATAATGTAAATTCATTAAGGTTTTAATAGTGTATTTCATAGTGAGAGTTCACTAAGGCTAAAGGTTCAATAATAAGGTTCATATCAAAGTTCTCTAAGAATTCAATATTAGTGGTTTGTTGTGAAGGTTCATTAAAAGTTCAATATTAAGGGTTCATAATGATGACTCATTAAAGGTTCAATATTAGAGTTCTGGATGGAGGTTCACTAATAAAGGAAGTTCACTAAGCAAGAGTTCAAAATGGAAGTTCACTAAGCAAGAGTTCATAAGGATAATTCACCAAAGCAAAGGTTCATAATGAAAGTCCACATTAAGGTTCAATAGGAAAGGTCCATAATACAAGTTCACACTAAAGGTTCATAATACAAGTTCACTAAAGGTTCAATAATAACTAGAATATAAAAGTTCATATAAAAAGGGTAGCTTAGTCATAGTCTAGGTCAACTTTTTTAATAACATAATTCTCTATAACCATGGCTCTGATACTAATCTGTCACGCTCCGACCGATGGCGGAATATGTTGGGACATGATATGTGAATGATTGTTCATAAGCATATGATTTCAAATTCAAAGTTTCATACCTAAAATACTAAATTACAATGTCATTACATTACAAATTCAAAGTCAAATACAACATTCTAGAATTTAAACTTAAATTTTTTTAATAAATCTATCTAGATCCATATTCCTACACTTTCACTTAGAATTTTCACTTTAACCTGCCACACATGTAAAGTAACCGTCAACTAAATGAATAGTTGGTGAGTAGTCACATGATTATAATAGTATAAGTTTCAAAGTATGCAAACCTTAAATGAAAATGAGTATGAATATTATATTGTAAATGAAACAAGCATGTGTAAAGGGTGTACCGCCCCTTTTTAGCACGGACAACGTCACGCGAAGAGAGCGCGACTCTCTTAAGAACTAAGTACTAGAATACATGCTAAAATGCATAAGAATAAATAAGTATACAAATACAAGAACAATCACATAATAACGATCCAACTACAAAGCATTATATAGTTTGCATAAGTTTCAAGAATAGTATAAAACTTTGAGCATTTGAATAAGGACATGTGTGACAGTCCCAAAATAAAGTAAAACTAAAAGGGGATATGAAAACTCACTTGTTTTCTAAGCAATTCCAAAAATTACAACTTAAGCATGTTGTGCAATATCAAGCACTTGTTAACCTGTTTTTAGAATATAATATGAATAAGAGCATGTCTAAAAGTTTCCTAGTTTTCTAAGCATTCTTAAGTACTAAAACACTTAATATGTTTAGCCTCTAAGGATTGGGTTTGGTTTATTTGACTCATTTTGTATAGGCTTTTAAAAATAGATATCCTTAGTTTAGAATATGCTATAAATATTTTATAAGTTCAAGTAGAAGTTTTAGAACTAAATATTTCATTAACTTAAAGTCTTAAATTTGACATTAATATTTTATTTAATTATATTAATAATTAGATTATAACCTTAGTTTTATAAAGGATTTATTAGAATATATTTATAAAATTACACCAAGTTCATTTATCGTAAACAAGATGGTTTAAATAAATAAAATAAAATAAATAAAAAGAATATAATATTATTAATAATAAAACAACATTTTAGTTCTATAGAAATTATTTCAGAAAGTTTTGGATGCAGTTTTACACCTTCCTTAAAGATTATTGCATTTATTGTATAATTTTACAAGTTAAAATAATTTCTAAATCTTTTATGATGTTTAAATTGAATAAAATAGGATTTAATTTTCACATAATATTTTGAATATTTTTATTTATGTAGAAACAGTTTAAAAATGTTTTAAAGAATTTACTAAGTAATATCCATAATGTTTATAAGTAAATACGATTATTTGAAACATTTATATAGGTTTAATAAGTTTATAAATAGAATTTTATTAAAATTTCATGTTCAAGAAGTTTATAAAGTTTTCAGAATGTTTTTAACTTATTAAATATTTTTAGAACATTCTTATAAATTTTTTTTCCAGGTTAAAAGCAAAAAAAAAGGGAGAGTTTTGAAAGCAAAAACCAGGTCTGGATGCTGCAGACCTGATTCGAACACAAGTCGATCCTCCCCAGCCCAAGTGTGTTAACCACTTGGCTGGGTGATGAAGTCATTGGGAAGATTGGAAACAAAATGGTTTTAACTATGCTTTACTGATCATCCCTGTCACACCCCGAGCCGGCGGGGTTGGATCGGAGTCCCCGTCGGGCGGAAGGTTCCCGGGGTGCGATATCGTGAGTGATAATCGGAATGATCAGATTGTTTACATTGCACATGATATATATAAATGAGAAACCGCTAAAATAAAATAGAATTACAAAGTTAAATTACATCAGTTAAGTTTATAATTTAACAATGTAAATCTATTATCACATCAAAATCTTCTATCTTGTATCTGCACAAGATATGCAAAATAATTGTGTAATGATGTCCAAAAGTATGCAGGTCCAAAAATGCTAGGTCTTCTAACTAAAATCCTAGCTCAAAAGCAATAACTACTTAGTTGACCTGTTCATCACCTGAGAAGTCATGCAAAAATAAAGTCAACACATGGTTGGTGAGTTCATATAGTTTTATAAAAATGAGTTTGAATAACCTGAATGACAACCTTAACCTCACTATTAACATCCTATACCATCCAGTTCAGTATGCTTATATATAGGGCATATGTAGGATCGAACTTACCGCCCGCCCAGCCACCGTCCCACCACATACTAAACCACATGATATATTGTTCCTAGTGATAATTAAGCATTTCGTTCCACTACTTTGATTCCATAACATATGATTCATAGCATTTGATTACCCTGAAAATGTTTACCTTGGTCCTCCCGAAGTGACAACCTTAACCTCATCAACAACCACCTATGCTATCCAATCAAGTATGCTTATATATAGGGCATATGTAGGGGACAAGCCCCAGCCACCGTCCCACCACATACCGAACTGCTTAACATATTGTTGTTAATGATAATTAAGCATTTCACTCCATTCACCTTCAATTTAGATTCTGATTTCCACAAATAGATTTACCTTTGATCTTTTGAGTTCACCATGTATTCATGATTTCCTAAAAGCACTTATAGAAATATAACATTAAATGTCTAATTTAACTAATAACTAAGCATTTAAATAAACTAAGACACAATGATTGGGCCTTATTTGACTCAATCAATTAGACTTAGTTGTTGATGGTTGTCCAAGTTGTACCCTCTCACACGTGACCCATATCAAGCATGACTCACAAGGAGTCTACCTGTGTGTGTCGGGATTTTAATGATGCCCATATCAGCTTGACCCACTGGTCTACTGTACATGCCGGGACTTTACGAATATCCTTTGATTCTTGATCTCTTTGATTCTCTTAATTTTGATTTTGATTTCATTTGTTAGTTCACGTTATTGCCCATATAGCTTGACTAAAATAGTCTACTATTTATGCCGGGACTTTATGTGTGTTACACGTGGTCTTGATTTCCATATAACTGACATCCACCTTGACTCAAGCATTAATGATTTCATTAGATTTTAATGATTTCATTATTTCAATGATTCACACACATTTATGATTTCTGATTTCCTTGAGTCTCTTGATTTTGATCTTTAGAACTTCATGATTTCACAATGATTATAGATTTATGAATAGGATCCTTTAATTTACTGATCACCACATTGAATTAGTTTCTATTGTATTTGATCTTTAACTTTAGTTCTTTTGATTCCACTTTGAATTTAGATTCTTGAATTTGAGCTTGACGGACTAAGAGTTTGTTTAGAGTTTTAGAATTTAAATATTACTCGTAGGAGTAATTTAATTAACTTGTAAGTTAATTCTGCATAGCAATTTCCTAGATAGGAGTCTAGGAGTATAAACAAGCATATATATGTAAAACATATAATAAATAAAAGCATTTAAGTAAACAATTTAAATAAAACAGTTTACGCATGCTTCTCAGCCCTGCGTTTTTAAAACAAAAATGTTTAGAAAAGGGGCAATGAACTCACCTGTGTTGCTATGTAATTGATCTATCACAAAATGTGTGCTCGTTGTTGTAGCTTAAGTTTCTTCAGTTCCTGAGTTGTTTTAAAAGAATTTGAATACGATAAGTTTACGCATTAGTCGTCGTATCTAAGGTTTGGTCTCGGTGTGCAACTAAGTGTCCCAAACACTAGTGTGCTTCTAAGATTTAGTCTAGCTAATCTAACTTAGTTACCCATTGACATCCCGAATCCCATGATTAGTCATATCAACCTTAATTAACGACTTTCACATAATCTCTACTTAAATTAACATATAAATTCAAAAATCATTTATTTTAGTTCACTTAAGTTTATAAATCATTTTCTTTAATTTAAATGTCATCAACTTTATTTCAATTACATTTAACATAGGATGGGCTTGATTTAGCCCATTGGGCCCACTTAGGCCCATTGATAACCTTTGATTTCCATTTGATCACAAATCAAATCCTATAGATGATTCTACATAGTCCATTAACTTATCTAAGTTAATTGTACATGTTAAGACTTTTACTAGGTTAGTGTTAATATTTAAATTAACACCCACCTTTAGTTCATTGCTTTTGTTACTAGTTGACTTAAAATCATAGGCCCAATTATTTTTAGCCCATTAATTAGAGGCTAACAACTCACATATCCTTATTGTATACTAAACGTAAGGTTGCATGAAGTTGAATGCTCTATATCATTCCCATGCACACACATAATTTGGCTCATGCATGTACATGTACACAAGCTCCCATGCTCCATGATAACTAAGGATTTTGAGATCTTTTAAGTTTGGCATTCCCCCAAAGCAGCGAACCTATGGATAACCAGGATAGGTTCGGCCAAATGGTGTTGTGACAATTCAAGGTTCGGCTAAAGTAAATGAGAGGTTCGGTTAATACACCCACTCCCACGAACCCTTAAGGTTTGGCCATGATAAACTTTGACTGACTCCAGATTCGTTGGAGGGGAGATGGTTTGGCTACCTCATCCAAAAGCCCTGGGTTCGTTGGCTGCTAAAGGTTCGGCTGGTCATGGAGGGTTTGGCGGCCAAGGGTTCGGCGGTCCTGGTTTGTTGGCCGGAGGTTCGTGGGTGGAGATAGGTTCGTTGCAGGCTGGCAACAGGCTCGTGGCAGGCTGGCAACAGGTTCGTTGTAGGGTGCAGGGTTCGTGGCTCGTAGGGTTCGCTACCCTCTCCTTCGACCCAAGAAGGTTCGGCCATGAAGCTGGGCCGCGAACCTGTATCACCATCTTCCTCCCCACGATCCTAACATGTTACAAATTAGATCCCATAGCCTACTAGTTGCATGCAAGTGATTATACTAGGGTTTTCTAGGTTCGTAGGTCGGTTATATAACCAACAACATCAATAATCGCGACACCTATACTTAAACCGAATTAAAACCAAGATTTACCTCGAATATTATGGATGAATGCTCGGATAACTCGTACTTCCTTGATCTACGTTGCTGAGATGAACGTTTTGACTCCTAGAACACTTGAATCCGCGATGAATCGAGCAAGAAACCTTAGTGAGAAGCTTGAGGTTTTAGAGAGAGAGGCTAGAGAGAGTGTGTCGAATTTGGGGAGGGAAATATGGGTTGGTGGTGGTGGGTAGAGGAATAAATGCTCCATTAAATGAAGTATGGATACCCTGTAGTTCGGTCTCGATCGGTTTCGCGTAAAATATAATTTCTTGTGGTTTTCGTCACGAAACGACACATTTTATAAAATGGAATTTATAAAACTAATTTAAGTTGTGATTCCTAATAAATTAACTAATTATCTTTCGTTTATATTAAAATTCTCAAAATTATTAAATTTATTGTTTAAAATCGAATCGTACGGTCGTCGCGCGCATTCGTTCGAATCGTCACCCGTACGAACACGACGATAACTATACTTTTCAATATTGTTTTCTAATTATCGGATATTATTCAGAACATTAAACCTTCAGATTTATTCGTACAGATCGTCACCTATACGAATAATCCGTCAATTTAGCATTCACGTAACGATATCCGTGTTGTTTTGTTCTGTAAAGCCTCACATACGTTTATACATAATAGAATCCTAACAAGTAATCACATGATGGTTCTGTGTTGCCAGATAATTATCTGACTGATGAACCGTGTTTTCTGAGTTTAGTTTCTCTGAAATGATTTTGAATTCACTGTTTGTTTCATGAAATGATAATGATATATGCTATGAATATGAATTACACTGAAATGCATAGAATCTGTACCTGATTACTGTTCATGTTACTGTTGCAATCACTGTTCCGGCACCGGTTCTGGCACTGATGTTACAATCCCCAAAATCGTAAACCCTAGATTCTTAATCCTTTGAATTCGATCTGATGAACAATTGTGAGCCTCTACAATCATAAGGCTTTTGTTCTACTCATAAAAACGAGTTGAATGGGTATATTTATTACCTGTAGAATTTTAAGAATGGTTCGTTCGAGTTGAAGTTCAGTTGTGGTCGTCTTTAAGTTCGGATTCGATGTGTAGATGTTTCTGAGATCAAATACGGACTTCAGAGAGTTTCAGAGTAGTGTCGCGATGTCTGTGTAGTTTTAATTTGAATTTGGTTCAAGAAAGTGACGGTTTTGAGTTAACGATTAAGCTTAATGTTCGGTTGAGTAGTTAATGATGATTATCCGCGTGTTAGATCGATTAAATGCATTAATTACATTGGTCGATTGGAAGTTGATTGAAGTTAATACGAGCATGCCTTATGCACTAATAGCTCTGGATCGAGAATTGGTGTGTGAATCGGTGGTGCAGTGGTTTGAACAGGGGAGGGGGAGAAGGAGGTTGAAAGTTTGGGCTATTGACAAAGCAGGTCCTCATGTTTTATGCCTTGTGTCGTTTTTGCCCAAAACTCTCCCTCTCACAATTCAAGTTTCAAAATTTGCTGGAAAGCTCCTTGGAGTTTATAAGTTTATTATTTCTGGTTTTAATACCTTAATAAAAGTTCATAAAGTTTTATTCTCAACTTATATAAGTTGTTTAATCTTTATAAACTTAATTATTGTTTTAAAACTATATTATTGTTATTGTTATTGTTATTGTTATTGTTACTGAATTACAACACTTAGTAATTTTAAAGCTTTATTACATTAAATAAATATATACTTCGATAAGTTATCATTTGTTTAAGTATACATATCTTCATACATACAATACATACATACATACATACATACATACATACATACATACATACATACATGTATATATGTGTGTGTATGTAAATACTTATTTAATTTTGTTATTTTTTTTAACTTAAAGCTTTAGTTTAACTTTAATGCTTTATGGTTCAAATTTTTGTTGTACATTTATATTTAAAGATATACATACATATATATACATACATATCTTTTGTGATTAAACACTTGTAAAATTCGTAAAATGATACGATTTTTAAAATAACGTTTTTAGAGTTTTATAATAATTATCGAATTTTCGTGATGTTACAAAATCTGTGTCATATGCTCACCGGTGCCTATGTCAACAACCAATTCATATTTGCTGTAGACTTTACCAGCCATGGTTTTTTAGAACCGGACCAAACTGGTCGAACTGAAGGGTCGGCAGGTCCAAAGTGAGCATGTAAACCGCCCTCAAGAGAACTGGCCGGTTGAGCCGGTTCAACGGTCAGACCATGAACCGGTTCATTGGTTGGACCGATTTTCATTTTTTAACTAAAATCTAAAGGATGAGACATTAAAACCAAACCCCATATTTTTTAGCATGATTATGTCAGTTAAAACATTAATTATGTTTGTTTGAATGCGTTTATAATTTTGTAATTTTTTTGGAATATTTTATATATTTATTATGTCATTTGATTTTTAAATCCGGTCCGACCAGTTCTACTGGTAACCAGTACACACATCCGGTTCGACGTCTGGTCAGAATCTAAAACATTGGTTAAACACGCAAAATGTGGTGCATCTTTTGTAGCATCGATCTTTGTTTTCACATGCAAAATGTATTAGGAACTAGGGGTTTACCCCGCGCGTTGCGGCGGTAACCCGTATTGAGCAGAAAAAAGTATCGTATCTACCTAATTAGAATTAAGTTAAAAAGATATTAAGTCGTACAACTTTTTTAATATGGGTATTTGAGCATACCGTCGCAAAATCAAGTGTCAATCGCATGAAATAAGAACCAAAATATAAATGCACAATGTTAAAAACTCGTCTTGCCGATATGTGTATTCAATCATGATAATGGTTACAACAATACAAATATGAAAATGCAGACGAAAAAACCAGCCGTAACAACAGCTAATCCGTCATAAAATAATGAATCTAATAATTGTCCTTACTAAGTGTTATTATTTTTTGAGCAGGAAAAAATATATCTAAATGATTGTTATTATTCTTATTTAATTGTTATTGTTATTTAAATAACACTAATATTATATAATTACTTTTATTGTGAAATGCATTCGCCCTTTTTTTGAGTTTGCGGGCCGTATTTTTTAACTTTGCGGCTCTTATAATTACGTATTATTATTTAAATATTATTAACATCATATAATAATTTTATTTAATTATTATTACTATTCAGGTGTCTTCTACGTTTTGTATATATAGTAATTGTTGGTATTGTCCCTTAGTTAGGCATGTGATTGGACTTGATTGAACCTTGACACAAGCTGCCCTAGGTTTCGCATGCAAACTGTACTAGAAATGTTGGTATTGTTCATCTAATTTATAATTTTAAGTTTTAACTAATATTAAGCTATCCCAATATAATTGTCATGTCTTGAAGCAGTTGCTAAAATTTATGATATTGTGGTCATAACTTCAAGCATTGGAAAACAACCTTTTATACAAATGTGTAAGATAAGACTAGATATGTGCAAAGTTGGAGCTTTGACAAACACCGGATGCACCCTTTAAATTAGCCCAATCTAATTCGGTGATTAGAGGTTTCTTGTGTTATTTTCAGATGACAAATTTTAAGCCCATAGTTCGGTTTGATTTTAAGTTTTGACCTTAAAAACCTTCAAATCGAATAAACTAAAGTGAAGAACATGCTTCCTAAATATAGTTTTTTTTTTGTTATATGTTACCATTTTTTGTATGTACGTTTGTTTTTTTCTTTGAATAAACATTTGATTAAAACTAAGCGACTTTTAACTTTCGTAAGTGGATTCCAATGTAATCAAAAGTACCCAAAAAAAATTAGAAGAAAAAAGATAAAAAGATGATTTACAAACTCACTTTAGCCAGGGGGCAGTGGCCATCAACGTTCATCATCATCATCATCATCGCCATTCGCCACCATGACAAAACCTTCGTTGAACCCCCTCGCATTCTTCTTAATAATCATCGCTCTTCTTGTATCCTCACCGGAATCTCGCCGGAATCCTTTTCCCGGCAAACACTCACGGCTCCTGAAACCCCAAAACAATCTTTTGAATGCCGATAACTACATTTACGAGACAAGATACTTTGAGCAGACTCTTGACCATTTCAGCTTCCATGATCTTCCCAAATTCCCACAACGCTATCTCATCAACACCAATCACTGGGTGGGTCCTTCTCGTATGGGTCCGATCTTTCTCTACTGCGGCAACGAAGGCGACATCGAATGGTTCGCCGCCAACACCGGCTTCGTTTGGGAACTCGCACCTCGCTTCGGCGCCATGATCATCTTCATCGAAGTAAGATCGAATTCATAAACAATTTTTCTCATTTTCTGTAATTAAACTCTAATCAATTTGTTTTCCCCCTTTGCTAACACATGTAGCATCGATATTATGGTGAATCGATGCCGTATGGGAGTCGAAACGAAGCGTATAAGAATGTTTCGACTTTAGCCCATCTAACTGCAGAGCAAGCACTTGCAGATTATGCGGTTCTGATAACTGATTTGAAAAGAAATTTATCTGCAGAAGCTTCTCCTGTAATCTTGTTTGGTGGATCATATGGTGGAAGTAAGAATTTCAACAAGTTTTTATACAAATTAGATGATAAAATCAGCTGAATTTATATTTTTATAATTTCTGTAGTGTTGGCAGCATGGATGAGGCTCAAGTATCCTCATATTGCAATAGGTGCACTTGCTTCTTCAGCCCCAATTCTTCAGTTTGAAGATATTGTGCCACTAGATACATTTTACAACATTGTTTCCAATGATTTCAGAGTTAGTGAATGCTTAAAAATTAACTTGTTTTCACTAATTCAGTTTCATAATCTCATGATATCATTCAATATTGAGTTTGTTTATTTATTTATTTTTTTGGTTATTTTGTAATAGCGAGAAAGCACAAGTTGTTTTGACACCATAAAGAAGTCTTGGGATGTAATAACTTACGTGGGTCGGAAAGTAAACGGGCTTGATTATCTTGCCAAGACTTTCCGCTTATGCGGGTTAGTTATTTAATTAATTGAAGCATCTTCATCATGTAATTCTTGTTTGTTAATTGAAGATATGAATGACAGGAAGCTACAGAGCAGTGATGATCTTTTTAACTGGTTGGAATCAGCTTATAGCTATTTAGCAATGGTAGACTATCCATACCCATCAGACTTCCTAATGCCTTTGCCTGCATACCCGATAAAAGAGGTTAGCTGGTAATTATGTCACTAGTTAATAGTTATTGCGTATTTATATAACATGTGAAAAAACTGTTTGTTACACAGGTTGAATAAAGGAAATAGTAATTAGGTGAAGGGGTGAAATAAGAAAAATTGAGGGTTGAATAAAGGAAATGTTAGATATTACATAGGGAAATTAGAATATGATATCAAGGGTTGGAAGAGGAGAAGCGATGGAAAACAAATATTGGGCTCGCATAGTTGTTATTTGTGGCACAATCAATTACTTATTTATTAAGTGCTAAGTTAGAAAACCATGAATTTACATGGGTTTGATACATGTAATGTTATATGCTTAATAATAAGTATTTAGAAATTACAACAACAACAACAAGCGTACCCAGTAAAAATCCCACTTAGAGTAGGGTATGGGGGGAAGGATAGAGACAAACCTTACCCCTATCCTAGTTGGGATAGAGAGGCTGCTCCGAAGGAGTCCCCGGCTCAAAGTTATCATTTGAGATTAATCATCTCAATTTTAACGATTATTTTCACAAAATAAGTAAAATAACGTTAAAATTAGGGCAATTTTACTTTTTCCCCTTGAGGGCCAACACATATATACATTATATGCATGCACCACAAATGGGGCGTAAATATTTAGAAATTATAAAACAATATTTTGGGTCAAGATATTTTGAGATTATAAATGCTATTGTTTTCACGTGTATTCTCTATAGAATAACATATTAATTTATAGGACACTAGATGAATATGTAAAATATTATTATATGTGTTGGTTTAAGGAAAATTTTTGCGTGTAGGTTGTATTAATGATTTGTGCATGAGATATGCTTATGTGTAGGAAGGTGATATATATATATATATAGGGATTGTAATTTGTAAATATGTGATAACCTGATCTTTGATAGATAACTCTTAAACCCTTCCATAGACACATTTATAATCATGACAAAAAATGTTTGGTGCACGTTAAATCCCTATATATATATATATATAATTTCCTATGATTATGGGCAGATAGTAATATTTTTTATAAAATATGAAGTTTACTAGTTAAAAAATTTGTTCAATTTTTTACACGGACTTTTATATCTAACATATGTCATGAGATCATGAAATAACAATAAAATACTTAATGTTTAGATCTCAAAATTTAAATAAAAAGCATTTTGCTTTCAAGATGATAGTTCTCGTTCTTAAAAAATCTTTCGTTTGAGATACTATAAAGATAATTTGTTCCAGAATTTGATACAAGTAAATGCAATCTAAAGTGATGAAATTTGATGTAAATAAATAAATACAATTGTAAAGAAACTTGATCCAAATAAACATCATTAAAAATTTTTGAAATCACAAAATTTGATATTTTATTTCAAGGAATTTGATTATCGATCAGGTCTAAAAATTTTGTTAAAAATAAGATTGAAGTTAATGAAATGAGGATAAAGTTTTAAATGCTAAAGATGTGGTTTAAGTTAATATTTTACTTAAATAATAAAATTACATTATTATTATACCACTGTGATTAAGAAAGGAAGTTTGGGTGGGAAAATAGATTGAGAGGGGGTTTAAATTTTTACAAGTATCCACACAAGTTACTCCTTTGTTATGTTATTAGATAGATTGTTTTTTGAAAGAAAAGTGTTCATATGATAGGTGTGCAAACAGATAGACAATTTGGCTGAAGGGGTAAATATTTTGGACCGAATCTTTAAAGGTGTAAGCATCTACTACAATTACACGGGAGAAGCCGATTGCTTTGAATTGGACGATGACCCGCATGGCATGAGTGGCTGGGATTGGCAGGTAAGCAAGTTTTGTTGTATAACTAATTGTAATTATAATATCAAAATTCACTTATGCATTATTAATTATAACTTTTATCTTTCATTTTTGTATGTTATAGGCATGCACTGAAATGGTTATGCCAATGTCTAGTAACAAGAACTCTAGCATGTTTCCTGAATGGGATTATAATTTCACTTCTTATGCAGAGGAATGCCAGAATGAATTTGGAGTGACACCTAGGCCCACTTGGATAACAACAGAATTCGGGGGACACGTAAGGAATATATATTTGAAAAAATATATATGTATGTATGCATATGATTGTGTGTGATTTATATGTAGAATTATAAGTCTGTCTTCAAAATGTTTGGAAGCAACATTGTCTTCTCAAACGGTCTCTTAGATCCTTGGAGTGGTGGGAGGTAACTTCTCTAACCTTCATTTGTCCTATTTACTCGTTTGTGACAAATAAACCTTATAAAATGGTGCATTTTGCAGTGTTGTGGAGGATATATCAGATAGTATAGTAGCTCTTGTGACAAAGAAAGGTAGGTGAACTTTACACTTTTGATAAAAATTGACTTTTTTTGGTCAAAGAGCATAGTGTATTGAAGATGGAGAAACTGGCAACAATGTTACAGGTGCACATCACATGGATCTGAGGGCGGCTACTGCTGATGATCCTGATTGGTTGGTGGAGCAAAGGGCGTCCGAGGTTAAGATTATCAAAGGCTGGATCGATGATTATTACACGACAATGAAAACAGTTGTTAACATGTAAATATTGTTTGATGTTACTGATGTATAATAAATTTTTGAACTTTCTGATATAAACAGTTGTGTTGCATCACTTGTTGATTAAGTGCCCACGTTCAATATCGTATTTTAACCATTTATTATGTGGTTAAAGTAGGTTTTTTGAACGGTTTGGAACGTAGTCATCCATATTTTTATATAACAGGTTAGTCTTCTTGAACATACTTTACCACTTGTGTCAGGACAAGGTATTTTTTTACCCAAGGAGGGAGGTTTGGATCTTGTGCATGTTGTTAGGGCCGACCCAATAAACCAAGTAACTCATGCAAGGGTTTAGAGTCTTCAAAAATATAAAATCTTAAATTAAAAAAAAAAGTCTATATTTATGTGGGCTTTTGTTAACTCTAGGCTTTTTTTTTTACACAGTTTGTCATGAACTCGTGTGTGATAAGAAGCAATATTGACTATTGATACTTGATGGTTTTATTTCAAATTTGTAATAGTTACTGTTGACAATTGATTGGTTATTTTCATTAAGTTGTCAATTATTTGCTTTTTTGGTAAATAGTTGATAGAGTGATAGTTGATACTTGCTTGAGTGCTTGTGACCAACTTAGTTGTTTTTGTGTGATTGGAATTTGGAACTTACAAAGTTAGAAACATAATTTTTAATGTCTAATAGAAACTGTAAACGTTTCCGGTAATTCAAAAGGGGCTAAAACATTAAAACTAGAAGTTTTAATAGAATCACATGAGGATGAATACTAAAATTTATAATACCCGTAGAAGATAATGAACCTACAAAAGACGAACACGTCCATAATGGTGAACCTACTAATATAGATGAACACATCAATAATGATCAACCTATAAATTATAATGCAAATAATGATGAAGGTAGTAACGATTGAAGAAACATTCACACCAAATTAAAAGAACATGAAACAAGTAATGTACATATTAACAATATGAGAGCATTGATAGATTTAGAGATAAGAATAAATAATATCACAATAGATAAACAAACTGTGACGCCCCAACTCTTGAGACACGTCACTTAATGGATTTACTCATATGCACAAGGTTAATCAGAGACATTAATGTATAGCGGAAACAAAAAAAAACTTATCTATAAACAAATGTTTATACATACATTCTATTATTACATAACAACTATCTATTTACAGCCAAACGTAAGTGCCAGTTGTTTTATCTTGGGTACATGCCCGATGCCTCTGTTCATTCCTTTCCTTTACCTCTACTACTAGAGGTCTCACCTGGTCCTGATGTGCATACTCAAAAAAGTCAGCTTACGCTAGTGAGTTCTAAGTTTTGAAAATACTTTAAATGCTCGTTATCATGTCAACTTGATTCAAAAGCATTTCTTAAAACATTTTAACATAACATATGCATCCCTTATCCATGAACAGATTTATAATAAGTGCATCATCTTATCATACAAAGCAATGTCTTATTAATTGGGCAGGCTCACCCACATATTGGTCTGTCGTCACCTCTCCAATTGTACAATCCATACCATCTTTCCATAATAGGAAAGACCCATAACCATCTTCCTACAATTGGGAAGACACATACATACAGATAGTAAAAATACCATCTTATTGGGATCGAAATCCCCATATCGCCTCCATCCCGCATATCGGGACACATTCACCCTCCTATACAAGGAGTTGACAGTAGAGCTTTGTTACATACAAACATTAGCAACTTATTTAAATTTTGTTTAAACAACTTTTCTTAAAACATCTTTTCATCAAAACATTTTTTTAACAAGGTTTTAACCGTCAATCATACAAAACTTTCAAAAACATTTCAAAGATATTTATCATGCATATACATCATCCCTAAAACGTTAAAACAGTAAAAGAGGGCTCATAGAACTCACCTTAACTTAGTTATGCACAACGAGCTAACTTTCTTTGTTATCCTTCACTTTCTCAAGTTCACAATGATATCCTATTAACATGGATATCCTAACATAATTATAATCTTAATCATATAACGCAAACCCCTTTTTATTTCAGGGTTTCTAAACGGGCAGCACAACGGCTTATCCAATCGTGTTTTTAGATTTTAAGTCAGGCAGAACCTTGACTTATATTCCTTAAGTTTTCTGAAAACAATTGGGCAGAATTTCTGCTTATAATTGTTTGTTTCCCAAAAATTAATCGAGCGGAACCTCGACGTGTTTTTGATTTAAACCAAACAATTAATCATAATCCTATTATATATAATAATAATAAGATTTAAGACAAGCATTATAACGAATTGAAAGGGTAAGAAACGAGATTTATACCTTAGAGAATTTCAGCAGCACCTCGTGTTGAACTTACGACGTTTGGAGGGTTAAAAGTGTGTGTTTTGCGGTGTAGGGACGAATTTTGACGAGTTTTGAGGTGAAGATTGGATTTATTTTTCGAAATCTGACTTCTGGTATTTATAGGAACGAATTCTGGGTCTCGGGCGCATAGCCTAGCCCCAACGTTTGGCTCGGGGCTATGTGCCTGGAAGTAACATGTTGCATGCGTGCCATGAGTCCGGGCGTATCACCTAGCCCCGAAGTATGGCGCGGGGCGGTGCGCCCAGAAGCAGTAGATTGCATGTGTGCCACGTGTCGACACGTGGTGTCACGTGGCGTGCGATCTGATTGGTTTCTTGTTTTCGGTATAACTTGAGCATACAAACTCCGTTTTATACGCGGTTTTCGCTTACGTTCACGATTTTTCGAGATCTTTCTAATGGTTATAATTTCAAGACCTGAAGAGTTCAATACATATGACCTCTTATTTAATGCTTTATTCGATTCAGCGTATCTTGAAATCGGAGCCTCGTTTCGCTATTTCGCTTATACTCATTTTTTCCATTTTCAAGTTAGGATTCTAGACATGAAGTCGGTTTGACACTTAATTAAATCAATATAAGATGATGTATGTTTCTTTAACATCTATTAACACCAGATTCCTTTTATTCTTCTTTAGCATATTATCACTAATTTAGCTAAAGACTTATAAATATTAACATTCCTTTAATATAATTGCTATATGTTTAAAGTACAAGAAAACCGGGTGTTACAAAAACTCAAGATTGAATAAATAAAAATAATGAACATTGGAAAAAAGTCTTAATAATGATGATAATGCAAATAATGATGAACATGTTAATAAAAATGATAATGAAAAATAATGATGAACATGTTAATGTTAATGAGCATACAAATTATCAAGTAAACAAACCTCCAAATGTTAACGATCCAAGTCAGTGGAAAAATATGAATAATAATCTAAGAGATCTTAATGTAGAAAACGGTCCGGTTAAGTTAGATAATTTTAAAGGGTCAAAAGATGCATATTTAAGATATTTTACGTCTTCTCTTTATATGCAAACGTTATCAAATAGAGAAAAATGCAAAAGAAAATGGTTGATTTACTAAATAGAGTCGGACAAAGTTTTTTTTTTTGTAAGTTATTTGATAAATCAATGTACGAGTAAACTAGTGAAGGTAGTAACGACTGGAGAAACATTCACACCAAATTAAAAGAACATGAAACAATTAATGTACACATTAACAGTATGAGAGCATTGATTGATTTAGAGATAAGAATGAATAATATCACAATAGATAAACAAACTCAAGATCGAATAAATAAAGATAATGAACATCGGAAAAAAGTCTTAATAAGAATAATTTTAATTGTAAAGAATCTTGATAAACATATTTTTTCAATAATACTTGATTGTACTCCGATAATTTTTAAGGTAATTTTTTAGCTATGGTTGAGATGATTGTCGAATGTGATCCAATAATGTAACAAACATATTAGACGGATAAAAAACAATGAAATACATAATTATTACCTTGGACATAATGTGCAAAACGGACTAATTAACTCATCAGCATATGAAATAAAAAATAAAATTACTAATAAGGTTAAGGAATCTAAATATTTTTCAATAATACTTAATCATGTACTCTAGATACAAGCCATATTGAACATATGCCAACCATATCGTGATGTCTAGATCTGTCATCAATGTCACACCCCGACCGACGGCGGAATACGTCGGGGCGCGATCTTGACTGTTCATTAGCTCATGGTGCTATTACAATGTTTCATATTTAATGCATCCATTTAATAATAATCAATTCATTCAACCAACATTTAAATAGTCATTACAAAAATTCCAAATAAATAAACTATTACATTGAAAGACTATACAATTGTTTCAAAGTTTAAACTAGGTCACTAAGCCTATCTTATGTCTTCATCATGCTTCTTATCATGTTACACATGTAAAATAGAGTTTGTCAACTATTTGCATAGTTGGTGAGTTCACACACAAAGTTTAAATAATATGTATAAAAAGGACGCAAACTATAGCCTAACTAGATATGTATCACAAGCATAGCATGAATACAAGTTTGAATAAATTGAATGAATGAATAACAATAGCTTGTGTCCAAACAAGTATCCTTACAACATGTTAATTCAAGTATGACCATACTATAAATTAACAGTTATAATTCAACAAGTTTGCTAGGTGTACTTTTCACCTTTTTCACACAAAGGCAAAAGCCATTGCGAAGATAGTATCTAACCATCTTAGGCTACTAAGTACTAGATTGCTTGACTGGAAACACACATAGAATCACACATAGAATCAACACATTGTATAAGCCTAGCCTCTAACACATAAAGCTAACTAGGTCTAAGGCTTGCTTCATAGATTGAATGAATAATAGAATGAATAAAGTTTGAATAAGACATGTGTAACATCCCAAAAACAAAATGTAAAAGGGAGTGTGAAGAAATTCACATAAATTGATTTGCTAGTCCAATGTGCTTGATGGAGTTCTAAGTCAAAAGGCAAGGCTCAACCTAAAGTTTATTGGAATAACTTAATAAGTTTGACATTCCTAAAGTTTAAGTTTCTTGTACTTGTGACTATGTCATTCCATGAAATTCCTAAAAGAATATATCTAAGTTTGAATAATATAGTAAATATTTTAAGTTGCATTTGATAACCACTTAGCATTTGAGTAATTCATTTCATTTATTCTTATCTTTAATTGTTTAATGCTTAATGTTTATGAGAATCTATGAAAAAAAACATTTAAAGTAATTATAAACCATTTAGAATAATTGTAAAATTATTCACGTTTATACCGTCAATGATTTTATAGTATCAATATATTATTGTGTGAGTGTAATTAATTGTCATTAATATTTTATTTAAATAATTTAAATAAAACATATCTTAAAGATTTACAACTATCATTTTAGAATAATTACATAGTTATGTTGAATACTTATGTATGATAATTCCTTATTTTATATCAAATTAATAATTTTATTTAAATAACTCATTTTATTTAAATAATACACTTCTGTTTAGAAATGGTTTACAAAATGTATATGTATAGTAATCAATAACCCTTATAAAATAATATAGTTTATATAATGTTCTTTTTTTTTTAATAATTGAGTATTTGATATATAAATAGAAAAATAAAAATAAAAAAAATTCCAAAATGTACGTAACTAGTAAAGTTACCCACCGCGCGCTGCGGCGGGCGTTAAAACGTAGACTACTTTGACTTTATTCTATCGAATAAAAATGTGATATATTTGACCTAATGTATCGCCTAAAAGTATTTACGTCGAAATGCAGACTAACAGAAAAACACATATAAAATAAGCACTAAAACGTACCATATATTTTTGACCAGGCTCGTTTTCGTAAAAAAATTATCAAAACGTGTATCAACATGAATTCATACGGATACCTACGTAAAACTAAACACGTAAGAAATTATTATTTTTAGTTAATTAACAAAAGGGGGTAAGTTGGAACTTTAGAAACCCGAAGAAGTTGAATAACATTTTACGTTTTTAGAAAATTGAGAAGACGAAAATGTTAAGCCCGAAAGCATAGGATGAAAATTTAAGAAACAAAGTGGATAAATTCGAAACTATAGAAACCTGAGGAGGTTATAACGATATTTTACAAAATTTCTAAAAAGTTGAGAGAGTGAAAATATGAATCTTAAACAAAAAAAATTTAACGTAGTAAGCATGTTAAAAAAACAAAACCAAATGCATTAGCAACTTGATATTCAGTAAACTAAAGAAAAACATATTTTATAAAAAGGCTGAATAGGATGACGATATATGACATAGCATGACAGTAACCCAACGAAAACAGTAAATTTATTATCATTTTTTTTAAAAAGAAAGGGCAAAAAGAGAAAGATGAGAATACAAAAGAAAGTTTAGAGAGTTAGATGACTACATGGCAACAAGGATCAGTTGTAACGACAGTTTCTTGATTGAGGAGGAGCGGTTTCATGACAGCGGAGGTCGGAGAGGCAAAAAGAAAAAAAGAAAAAGACAAACAAAACAAAAAGAAAAAAAATTAAGAAAAAGAAAATAAAAGACAAAATGAAAAATATGAGAAAAAATAAAGCCAAAAAAAAGGTTTAGGGTGGGATTGGAACCCACGCCATTTCATTTCATTTCATTTCATTTCATTTCATATTAAATACAATGGTCTACCAACTTACCTATGTTAAAATTAGTGTTCTATTTTGAAAACAATTAATATTTACCCTATAAAATAAAAAGACAGTTCCACGCAATTGGACCGACGTTAGTTTTTATTATATAGGTAATCAATTTTATGTATATTTCCAGAAAATTAAAGCGGTAATAATAAATATATATGTTTATATCTTTTTTTTTACATTAAATATAGTTTTGTAGCTAAATTGCATCGTTTATTTAAATAATGATTACATATTTCTTGAAAATAGCCACTTTCTTTCAGATTGTTATAAATGAAATATTATGATTTTTATTAAAAAAATGAAGTCCAGAATGCCAGAAAAAAATAAAACCGGTTTGCTAAGCTCCCGATCGGGTTATAACCCGCGCCCACACGAATCAAATCCTATACCCGCGCTTAGGAACCATCTGGTCTAGCAATCAGTTTGAAGAAAAACCCGCAGAAGTTTTATAAATTATATATTTTTGTTTGTATTTCCCCAAATCAGTTCATAAGCCACGAACCCTAGATCCCTTTTTGATCAAATTGAATTGATTGAGCATGTAATTTCTTTTAAGATCATAGGGTTTTGATTTGTGATCATAAACCGAGTGTAATGGAGTGCAAAACCCTTACCTTAGTTCACAAATTCTTGAATTTTGATTTGGAACTCAGACGTGAACGACGCGGACTTTGCACATGATGATTCGCGATCAATTGAGTTTGTGTGTGTTCTTTGAGGGTACAGAAAGTCTCGTATGATCTAAAGGAACGAAGAAGAGTGATCAATTTGGCGTTTTATACTCGTTAATGACGGGTTCCATATCCGGTCGCCCCTTGTATTTCAGTAAACGATTTGTATGTTAATTGCTGGTTTAATGTTATGATTGATGATTGATAATCACTTATGTGATTGAAGACTTGCCATATCCGAAACGAAATCGAGCTGGCAACGCGCCTTTGTGAGTGTTTCACGAATGGGTCGGAGGTGGTACGTGGTTCGGCTGTGGGTGTACCTGGTGAAGAAGGAAGCATCCAGCATCATTATTTACGCAAATGGCCCTTCATCTTTCTGATTTATGTTATCTTTTGTTTAACTTTCATAGCTAAGCTTTAAGTTTCAATTATGGCTCACGTTATTCTCAAATTTACTAGTTTAAGTAAAATGTTTATAAAATTAACTTAAAAATATGTTATTATAGAGAACTTTTATTATGTCATGTGCGTGTATAAAGTTTATATATAAAAGTATTGTTATGGGTTACATCATTATTATTACATTAATGTAATAAAGGTTATAAATTGTTCACACACACGCACATATATATAGGTTTATGAATACAAATGTTTCAAAGAATGTTGAAGGTTTTGTTTTATTGTAAATCGAGCACGATTAAATGTTTAAATTTTAACTGAAAAGCTTAGGGATTACAGTCTCCCATACTTTAGGGAATTTCGTCCCGAAATTTATTTTATAGGAGTTGTTTGCTCGAGTGTTTATTATTTCTTTCGACTTGTTTTGCTTCTTTCTAACCTTTGGTTGTTGATTTTTAGGATATTAATAAATTTTGGTTATTGATTTTTAGGATATTAATAAATTTTATTTATTGATTTAATGATATTAGAATTATTATTAGTAATGTTATAGGATAATTTAGACCACTAATTGAAAGCTTAGGATAGTTAAAGTCGCAAGTGGTTTTAGAATTTTGAAATGAAAGTGAACTTTAAACATAATTTTTTTTAGTAACGTACTCAAATTTTGGGATTTGTATTACAACCAATTTACTTGCTATGAGGGTTTTGAATTTAACGATAGTTGACTCAACTAACGATGAGATTAACTGCAAAAATATTTGAATAACTTAGTTTAGAAATACTCCCCTAAGGAGTAATAATTTATTTGTTGATTTTTATTGACTAAAATAATAGTTCACTCGAGTTATAAATTAAACTGATTAATCCTATACTTGATCAGGCTTTCGTTGCTACTGTCAATGTATTATTGGTGCTTATATATAGGGTATACCGCAGCCAACCCACCAAATCAATAATACTTTGATAGCATTCCAATTACCTACCAAGACTAACCTAACTTCAACTACAATTGAATATCCATTTGAATACTTGACTAATCTTTAGAAATCATATAAGTTTGGAGATACTAACAATTGAAATCTTGCAACAGAATCTCATAGTTATATGGATTTCTAAATGATTGATTTTGAATATACGAATGATACTGAATACACTAGTATGTGATATTATATAGTTATGATAACTACTTATCATTAACCTTGGTTATGATATCACTGAATCTTTGAATAATTGTTTAAACATACGATTCTAGAATAATTCATCTAAGAATCATGATCATAATTCGTGTGATTATCGAAATCTTTGATTTGACCTGGTGTAAGAATACTCACCAAGTGTGGAGTGATTGAATAACAATCGGTTTGACTAGTATAGTTTACTCGAAATTGTAAATTGAATTGACTATTCTAGCCCTTGATCAAGCTTTTGGTCCTACTACCAATGTACTATTAGTGCTTAAATATAGGGTATAATGCAGCCAACCCACCACACTACTAATACTTTGATAGCATACCAAATGCCTACCAAGTCTTACATAAACTTAAAACATGTTTGAATAGGTGGGGAAGACTTTGACTATCCTTTTGTATGAGTAGAGAGATTATAAACATTGCAAATTTTGAAACAGAATCTCACGGTTGTAACGTATGAATTTAATTATGATCAATTTTGGATAAATGAATGATATAGAATACACAAGTATTTGATATTATATACATTTGATGTTGTGATAACTGATTATCACTAATCTTAGCCATAATATCATGTAATATTTGAATCGTTATCTAAGGATATGAATATAGAATGATTCGTCTAAAATCAATAATATGATTTACATGAACTTGTTTGAAATTTTTCTATGGAATCACCCATACTAAAATTTCATATGTTCAAGTCATATCGTCCTTGAATTCTAGACAAAATATGAAATATAATAAAAAAATGTCATAAAATCAAAAATCAATGTGACTTGTTTCAAACATAGGAAATGATTTTTTTTCACGACTGAATACCTAATGACATGTTAGAATTATCTAACACCGATCTTAGGCATAATATCCTTGTGGGTTTATAGAATTATAACATAGGCATCATGGATTACAATAAGATATGTGATATAATACTTTAACCTTTCAGATTTAGTGACGAATCACCATCACTGAATCTTTAAGTATAGTATTACTGGTTTACTTGAATCACAAAACATACATAATAAATCAAAGAATAATAACACCATAACCTTTTAGATTTAGTGATGTATCACCATCACAAATCTTAGGTTTAATGCTACTAACTTATTGAATCATTTTATGGGTTACATAAAACAAAGAGAGGTGACATCATATCTTATGAGATGTAGTGATGAATCACCATCACTAACCTTAAGTATGGTATCATAGAATTCTAAAAAAATCATAGCTTATAAATTATCAATCCAATAAGGGTAACACCATGAACTTTAGATGTAGTGATGAATCATTATCACAAATATTAGGTATAATGTTACTAATTTCTTGAATCATAACATAAATTAAAGAGAATTGACATCATATCTTGTGAGACACAGTGATGAATCACCATCACTAACCTCAAGTATGATATCATGTCGTTTTAAGAATTAAAAACATAGGCATTATCAACCCAAGAAAGGTACCACCATACCCTTTTGATATTGTGATGTATCATCATCACAACTCTGAGATATAATGTTACTAACTTCTTGAATCATAACATAGGCAGAATAAACAAAGAAAAATGATATCATATGCTGTGAGACATAGTGATGAATCACCATCACTAATCTCAAGTATGATAACATGAAGTTATTGAAATTCATAACATATACATTATAAATCCAAAGAAAGGTAACACCGTAACCTTTAGATGTAGTGATGTATCACCATTACAATCTTAGGCATGATATTATTAAATTTCTTGAATCATAACATATACATTATTTAATAAAGGGAAATTGGCATATTAAGTATGATATATTGGAGTTCTTGAATCATAACATATACATTATTAATCCAAAAAAAAGATAACATTATAACTCTTAGATGTAGTGATGCATCACCATCACAATCTTAGGTACAACATTATTAATTTTTCTTGAATCATAACATATATATTATTATTCATCAAAGGAAAAATGACATCATAGCTTGTGAGATGTAGTGATGAATCACCATCACTAATCTCACATATGATATCATAAGGTTTAAAATTGTATACACGATGTATTGAAATCATTTTGAGTTTGATTTAGGAAACATAGGGAGTGGTATCCAAGCTGGACACCTTTTGGCTTAGTAGAATTAATGTTATTTGCAAAATGTAACATGCTTTGGCCTATAGGTAAAATACTCTCATTAAGAATCCCCAGGAAAGCTAGTCTGATCCCTCATCAGGGATTATGAATCACTTTCTTAGAAAGGAGTCTCAACTACCGGTATTCACCCTTCCAGTTAATACAGGCCCATCTTAACAAACTTAATTCTAACGAGATTTTAAATCGAAATTGAACAGATAGAATCACTTTCTACTCGTTTGAAAACATAAGGAATGGTATTCAAAATTGAATACCGGGTGACATATTAGAATCGTTTTAGTTTGTAAGGTGTTTGATATAATATGTTTTGGCCTATAAGTGATTGTACTCTCATCAGAATTCCCCAGGAAAGGTAGACTGGTCCCGCAGTACATCGGGGATTTATACGAATAGCTTTCCTAGACAGGAATTCCAACTATCGGTACTACACTCTTCCAGTTAGTACATATCCACCTCAAAAACTTTAATTCTAACGGGATCTTAAAATCAATAATAGAATTCCTATTTTGTCTAAGAAATAATATTAGGCATTACGCCTAATGTTTGTTGAATTCGTATCAACTAAAGGTTGTTTGCATGTATTTGAGTTTGGAATAAATTTCTCCTAAAAGCAAATACTAAGGCAATTGCTTAAACTATGTAATCCCATGATATAAAGTAACTTAGTCTATGGCATTCCTCACTTGTGCAAGCAAGGCATATTAACAACTATGGCTTTCCTCTATGGTAACAAATATAACATAACACATAATGAATATGTATAACACATAATGAATAAGTATATAACATATAGCACATAAGCAAGTAATAAACATACAAGTGTAATATGAGATAACTCATATTTGGGTTAGCTTAGTTATAGTCTAGGCCACCATTTTCTAATAACCTAGATCTCTATAACCATGGCTCTGATACCAATCTGTCACACCCCGACCGACGGCGGAATACGTCGGGGCGCGATCTTGACTGTTCATTAGCTCATGGTGCTATTACAATGTTTCATATTTAATGCATCCATTTAATAATAATCAATTCATTCAACCAACATTTAAATAGTCATTACAAAAATTCCAAATAAATAAACTATTACATTGAATGACTATACAATTGTTTCAAAGTTTAAACTAGGTCACTAAGCCTATCTTATGTCTTCATCATGCTTTTTATCTTGTTACACATGTAAAATAGAGTTTGTCAACTATTTGCATAGTTGGTGAGTTCACATACAAAGTTTAAATAATATGTATAAAAAGGATGCAAACTATAGCCTAACTAGATATGTATCACAAGCATAGCATGAATACAAGTTTGAATAAATTGAATGAATGAATAACAATAGCTTGTGTCCAAACAAGTATCCTTACAACATGTTAATTCAAGTATGACCATACTATAAATTAACAGTTATAATTCAACAAGTTTGCTAGGTGTACTTTTCACCTTTTTCACACAAAGACAAAAGCCATTGCGAAGATAGTATCTAACCATCTTAGGCTACTAAGTACTAGATTGCTTGACTGGAAACACACATAGAATCACACATAGAATCAACACATTGAATAAGACATGTGTAACATCCCAAAAACAAAATGTAAAAGGGAGTGTGAAGAAATTCACATGAATTGATTTGCTAGTCCAATGTGCTTGATGGAGTTCTAAGTCAAAAGGCAAGGCTCAACCTAAAGTTTATTGGAATAACTTAATAAGTTTGACATTCCTAAAGTTTAAGTTTCTTGTACTTGTGACTATGTCATTCCATGAAATTCCTAAAAGAATATATCTAAGTTTGAATAATATAGTAAATATTTTAAGTTGCATTTGATAACCACTTAGCATTTGAGTAATTCATTTCATTTATTCTTATCTTTAATTGTTTAATGCTTAATGTTTATGAGAATATATGAAAAAAAACATTTAAAGTAATTATAAAACCATTTAGAATAATTGTAAAATTATTCACGTTTATACCGTTAATGATTTTATAGTATCAATATATTATTGTGTGAGTGTAATTAATTGTCATTAATATTTTATTTAAATAATTTAAATAAAACATATCTTAAAGATTTACAACTATCATTTTAGAATAATTACATAGTTATGTTGAATACTTATGCATGATAATTCCTTATTTTATATCAAATTAATAATTTTATTTAAATAACTCATTTTATTTAAATAATACATTTCTGTTTAGAAATGGTTTACAAAATGTATATGTATAGTAATCAATAACCCTTATAAAATAATATAGTTTATATAATGTTCTTTTTTTTTAATAATTGAGTATTTGATAAATAAATAGAAAAATAAAAATAAAAAAAAATTCCAAAATGTACGTAATCAATTTTATGCATATTTCCAGAAAATTAAAGCGGTAATAATAAATATATATGTTTATATCTTTTTTTTTACATTAAATATAGTTTTGTAGCTAAATTGCATCGTTTATTTAAATAATGATTACATATTTCTTGAAAATAGCCACTTTCTTTCAGATTGTTATAAATGAAATATTATGATTTTTATTAAAAAAAATGAAGTCCAGAATGCCAGAAAAAAATAAAACCGGTTTGCTAAGCTCCCGATCGGGTTATAACCCGCGCCCACACGAATCAAATCCTATACCCGCGCTTAGGAACCATTTGGTCTAGCAATCAGTTTGAAGAAAAACCCGCAGAAGTTTTATAAATTATATATTTTTGTTTGTATTTCCCCAAATCAGTTCATAAGCCACGAACCCTAGATCCCTTTTTGATCAAATTGAATTGATTAAGCATGTAATTTCTTTTAAGATCATAGGGTTTTGATTTGTGATCATAAACCGAGTGTAATGGAGTGCAAAATCCTTACCTTAGTTTACAAATTCTTGAATTTTGATTTGGAACTCAGACGTGAACGACGCGGACTTTGCACATGATGATTCGCGATCAATTGAGTTTGTGTGTGTTCTTTGAGGGTACAGAAAGTCTCGTATGATCTAAAGGAACGAAGAAGAGTGATCAATTTGGCGTTTTATACTCGTTAATGACGGGTTCCATATCCGGTCGCCCCTTGTATTTCAGTAAACGATTTGTATGTTAATTGCTGGTTTAATGTTATGATTGATGATTGATAATCACTTATGTGATTGAAGACTTGCCATATCCGAAACGAAATCGAGCTGGCAACGCGCCCTTGTGAGTGTTTCACGAATGGGTCGGAGGTTGTACGTGGTTCGGCTGTGGGTGTACCCGGTGAAGAAGGAAGCATCCAGCATCATTATTTACGCAAATGGCCCTTCATCTTTCTGATTTATGTTATCTTTTGTTTAACTTTCATAGCTAAGCTTTAAGTTTCAATTATACTAGTTTAAGTAAAATGTTTATAAAATTAACTTAAAAATATGTTATTATAGAGAACTTTTATTATGTCATGTGCGTGTATAAAGTATATATATAAAAGTATTGTTATGGGTTACATCATTATTATTACATTAATGTAATAAAGGTTATAAATTGTTCACACACACGCACATATATATAGGTTTATGAATACGAACGTTTCAAAGAATGTCGAAGGTTTTGTTTTATTGTAAATCGAGCACGATTAAATGTTTAAATTTTAACTGAAAAGCTTAGGGATTACAATCAAATCCTAAAGAAGTTTAAGAATACTTTCTGGAATTCTAAGAGTAGATAATACAACCGGTAAAGGAGTTTTTGAAGCTATTGTTGAAGAATTTAATAAGATATGACTTGATATAAATAATGTTAGAAGACAATGTTATGATAATGGATCAAATATGAAAGGAAAACATCAAGGTGTGCAATATCGTTTTTTAAATATCAATCCTAGGGCATTTTATACTCCATTTGTTGGCATAGTTTAAATTTAGTACTTTGTGATATGGCTAGTTCTTGTAACAAAGCTAATGATTTTTTTGGGTTAGTACAATGTATATACACAATATTTTCTTCTTCCCCTAAAAGATGGAAATTACTAAAAGATCATGTACCCAAATTTACTCTTAAATCCTTATCACAAACACGTTGGGGAAGCCATGTAGAAAGTGTTAAGACAAATAGATATCATGCACAACAATTAAGAAATACACTATGGGCCATATATGATGATACTATAGATTTAAAAATTAAAAGTGAAGCTAAATGGTTAGCTACATATGCGTTTGACAATTTTGAATTTTTATTAGGAATGATAATTTGGTATGATGTTTTATATGCTATTAACATAGTAAGTAAAAAGTTATAATCTAAAGATATGTGTATTGATGATGCGATGAACCAACTAAATGAATTGGTGTGTTTTTTTTAAAGAATATAGAAAAAAGATGAATTTGAAAAATGCAATGATTGAGGTCATAAAATAGCAAAAAAGTTAAATATAGAACCTACATTTAATGAAAAGCGTGTTATTCGTATAAATAAACGATATGACAAAAAAGTTGATAATGATACTATCTAAAAATGTTTTTAAAACCAAACCAGATGTCAAATAGGTCGAAACATATTTAATAACCAAATGACGTCATAAATACTATATATATATATATATATATATAATATAGAAAACTAAGTATTTATTGAAAATTTTTATTTTAAATTTTGTTAAAGAATAAGAAAAGAACTATAGTATTTCTTTGATATCTCTTTCACTATCAAGTCTTTTCACTTGACTTTTTTTTTTTTAAATTCGGTATTCTCAATTAATATTTCATTATTTCTTTTGAAGTCTTTAAGGCATTTTACTAAAATGTTTTTTTATATTTTAAGAAAGTAGACCTTTCGTCTCTATCAAATCGATGAGAACCACCTTCGCCCAATGTCCCGTTGCTGCCGAACAGCACCCACGTATAAATACATCTCAATCTATCTCAAATCTCTGTAGTCTACTCTATTTATTGGTTGATTTTTGCTAACATCCAAACAATTTTCAAGGTTTTCAATTGTTTTCACCCCCTTAATCTCTTTGACTTTCTCTTCTACTTCCAGTCTGATAACCAATCCCGATTCATCGGTTCAATCGGACTTTCTAAAACCGGCCGACAAAAAACAGATCGGCCAAGATGTACAAACCGAACTAAAGATGTTACCGATTCCCGACCCAACCGATTCGACAAGCCGGTCCAGTCACAAAAACATTCTCTCAAAACTCCAATTGAATTGTTTAAAATTAATTATTTTTTATATATTGTAGATCAAACTATGTCTTCCATAAAAAATAGATTTCATCAATTTAAAAGTTTGAAACTATTTTAGGTTTTCTGTTTAGCATAAAAAAATTAAAATCTTACGATGATCATAGTTTAAGAGATCATTGTGTTAATCATGAAAATTCTTTAAATACATGATACTAGTTTAGATATAGATGCCATATATTTATTTCAAAATTTTAAAATTAGACATATTATACATGTAGAACATGATACACTTACTAATATACTTAATTAGATTAAAATTTTAATTATTTTGCAAGTGCATATATTGCTTATATAATTATGTTAATTGTTTATGTAACGGTTGATTATGCAAAAAGAAGTTTTTCTAATTAAAATTGTTAAAAAATTATTTAAGATATTCAATGTCACAAAAAAGATTAAATGGTTTAACTATTTTTTCATTGAAAATGATTTTTTAAAAAGAATTTATCTTTAAAAATGTAGAAAAATAAATTTAATCTAAACATTTTATACTTGTAAATATTAATTATTATTTTTTTGAATCCACCATATAAAAACTTTAAGTTTATTATTGTCTGTCATAAGGTCAAACCCGAATAAAAAGAGGAGTTTTAATCGTAAATCCATACCCCTAGTTAAGGGCTATAAAGGGTCTCAAATTTTTATTTCTTTAATGACCCTTAATATTATTTAGTCAACCTTTTCATAAGTTAAAATAATTTTTTAATGTTAATTTGAGAAAGAAACCGAACATTTTACAATCTAACAAAAAACATATTTATGAAAAAATTCACCAAGTAATTTAAAATACATGATACACCATAATTGTAACTAGCAAAGGTGCTCGCGCGTTGCGCGGGCTAATGGCATTTGGTAATGCTAGATATAACCAGGCGACCAGCAAGTTAAATAAGTTTTTAAGTACGGTTTATATACGATATCCTCTATTACATTCTTGCAAAAAAAAAGAGAGAGGGTAGTACAAGTAATGAGGTTTTAAGTGCAGCTTATGTTTGCAGCTTTCAAGCTGCCCTCTGTTACATTGGTTACAAAAAAAAAAAGAGGGCTAATGGCATTTGGTAATTGTAGATATAACCAAGCAACCATCAAGTTAAATAAGTTTTTAAGTACGGTTTATATACGATACCCTCTATTACATTCTTGAAAAAAAAAGAGGGTAGTACCAGTAGTGAGGTTTTAGGTGCATCTAATGTTTGCTGCTTTCAAGCTGCCCTCTGTTACATTGGTTACACAAAAAAGAGGGTAGTACAAGCAATGAGGTTTTAAGTGCAGCTCATCTTTGTTGCTTTGTAGCTGGCCTCTGTTGCATTGGTTACAAAAGAGAAGGTAGGTCTATGAGAATAGATAATATACCTTTAGATACAGGTCATATTTTCTGCTATATTTCTGCAAGCTGCTACAAAAGTTAGGATAGTTTTAGGGGATTATGTGAGGGTTCTACAAAAGGTAAGGGTTTTTGGACTGTTTGGCAGACTAAGATTTGGATCTTTTAGTTGATGTTTCTCCTTGATCTGCTCGTCTAGTGCTGCCAATCTTAGGGTCTGGTGTTGCTGGAGGGAGCTTTGTTGTTGTTTCGACTTTGTTCACCGCAATGTATCCATCTTTTTTCATGTTGAAATGTATGACAAGCAGGGTATTAACGATTGATACAATTTCTTTTGGTATTATTCTAGGATTACTATTATTATGAGAAACGATAAGTTCTTTGCAGGTGGTTTTTAGGAGCAGACTTAAGGCATCATTGAAGAAAACAGCGTTTGTAATTCCAGTATCATCAGCAATTATTGTGTTCAAGCAAAACCTGCATATTAAAGGCATATTAGAACTGTATATATTTGTTGTGAGTCTAGTTGTGTGTATTTAAAATTGTTAGAATTGTATGTATAAAAAAATAATTGCTAATACATGAATCTTGGTTCAGATATCAAACCATCATCTTCACAAACAAACTCGTTTTGTTGTGGGTAGACTCGCTTCGTGCATTCTGAACATTTAACGTAATACCAGGTTCGATTTGGTTGAATTTCAGTTATAAGCACATTGCACTGGAAATGAAGCAGCTGCGATTTTATGCAAATGATCGTCAATATTAGTTTTAGTAACCGTATGTCTAAAAATTTATGTTATAATTGTATGCAAGTAAATATGAGTTTTATTTTGATTAGTCATATGATTACAGGTTTAGTAATAGGACTACTATATGTAGTTAAGATATTATTTACACAAGGAAATTGTTGCTTTTCTTTAAAACATGTGTTATTGTACGAGGTAAACAACCATTTAATTAAAATAAAAGAAGAGCTACTTGGTAATGGGGGCAAAAAATATTAAGGTGCTAAATATCATATTATATTATGGAAACATGTATCATTCTTTGCATTAGATCTAGGCTAATTCAATGTTTTTACCAGAATGTCATAAACGTTTTTGCTCTTTAGCTCTCTAATGGTGATAGGTATGTCATCTGGCTGTTGTTGTGTTGATCCACCTAGGTCTCTGAACCTATTTAAAAAAATGGTTATACACATAAATTAACAAACGCATTAAGGTTTTTAAGTTTTTTTTAAAAGGGAAAGTTGATAGAAGAAGGTTATATAATACATGATAAGTAATACAGTTGTTAGTTGAAAATTTTTTATAAAATGATTATTAGAATAGTTAAATAACAGTAGTTTTCGTGAAGATATAGTTATGGAAGCATGTAGTATAATGTTGTTAATAATTTATGGTATAGAATGTATATACCTTTGTATATAAGATTGTATGTCAATGATGGGTGGATTGATAATGGCAGTGGTCCCGGCAGTTGATTCAAGCTGTAAGTTTCCTTTTAAAAGAGAAAAGGTAACATTTTGTTTCCAAAATGATTGTAATAAATTAAAGTAAACTATATTGTAAATTTTGTTGGTATGATTAGTTGGTATTGAGTTTAAAAACCTTGAAATTGGGTCACCATAGCTGAGTTGATTGCTAGAAGTTGTCCTATAGAACCTTCAGAACGAATTTCAGTTGCTTTCTCTCCCCATAATGTAATATCTACCATGTGTTCACTGTTTAATGATAAAGTAAGCTATAAGATGATGTTAAAAAACCACTTGTTTACAATTTAAGTGCACATGTTATTTGTTGAACCTTTCGTCCATAATGGTTAGCTTATGGAGCTTTTTTCCTGCTCTTATTATTTCTCCTGTTGTACGCTCTATTCTTCCTATATAATCTGTTTAGTGTATATATTTTAGTAAATGTGATGTAAAAGAATAAGTATGGAAAATTGGATATGAAACCTGTAAGAAGCTTGGGCATTTCCATTCTTGATTCCAAATCGTTGTACGAAGCAAACTTATAATAGTAGGTTGGTAGTTCTTTCCCAAAAAGAGGAGTAAATGATGCTGTCTTTCCAATTCTTAGAGAAGAGTCATGCTGCACTGATGGCATGTATGTTCTTGATGGTACCGAGATATACCTATTAACAATGTATCATTTCTGAACCATAATGATAGAGTCAAAGTATGCCTCATGGTCCAAGTCTGCAACAGCCTCAATGGCATCTCCCTGCAAGAAGATTACTAACAATTTAGGAAAGATGTTAGTAAATAAAAAGATCTGATAAAGCTTTTACTAATAGATATTTTTTTACATGAATATCCACAAAGAGGTAGCAAAGCTCAGGAGTCTTTTCTTGTTTTTTGATATACGGTTTCCATTTTTTAATTATTTTTATCTCGATAGCTTCTGGAAGTTCCCCTGGACAATTTCAGAAAGGCGCTTCGTGGTCATTTCTGCAATTTCAGATGTTAAAAGGTTAGGAAAATAAAATGTAAAAGGCTTTAAACAAAAAAAAAAAAACTAATTGTGTTTTAATATAATATTATTTTGTAATGAGGTAATAGGTTTGAAAGATAAAAAAACGTATGATGTGCTGAAAATAAGAATGTATACGTGGACTTTAGTAGATAAGTTTCTATTTATGTTATTTGGATGAATGAGGTTGATGGTGTTTATATATAACTGATTAACGAAAGATGATATTAATAATTAGTAGTTATAATGCATGATTTTGTGTTATTTATTTGGAAGTAAAACCTGAAGGAGGACGTTCATTCTGCCAATATGATTTCTTCTAGAAAGTCAGAGCAGACGACATTTCTTGTAGTATTGGGCTGATCATTTGTTTGTGGAACAATTAATATTTTTAATGAATTTGGAGAGGTGGCTCTTGAAAGTGCTACATAAAGCTGGCCATGGGCAAAAATAGGTTCTGGAAGGTAAATTCCAATTTTATTTAGAGATTGACCCTGGCTTTTATTAATTGTCATGGCGTAGCACAATCGTACTGGGAATTGTTTTCTTTTAAAAGTAAATGGGAGTTCTTTATCTGTGTATGTTAAGATTATTCGTGGTATGTAAACTCGTTTTCCTATAGATGTGCCTGTCATTATTTGGGCCTCAATAACTCTAGGAAGAAGTTGTGTGATCAGTAATCTTGTACCGTTGCACAAACCAAAGCTTTGATTAATGTTACGCAAAAGAATTATTGGAGCATTTACTTTAAGTTCTAATTCATGAGGAGGAAGGCCGTTGAAGTTTAATAAATTTAAATATTTAGGTGGATAGAGGATTTCTGAATCTTCATGACAACCTGATTTTGGAATTATTGAGTCAATGCTTAAATATTTCTTGGTTGGACCATTAGTCATTTTAAGTACAATCTTGTTTATTTCATGGGTTGTTTCATTTTTGGGACAAACAATTGCCTTACCGGATAATGATTCAGCTGTTGGTTTATTTAGTGTATCAAAATTGTATATGAATTGAATTAGGTCAAGTAAAGCATCTTTTTTAAATGGAATAATGTAACGTGAAGGTATATCAATTTTTCTGGAATTTTGTGGGTCAAAGTCATCAGGGACGCCTAGTTTTCCATCGCCAACCAATAGAAGCCATGAAGAAAACGAAAGAATTTCTTCTTGCTGTGTGGAGTTGAGGCCTGGTTGATGCAAGCGCATGTTTTCAGTGAGTTTATAAATTGTGAAGTATTTCCACAAATATGATCGAGGAAGTGATGACTTTATAATGGTAGTCTTTGGTGCCTTTCGTATTATTGGTAAGGTTTGGCGAAAATACCACCTAGAAGAATCGATTTTCCTCCAAAAGGTTTTTCAGGATTATCTTATATGTCTTTTAGGCATTTATCTAAAGATTCAAAGCATTTGCGATCATTCATTGGGGCCTCATCCCAAATAATAAGGGAAGCTTGCTGAAGAAGTTGAGCTAACTGTGTTTTTTTCTTAATATAACAAATTGATTCTTCAGTTAAGTCAAGTGGTATTTTAAACCGAGAATGGGCGGTTCTTCCTGATGGCAAAAGCAAGGAGGCTATTCCCGAGGCGGCTACGGCAAGGACAATCTTACCTTCAGAACGCAGTGCACAGATAATTGTTGTCCATAAGAATGTCTTACCAGTTCCACCATGACCATAAACAAATGAGAGGACCTGTTTGTTTGAAGTCAAAGTTGCCAGCACTTTGTCATATATGCATCTTTGTTGTGGGCTAAGGCTTGATTGTAATAATTTATGCTCGTCAGCAAGTTTCATTCTATCGTAATTTTTTTCTTCCATTAGCAGACTATTTCTTAGAAAAGAAAGAGCATCTGGTTTCAGAACTAGAAGACCAAAATCGACTAATGTTGATGAGGTGGTTCCAGAACATAGAAGCAATTCTAGTTGATATAAGACGTATTGCATCTGATCTTCATCATTTATTATTCCATGTCTATATGAAGCATCATCTGTCATTGTACACCAGTACTTGTTCCATAGAAGTGTAGGGTTTGAGATGTCACAAAATTGGAGCATGTGAATAAATAGATACCGTAGTTCTGTAGAAGTGGCCCATGTAGCAGCTTCCTCGTATGTGGACATCCATTCGTTGTCGTCATGAAGTAAGCCAAGTTTTTCACATGCGGCACGATATGTTAGAAATACGTTGCCAGAAACACTTCGAATCTCCGCAAAAGAACGACAACCTCGTTGATGTGAGAGTAACATTCGAAGATAAAAAGTTTCTCCCGAGGCAGGATGTATGTATATAAGTCTACCATGTCACACCCCCAAATTCCCACTTGTGGCAAATGTCCACGTGGATGTGACGTGTCCAGAATCACAGCTCAAGGTCATATAGAACACCTCTATATGTGTTTACAAATCCAGTGTTTGACACATACACAGAATAAAATAGTTTGCAGCGGAAATAAAGTAGTATTGCAGCGGAATAAATAAGTCATAACATGCAGCGGAAAATGATTGTTTACACAGCGGAAATTGTAAGTAGTTCAATACAACAACGTTTTAAATAAAATAAAGTCAAATTGTTTTCAAAAGACACGAAAACAAATGCATGTGGGACCCTATGCTCATGTCCCCTATGTGCTTTCCTGCTCCACGAGCCTGTCATGCTAGTTACCTGAGAATACAAGTTTAAAAACAAGTGTCAACACAATGGTTGGTGAGTTCACAGGTTTTGATATACATATAGTAATGAAAAGTGTGTCATGCTGTTTATCAATGTTAGTACCGAGCCCTAGGCCCAAAGTGTCAGTGCGTCACTACCGAACTAGACTTGTTTGCTCTTGCCTCCGCTATGCCTCGTATACATAGCAAGTTAGGTCAGAATTTGCACGGGTTATGACACTCAGTCAACATGGTGCCCCGTGGGGTTAGTCATTCCCTAATGGATCCATCCAAATCTACCACGTTGTTTGTACATTAACGGTAAGACTTTGTGAGGGCTTGTAACGAGTTCAACACTTAATGTTTGTCCAATAAACCAGCATACACAATAGTGTTTGTACAGTAATAATGTTTGACTCGATGCAACTAGTATTCTCCCCCTATTTAAAAGCATTTGAAAAAGAGTAAAGAGGGGCCGTAAACTCACCTTAGTGATGAAGTAGTGTGTAAGCGTAAGCTCCTGAACGTCAAGTAGCACGTCTCGGTCACCGGCAACCTATATCGTATACCGTATGTGAGTTCGTGTAAGTGACCGTGCTAGTGTTCGTGTTAGTGCCCGTGTTTGTGTCCAACAACCCTTGGTTGTTCATGTTTGTCCGTGTCGGTCCACAATGACCGTGTTTGCTCGTGTTGGTCCACATTGACCGTGTTTGACCATGTTTGACCATGTTTGACCAAAGTTGACCGTGTTTGACCAAAGTTGACCGTGTTTGACCAAAGTTGACCGTGTCAAGTCAACGACCCGTTGGTGAACCGTGTGACGGTTTGTGACTCATGTAGCAATCGTGTAAGTATTTGTCGTGTGCAAAACGCGTAGGTCGCGTTTATGGACAACTTACTATTTATAGTAAGTTTCCATTTTTAGAAAGTTCACAAAGCATGACGGTGTTCGAGTTCTAGCATGCTCAATGGTCCTACGGGGTCATGTTAGCACATAGCACATTATCATACAAGTTCATATACGTCGTTTATAGCATGTTAGTGCACAAAAGTTTCCTAAAATGGAAAGTTTCCATTTTTAGCATACGTGACATCGGAAACCATCTAACTTAGCATCTAAACATCATATTATAACATAATAAATCATTTAGCATGCTCAAGTCATTCAACATATTCCTAAGTCGGTTTTTGTAACCATAAAGTTACTAAAAATAGTAACTTTGTGGTTTTTGCATAAAAATGACCCTTTAACATTTCCAAGCATTTTTCATACCATCATTCATCATAATATGCTATTTACTATCATCTAATCATGTCAACATAGTCTAAATCATCATCCATCAATATTTCATTCACAAAAGTTTCTATATTTAGTAATATTGCTAGAAATGACCATACTCATTATCGAAACCACATTCTAACAAATCAAATCATCATATTATCATCCTAATAGCAAATCCACATACTTGCATGTTCATGAATTCATCTCCAACAATCATTTTGCAAATAAAAGTTACTAATAATGGAAAGATTACTAAAAATCAACCTTTTGATCATTTTAAACAAATCCAACCATGAGTAATCCTTCTAACATTATCAATAAGCATATCAACATACTCAAGATCATTCCTACCATCATGGATCATGCATGCATGGCCATCATTCAACACTTTATGAACAAAACATGAAATCCTTACATACACATCATCATAGATCATCACCAAATGCATTCTAATCATGTTAGATCATCATAAATCATCTTAAAATCAACAAACCCATATTATAAATTCGTGCATGTGAGCCATGGGTGCTTGCATGTGGGTTTTAACACATGCATGTGCGTGTGGTGGTGAGAAATGGACGTTCTAGCCATGGAGGAATGTAAATACTACCTTCTAAGGCTCCAAGAAGGCTGAGATGATGATAAAATCGAGCTAGAAGGCTTCTAAGAGCTTCTGGACAGCAGGTTCCTCAACGAATAAGAAGATGGTGGTGATGGGTGGTGGTCTAGGAGGCTTGCTTCAATGTTCTTGAGCTTCAATCTCCTCAACAATGGCTTCCAGCTGATGAAAATGGTGATTTGCAGGTGTAGGAGACGAGTTTGAGTGTCTTGGAATCGGAAATGAGAGGCTAGGTTGGCTGGTGATGATTACATCTTGGTTAAATAAAGATTCTGCGAACTGGGTCTCCTCGCGTAGCGCGACAGCTTCAAGAGTTCCCCTCGCGTAGCGCGAGGATGTTCCGCGTTCAAATTTCCCCCGCCACCTGTCGCGTATCGCGACAGTGTCCTTGTGGGCCGTCGCGTAGCGCGACAGATCCCCTGGTGAGCCCAATAGGCCCATTTTCATTGGTTTGATCCGTTCGTTGCCGTTTTCACGTTTACGAACTTTCGTTTGGCCTTGTTTGAACTTCCAAGTTCAATGTGTGAGTGTTTCGTGAGGTTTCGAGTGCTGTGTTTCACAATGTGGTAGACGTTCACCAACGTTCGTGTGTTTTGACACGTGTGTGCTGTTTGCCGATAATTCCACGAATTATCAAGTCATGTGTCAGTGTTCATACTGTCGTGCCACGTGTCACACTAAATTAATCTAATTCTATTGCCACGTGTACATAATGCATTTAAATAAACATTTAAATAAAATCAAAGCTGACCTGGAATTTACGGGGTGTCACATCCTCCCCATGTTAGAAAGAATTTCGTCCCGAAATTCAACTTGTGCTGTTAGCGTTTGTCTGTTCCGCAAACAGGTGTGGGTACTTTTGTTTCATCTGGTCCTCACGTTCCCACGTGAATTCCGGTCCTCGTCGCGAATTCCATTGTACTTTTACAATCGGGATTTTACTGAGTTTGAGCTTCTTGGTTTCCCGGTCCATAATCTCCACCGGTTCCTCAACAAAGTTCAATTGTTCGTCGATTTGTATTTCCTCGAGAGGAATAACAAGTGTTTCATCTGATAGGCACTTCTTGAGGTTCGAGATGTGGAATACGTTGTGTACGCTGCTCAGTTCAACCGGCAGGTTCAGTTCGTAGGCTACAGGGCCTATTCGTTTTGTAATCTCGAACGGTCCAATGTAACGAGGGTTCAACTTTCCTCGTTTGCCAAACCGAATGACACCTTTCCAGGGCTAGACCTTGAGTAACACTCTGTCTCCCACCTGGAATTCTAACGGTTTGCGTCGCTTGTCGGCGTAGCTTTTCTGTCTGTCCCGAGCTGCTGCCATTCGTTTGCGTATTTGCACGATCTTCTCAGTTGTCTCGTGCACCAGTTCTGGACCAGTCAGTTGGCTGTCTCCAACTTCCGCCCAGCAGATGGGTGATCGACACTTACGTCCGTAAAGTGCCTCGAATGGTGCAGCTTGAATGCTAGTGTGGTAGCTATTGTTATATGAGAACTCAACTAACGGTAGATGAGATTCCCAGCTACTACCAAAGTCAATGACACATGCCCGGAGCATGTCCTCCAGTGTCTGTATCGTTCGCTCACTTTGCCCGTCCGTCTGCGGGTGGTAAGCGGTACTCATGTCCAATCTCGTGCCCAGAGCCTTATGCAAGGATTTCCAGAAATGCGACGTGAATCGACTGTCGCGGTCAGATATGATTGAGATTGGCACTCCATGTCGAGTGACCACTTCCTTTAAATAAACCCGAGTGAGTTTGTCTAGCTTGTCAGTCTCCTTGATCGGTAGAAAATGTGCAGACTTTGTCAGTCGGTCTACGATAACCCAGATGGTATCGCAACCACTTGCCGTCTTTGGCAGTTTAGTGATGAAATCCATGGATATCTGCTCCCATTTCCACATTGGTAATTCCGGTTGTTGAAGTAACCCTGATGGCTTCTGGTACTCAACCTTGACTTTTGAGCACGTTAGACACTTACCCACGTAAGTTGCTATTTCAGCTTTCATGTTTGGCCACCAATAGGTTGTCTTCAAATCGTGATACATCTTGTCAGAGCCCGGATGTATGGAATACCGGCTCTTGTGTGCTTCGTCCATCACTACTTCTCTCAATCCTCCGTAGCGTGGAATCCAGATTCGATTCATTAAATAGTAAGCTCCGTCGCCCTTTGCCTTCAATTGTTTATCCATGCCACGCATGGCTTCAAGAGTAAGGTTTTCAGCTTTTAGAGCTTCTTGTTGTGCGTTTCGTATCTGATTTGGCAATTCAGAATGAATCGTGAGTTGTAGTGCACGCACGCGCTTTGTTGTTTCTTTTCGACTCAACGCGTCGGCCACTACGTTAGCTTTGCCTGGATGATACTTGATAGCGCAGTCATAATCGCCGATAAGCTCAACCCATCTTCGTTGTCTCATGTTCAACTCTTTCTGGTCGAAGATGTGTTGTAGGCTCTTATGATCGGTAAAGATAGTGCACTTTGTGCCGTATAAGTAGTGTCGCCAGATCTTCAAGGCAAACACCACGGCTCCCAACTCAAGGTCATGAGTCGTGTAATTCTTCTCATGCACCTTCAGTTGACGTGAAGCGTATGCTATCACTTTCTCACGTTGCATAAGCACGCAACCGAGTCCTTGTTTCGAGGCGTCACAATACACCACGAAGTCTTCGCATCCTTCCGGTAAGGATAGGATAGGTGCAGTACATAGTTTCTGTTTTAACAAGTTAAATGCAGTCTCCTGTTTGTCTCCCCAATCGAATTTCTTATCTTTATGCGTCAAGGACGTCAACGATTGGGCAATCTTTGAGAATCCTTCGATAAATCTCCGGTAGTACCCGGCCAGACCTAGGAATTGTCGCACCTCAGTCGGAGTCTTGGGTGCTTCCCAGTTTTTGATGGCTTCGATTTTGGCTGGGTCTACGTGTATTCCCCGCTCATTAACCACGTGTCCAAGGAATTGGACTTCGCGAATCCAAAAGTCGCACTTTGAAAATTTCGCGTATAGTTGCTCTTTCTTCAGTAGTTCCAAGACTAGCCTTAGATGTTCGGCATGCTCTTCCTGATTCTTAGAGTAAATCAGGATGTCGTCAATGAACACTATCACGAATTTGTCAAGATAAGGTTTGCACACTCTATTCATGAGATCCATGAACACGGCTGGTGCATTGGTCAGTCCAAAGGGCATAACCAAGAATTCGTAGTGTCCGTATCGAGTTCGGAAGGCAGTCTTAGGAATATCGTTTTCTTGTATCCTCAATTGATGGTAACCCGATCTTAAATCGATCTTGGAATAGTAGCTTGACCCTTGCAACTGGTCAAACAGATCGTCTATTCGCGGTAAGGGATATCGATTCTTGATCGTCACCTTGTTCAGCTCTCTGTAGTCGATACACATACGGAATGATCCGTCTTTCTTCTTTACGAACAAGACCGGTGCTCCCCAAGGTGAGAAGCTCGGCCTGATGAATCCCTTGTCTAACAGTTCTTGCAACTGATTAGACAGTTCCTGCATCTCCGTTGGTGCTAGTCGGTATGGAGCCTTAGCAATCGGTGCTGCTCCTGGTGTAAGGTCTATCTGAAACTCGACTTGTCGTTTCGGAGGTAGTCCAGGTAGGTCTTCGGGAAATATTTCGGGAAAATCGCGGACTACGGCGATGTCCTCAATCTTCCTCTCTTTCTTGGGTTGCTCGGCGATGAGGGCTAGTATGGCAGTGTATCCCTTTTGTAGGTACTTGTTCGCCTTCATGCATGACATGATGTTCAAAGGTACTCCCCGCCTTTCCCCCTGAATCGAGATCTGTTCTCCGTTCTGCAACGTCACTCGTACGATCTTCTCGTTGCATACGATCTCAGCTTGGTTAGCGGATAACCAATCCATTCCAACGACCACATCAAAGCTTCCGAGAGTCACCGGCATCAAATCGATTTCGAGTTCATGATCCGCCAATACCATGACGCATCCTCGAAAGATGTGTTGTGTTTCAATTAACTTGCCGTCGGCTAGCTCTACGGTATACTTGTAGTCTAGTGGTGTTGGGGTAATATCTAGTAATTTGCTAAACTCACTAGATATAAAGCTCCTATCGGCACCGGTATCAAACAATATGCTAGCATAGACATTATTTAAAAGAAACGTACCGGTTACGATGTTAGGATCGTCCTTGGCTTCTCCCGAGCCAATCACAAATGCTCTCCCCTTGGCCGCTCCTCCTCCGGCCTTCTTCAATTGAGGGCAATCCCTCCTCATGTGGCCTGGTTTTCCACATTCATAACACCCTCTGGAGGTGTTCTGGTTGTTGTTCTGGTTGTGGTTGGGGTTGCTGTTGTTGGTTGGAAATCTTGATCTGCAATCTTTGGCCATATGGCCATGCCTTCCGCACTTCAGGCAACGGTATCGTTCACATTGCCCGAGGTGATGGTATGAACACCGGTTACACAAGGGGTATTTCCCTTGGTACACACCCTTCCCCTTGTCGTCGGGTTGAGTGGCAGTAAAGGCTCTGGCTGGTGCAGATCTTTGTTGTTGCTGAGGTTGATGAGATTGGTGGTGGCTGGGTTCCCACTTCCTCTTCTGGCTTTCTTGAGGCTTCAGATGTTCGCCTCGTTTGGGTAGCTTGCCTTGTGCTACCGCTTGGTCGGTTAGTTTGTGGGACAGTCGGATCAGTGGTTGGATGGTGGTGAGATCAGAAGCAGTCACCATGCTTTGGATTTGTTCGGGCAGCCCGCTGATGAACTGCTCGATCTTCTTGTATTCCGGCGTCACCATTGCCGGGCATAACTTACATAGCTCATGAAATCGAGTGCAATATTGCTCGATCTCAGATCCCACCATTTTGTGTACCCAGAATTCGGCTTCCAGTTTCCGAATCTCATCACGAGGGCAATACTCCTCCTGCAGTAGTCTGGTGAAATCAGCCCATGGCATGGAGTTGGCACCGTCCAACCCCTGGGTTTGTACATGGGTATTCCACCATGTGAGTGCTGGTCCTTCCAGTGTACCAGTTGCGAACTTCACCCGGTTCTCTTCAGCACATTCGCACATGGCGAATACAGACTCCACTTTCTCCACCCAGCGGAGCATTCCGACCGCTCCCTCAGTTCCCTTGAACTTGTGTGGGTGGCAGTTTAGGAAAGATTTAAAGGAACATCCCTTCCCGTTGCTGCTGTTTGACCCTGTTTGTCAGAAACCAGTGTCGTGTGTTAGTATTGTGTTAGCTACACTATATTAGTCGCGTCAGGCAAGTGTTAGTACCGTTGTTGTTTCCGCTAGTTTCGCTATGCTGACGACTGGCTTCGTAGTCAGCGATTGCTTTGTTGACCCGACGGTCAACCATCATTTTTATCACAGCGGCATCTAGTGTCCGTTTAGCGGGACGCGCGTACGGTCCTCTTCCCGCCATGTATGGTTCTATACATAAGGGATAGAGTTTTAATCAGCACATGTTAGAGTGTTAGTCAAATGTCATGTCAGATGTCAGATCAGATGTCATGTTAGCTGTCAAGTCAGAGGTTATGTTATCAAGCAATCATGGTCAACATGTAATAAGTAAGACAAAACATAACTCTCATTAATAATAAACTTGAAGTACAATAATTTCAAAAGGAAATACATAATAAGTTCTTCGAGCACATCCCGCTCGTCTAGGCCAAAATAAGAAAGTACAAAATACAACAGTCCTCTAATCCGAATCCATAGAGACGTGTGAGATATCGCTAGCAGCGTCCCCGTCATCATCATCCTCCTCCGGATCCTCATTAGGATCCTCATCAAGGTCCTCTTCTTCGAGGTCCTCGGCCTCGAATTCAGGACCATCCTCCTGAGGTGGCTCCTCAATAAACTGTGCAGCCCATGCATTAAGCATGGCATCACTGGCCTGCACCATGGCCTGAGTCTCGGTGATGTCCGTCCGATTCTCGGTGATACGCACGTCGTGTTCCTGCACGACATCGACGACCTGTCCATGCTCGGTCAGTAGTTGGGACATTTGGAGTCGTAGAGCCTCCATCTGGGCTTCCAGTCTGTTGTTGCGCTCCTCCAGTCTCTCGTTCTGCCTCTCCAATCGATCGCTCTTCTCGCGAAGAACTCGGACCTCGTCTGTTAGCTCCCTACCCCTCCAGACTTCCCGTCGTGTGCAAGCAACATGTGCCGCGAAGGCCTGCTCCATCGGCACTCCGAACGGTGGTAGTCGGTGTCCTGGAGTGGTGTCGCCGGGATATCGATATGGAGGTACTCTCTCCTCGACGATCCAACTCTGGAGTATGGTGGGAAGCCATCCCCAATATCTGGCCCGTGCTGCGTCCCTCGCCCGCCGGTCCATCTCGGCGTCAACCTGTGATACTATGTCGTCGATCCGTCGCCGACTCTCTGCCGCCAAATCATCTGTGCCCGTGGGTCTAGCTGCGCTCCGGTTAGCGTTGCTATTGTTGTCGGCCATCCTGTAAGTTTCACGTTAGTAAGTAATAGTTTAACATAAGCAATAATATCATCAATGTGCAAGTTCTAAGTGTAGTGTCTAAAGTTGAGCAATGGCTATAGTCTAAGCTTACTATATGCAAACCTAGTTCTCTATAACCAAGGCTCTGATACCAGTCTGTCACACCCCCAAATTCCCACTTGTGGCAAATGTCCACGTGGATGTGACGTGTCCAGAATCACAGCTCAAGGTCATATAGAACACCTCTATATGTGTTTACAAATCCAGTGTTTGACACATACACAGAATAAAATAGTTTGCAGCGGAAATAAAGTAGTATTGCAGCGGAATAAATAAGTCATAACATGCAGCGGAAAATGATTGTTTACACAGCGGAAATTGTAAGTAGTTCAATACAACAACGTTTTAAATAAAATAAAGTCAAATTGTTTTCAAAAGACACGAAAACAAATGCATGTGGGACCCTATGCTCATGTCCCCTATGTGCTTTCCTGCTCCACGAGCCTGTCATGCTAGTTACCTGAGAATACAAGTTTAAAAACAAGTGTCAACACAATGGTTGGTGAGTTCACAGGTTTTGATATACATATAGTAATGAAAAGTGTGTCATGCTGTTTATCAATGTTAGTACCGAGCCCTAGGCCCAAAGTGTCAGTGCGTCACTACCGAACTAGACTTGTTTGCTCTTGCCTCCGCTATGCCTCGTATACATAGCAAGTTAGGTCAGAATTTGCACGGGTTATGACACTCAGTCAACATGGTGCCCCGTGGGGTTAGTCATTCCCTAATGGATCCATCCAAATCTACCACGTTGTTTGTACATTAACGGTAAGACTTTGTGAGGGCTTGTAACGAGTTCAACACTTAATGTTTGTCCAATAAACCAGCATACACAATAGTGTTTGTACAGTAATAATGTTTGACTCGATGCAACTAGTATTCTCCCCCTATTTAAAAGCATTTGAAAAAGAGTAAAGAGGGGCCGTAAACTCACCTTAGTGATGAAGTAGTGTGTAAGCGTAAGCTCCTGAACGTCAAGTAGCACGTCTCGGTCACCGGCAACCTATATCGTATACCGTATGTGAGTTCGTGTAAGTGACCGTGCTAGTGTTCGTGTTAGTGCCCGTGTTTGTGTCCAACAACCCTTGGTTGTTCATGTTTGTCCGTGTCGGTCCACAATGACCGTGTTTGCTCGTGTTGGTCCACATTGACCGTGTTTGACCATGTTTGACCATGTTTGACCAAAGTTGACCGTGTTTGACCAAAGTTGACCGTGTTTGACCAAAGTTGACCGTGTCAAGTCAACGACCCGTTGGTGAACCGTGTGACGGTTTGTGACTCATGTAGCAATCGTGTAAGTGTTTGTCGTGTGCAAAACGCGTAGGTCGCGTTTATGGACAACTTACTATTTATAGTAAGTTTCCATTTTTAGAAAGTTCACAAAGCATGACGGTGTTCGAGTTCTAGCATGCTCAATGGTCCTACGGGGTCATGTTAGCACATAGCACATTATCATACAAGTTCATATACGTCGTTTATAGCATGTTAGTGCACAAAAGTTTCCTAAAATGGAAAGTTTCCATTTTTAGCATACGTGACATCGGAAACCATCTAACTTAGCATCTAAACATCATATTATAACATAATAAATCATTTAGCATGCTCAAGTCATTCAACATATTCCTAAGTCGGTTTTTGTAACCATAAAGTTACTAAAAATAGTAACTTTGTGGTTTTTGCATAAAAATGACCCTTTAACATTTCCAAGCAATTTTTCATACCATCATTCATCATAATATGCTATTTACTATCATCTAATCATGTCAACATAGTCTAAATCATCATCCATCAATATTTCATTCACAAAAGTTTCTATATTTAGTAATATTGCTAGAAATGACCATACTCATTATCGAAACCACATTCTAACAAATCAAATCATCATATTATCATCCTAATAGCAAATCCACATACTTGCATGTTCATGAATTCATCTCCAACAATCATTTTGCAAATAAAAGTTACTAATAATGGAAAGATTACTAAAAATCAACATTTTGATCATTTTAAACAAATCCAACCATGAGTAATCCTTCTAACATTATCAATAAGCATATCAACATACTCAAGATCATTCCTACCATCATGGATCATGCATGCATGGCCATCATTCAACACTTTATGAACAAAACATGAAATCCTTACATACACATCATCATAGATCATCACCAAATGCATTCTAATCATGTTAGATCATCATAAATCATCTTAAAATCAACAAACCCATATTATAAATTCGTGCATGTGAGCCATGGGTGCTTGCATGTGGGTTTTAACACATGCATGTGCGTGTGGTGGTGAGAAATGGACGTTCTAGCCATGGAGGAATGTAAATACTACCTTCTAAGGCTCCAAGAAGGCTGAGATGATGATAAAATCGAGCTAGAAGGCTTCTAAGAGCTTCTGGACAGCAGGTTCCTCAACGAATAAGAAGATGGTGGTGATGGGTGGTGGTCTAGGAGGCTTGCTTCAATGTTCTTGAGCTTCAATCTCCTCAACAATGGCTTCCAGCTGATGAAAATGGTGATTTGCAGGTGTAGGAGACGAGTTTGAGTGTCTTGGAATCGGAAATGAGAGGCTAGGTTGGCTGGTGATGATTACATCTTGGTTAAATAAAGATTCTGCGAACTGGGTCTCCTCGCGTAGCGCGACAGCTTCAAGAGTTCCCCTCGCGTAGCGCGAGGATGTTCCGCGTTCAAATTTCCCCCGCCACCTGTCGCGTATCGCGACAGTGTCCTTGTGGGCCGTCGCGTAGCGCGACAGATCCCCTGGTGAGCCCAATAGGCCCATTTTCATTGGTTTGATCCGTTCGTTGCCGTTTTCACGTTTACGAACTTTCGTTTGGCCTTGTTTGAACTTCCAAGTTCAATGTGTGAGTGTTTCGTGAGGTTTCGAGTGCTGTGTTTCACAATGTGGTAGACGTTCACCAACGTTCGTGTGTTTTGACACGTGTGTGCTGTTTGCCGATAATTCCACGAATTATCAAGTCATGTGTCAGTGTTCATACTGTCGTGCCACGTGTCACACTAAATTAATCTAATTCTATTGCCACGTGTACATAATGCATTTAAATAAACATTTAAATAAAATCAAAGCTGACCTGGAATTTACGGGGTGTCACATACCAATTGCAGGATTTTTGTTTGATGACCTGCGTATCCAAGTTTTTGCAGAATGGTCCCATCTATACTCTGAAAGGTAGTCTACGTAGCGAAGGTGACGACCGGTACTATCAATTTGGTTGGTGTAAAGCCACTCAGTTAATGTGGTACGCTTTGCCGCAGAATTTTTTATAACTTGCTCTAGTTGTGCATTATCTTGAAAGCCTATATTTTGCATGTTTTCAAGATGAACAGATAATGTTTGAACCGGAGGATTCCTATCGTGAATAAGGAAGTTAAAAATTCTCCATGCAGATTCATGTGGACAAATAAATCTACCGTCGACAAAATTTCTAATTTCATCAATTTTACTTGTGGTAGAAATGTCAACTGCATTTAGGTTGTGGGAGGTTTTGGTGATTTGGTATCGAATACGATCAGAGCCCTTGGATATGTATTTAAAAAGATATTTGATAAGCATATTCCATCCACAGTATTCGACATTGATGTGTGCTTGATAACGTAATAACAAAAGACGGTTGTAGGGCACCACGTAACTATTATCTAATGAAATTCCTTTTTTCAAAACAACGTTTGTTGTTAATCGTCTTTTGTAACGGGCATAACCATTTTTATCAAATGAAGTTGATAACTCATAACATTTGGGGAATTTTTTTGAGCATGAGCCTGTTGACATGCACGGTGATTGGGAGTTGGCAAGCCCGCATGGTCCATGAACCATGAATTCTGCAACAACTTTATGTAGGCAGGGATCTTCTGCTGGATCAGGTAATTCAGCCGATATGTAGTTATCAAGCTGATCAGCAGTTGTGATTCGATGTGGTTGAGAAACCCACAAGAGCATATGACAATGAGGCAAACCTCTTTTTTGGAACTCGATGGTATATAAATCTGTGACAAAGAAATTTTTAGATGGTAATGGAAGATTAAAGTACAAAAAGATGCAAGAAATGTTGTGAAGAAAATGACCTGCGCTTACAGAACCAAATGGTTTTTTGGTTTTCAAGTAGCTAATAAGTGAGATGACTTTAATATGGAAGATTCTTGCAATAATGTCTGGACGATCCTGTGCCTTCAAAGAAGGATATTGAGCTAAATATCTTTGAATCTCTGGCCATTTAACATTGCATGTAAAAGTAATGAAGTATTGAGGATTTTCCATGAACTCTACATATAGCTAAAGCGTCTTGGTAATGTTTGTACATGTATCGTGGACCGCCAACAAATGAGGAAGGCAATATAATACGCTTTCCAATGTCTTTACCTTTAGTATCTCCTTGTTCGACAGCATCATGTATGCCTCGCAAAAATTCAGTTCTGAAGGTGTTTTGATTTTGTCTTATATAATCAAGACGGCTTTGTTCAATACAAATGTAAGAATCTACCAAGTATTGTTGAAATAGTCGGCCGCCCCTAAGTAAAAGTGTGTAAACGTTTAAGCGATCATGCAATTGGTAGCTGTAAAACATGTTCATTGTCATGTTTTTACTCTCACCTTTGGATTTGCCACGCAAACGTAACTCTCGAGACCAACCACTTTCACCATAGACAAACAAAAGTGGGTATTGCAAGGCCATGTACAAAGGATGCAACTTATTTATTCGTTGAGGGCCAGTGTCTTTATGACGAATAACGATATCGTAGTCATCTGAATATGATTCTGAGTCGGTTACAATTGCACCAAGGCAACCTGGAGAAGGCTGGTCATAAGATAAAGAATTGTATGAAAAGTCGAATGCAATAGGTGAGATCACACGTGGAATGAGAAAGGCCTTTAGCGATGTAAAAAGTTTAATCAGGTCATTGTATTCTTCTAAAATGTTTAGAATAAGAGCCGTTGTCTCAGTATTAAGACCGGAGTTTACGTTTTCATTAAAAAAACGTAGCCTGTTAGAAACTGCATTCTCAGTATCATATATATACATTTGCAGGAATCTAGGTTTCTCATTTAATGGTGGACATAAAGAACCAAGCCAGTGATAAACCTGCCCTTCGATCTTGAACACATAGGGGCCGAAGCTGTTATTAATAGATTCATCCACCTTTCCACCGAACGAAGTCATTGAAAACATAGTATTATAAGCGCGGATGTTGTTAAGAAAAGTAGGTTGTTCAAATAACTGAATTAGCTCGGAAGGAGGAGGTCTTGGATATGGAAAAGCAACACGACCACCTTTACAGCAATGGTTATATCTTGGACGTTGATTAGAAGTGGAGCAAGCAATGCGTTCGTCAAACCAAAAGAAAGCCGAACAATATTCGCATATGTTATTACAATCACCATGATCAAAATATGTAGATGCACCAGAAGATGAATTAGGCAAAAGGATTGCAGGCTCACATAAGGTTGTAGATGATGAGTTTTCAGTAGAAGTAGAAGACGCTATAGAACAGGTTTGTTTTCTTTTTCGACAGGTAGACATTATAATATTGGGAAAAAAAAGTAGCAGGATTTTATACAGTGATAAAGTTGGTTATTTAAGTTTATATATTAGTAATAACTTTATAAAAGCAAACAATAAAACAGAAATATATACATACCTCTTTTTTGCAAACGGTTGTAGAAGATTAAAACAGGGATAGAAATAGGATGATGCCAGTATATGGCTGGGAAAATTTTAATAAACAAACAGAGGTTAAAAAAATAGGATAATAAAAGATGCAGTTACAGGTAATGGCAAGCAAGCAGCGTAGGAATTCCTTTATTACCAAAAAAAAGAGTATTACTAATTAATGGAAGTTTCAATTTTTTAGACATAGCATATCATAGAAACAAATAACTGATATGGTAAGAAATTTATAATATTTTTCCTTACAATTTAAGTAGAAACTTTATTTCAAATTTATTAGATACTAACATCTACTATCATGATTGTGAAATCAAGTTACCTAATATTTGAAAACCATAAGATGCTCTATATTCCCATGTAGCTAAATTAATAGTGCCTATGGTTACTAAAGTAGTGCATTATATTTCATGACTATATACAGATGTATTCTACCACAATTCATAGCTATACATTATATAAATGTAAAACGGGAGATGTTCTTAGATCTTCAATCTATGTAAATACAAAGAAGCCTATATAAAACGTAAATGCTGTTCAAACTCACTATATAGATTTTATATTGTATTAGGCTTTATTAGGATGCAAATAAGTCATGTGTATTGCATCTAAAGAAGTAAACAGAAAGTAAACAAATGTATACCTATGGAAAAAAATATAAGAAAGAAACATACATGTAACCAATGTGAAGGGTAAAAGCATTTGATGCAGCATTATGGCTGGTACAACTATATGCCTTTGTCAAATAAGGTGTTAGATCATTTTGAGCAGTAACATTTTTTACCAGCTACAGCTTATGGTGGCAGGTATGTAAGTTTTTTTGTTACATTGCACTCCTAATTATGTTACCATTCAAAAGTGAAGGATGTTGTCTTCTTTTTTCCTAGCTAGTATGTAAGTTTTTTTGTTACATTGCACTCCTAATTATGTTACCATTTAAAGGTGAAGGATGTTGTCTTCTTTTTTGCTTATAATGTAAGTGTAAACTGTATTGCAGGTACATGAAGTACCAAGTTTTAATATTATAACTGCGATTCTGCATTATTAAGAAAGTTTTATAAAACATAGATGTGTTTAAACTCAACACATACATTTTATATTGTGTTAGTTCTTATTATGATGTAAAGAAGTCCTATGTGTTGTATCTAAAAAAACAATAAAAGGTAACCTAATGTATATCTAAGGCTAGGAATATCATTAGCAGGATGTATTTATTAAGTATACGTTTAGTATGGCTTTAGGACTAATGCGTTCAAATAGCTATAGAGGCCAGTTGATTTGGGAAAGTAGTGTAGCAAAGATTAAAAATATAATAAAAAAACACATATTTCATTAATACAAATGGTAAAACCACTAGCTACATCACAATTAGGTGCATTAGCCAAACACGGTGGTAGCTTATCTTGAGCAATTACGTTTTTTTTACTAGCAAACACCTATGGTGTTGATCATGTAAGTTTTTGTGAGGTTGCACTCCCAATTATGGCATAATTCAAGTGTCAAGGATGATATTTTTTTCCTTACAATATAAACGTAAACTCTATTGTAGATCCATGAAGTAATAATTTTAATATTACAATTGCAGCTCTTTATTATTATTTATAAGCTGCAAAACATAAAATCTTATATTTGTATCTGATCAAACAGGTACTGTAATTAATAAAGTGACTCACATATTTAATAACTATACTTGGATATACATTACCACAACCTATAAGTGGACATTATGTAAGTATAAAGTACTTTAGATCGCCTAAAATCCTCAGCCTATGTAAAGAGGCTGAAACCTCAAGAAAACACACATGGTATTCAACAAAAACAGATACATTTTGTATTTTAGTAAATCTTTTAGGGGAAAAAAAGTTCTATGTAATGTGGGAAAAAAATGGAAGATAAATACATGTATATAGCAAATAACACCTTCAGCAATATGTATTCATTAATCATATGTTTACTATACCTTCAGTACCACTCTCAGTTAAGTAAGAAAACTGACTGACATAAAAAAGCACTGATTGACATGAAAAAGGTATGAACCTAAATCCAAAAAAAAAACACCAATGAACCAAACACCTGACTAATTCAAGTCACTGCAACATTTACTGCATTTTAACTAACTTTAGGAGTTTTGGGCTCAAAGCAAGGAAAAAGGAATCGAAATCACTGTTAAAATCAAGAAAAACGAATTACAATTATATTAATAAACCGGCAAGAAAACTATCAATGCAATTTACCGAAAACTCAAACCATTAACCTACACAAGGGCAAAACTAAAATGAACAGTGGTATTAACATTTATAGGCAGAAAGCTTAAATCAGAATAAAATTTAGAAGTTACTTGAACAGGAAAATGGCTGTAAAATAAGCTTGGAGATCGTAACCTAGAGAACCAAAGCAAACAAATAAGATACAGATCTGTTTTTTATTCCATGACCATGCAAGGGCAAAGATCAACTCATAAGAAAAATTAAGTCTTACCTGAAGAAAAAGATGTGTCAGCCTAAAGATACAACGAATGTTTACAGTAAAGTTAGAAACCTCAAGTAAGAAAATCAAATCAAAGAAATAAGAAAATAAAAAATCTTTAGACGAGCCAAATTTAGGTTTAGCAAATTTAGGTTTACTAATAAAAGTGACAACAACAAAGCATAACTCCCTAGCCTCTGTTACCTAATTTTTTTCCCCTGGCACCGCCAATTACGGTAATAGTCATACACCAATAATGCGTATTGTAACACAGAAAGTCCTCTGTGGCATGAGGAAAAATTGGAACAAAACAAATATCTAGCTGCAACATTAACAAACCAGCGAAGCTGCAACATTAAGAAACCAGCATGAAGACTATCAATGCAATCTAGTAAGAATTCAAACCATTAATCTACACAAAGCCACCAAAAAACCTTAGTCACCGGTCTTCATATAATGACCTGTAGTTGCAAACTCAGACGAAATTATACAATCTGGTAAGAAGTCAAACCAATAATCTACACAATGCCACAAAAAAAACTGGTAACGACTCTTCATAGAAGGGGCTGTAGTTGCAAACTTAAACCCAATTCCTAACCCCTATTCCTAAAGTTGTTACAAACCAAACTCCTAGAAAATAACAGGAACGTAAGTAGGTGTTACAGTGAGTGCTTTAAGACTCAAAAATACAGGGGCAGCAGCAATCATAGCAACAGAGCAGCTAATCAACATTTTTGCATATAAGAGTGTACAGGAAAAAGTAAAATGAACAACGACATCAACCTTTGCAGTCAGAAAGATTAAATCATAATAAAATCCAGGATTTACCTGAACAAAAAAGTAGCTCTAGAATAAGCTTGGAGAACCCTAACCCAGAAAACCAAAGCAAACAAATAAGATAGAGAGCTGGTTTTGATTCCATCACCATGCAAGAGCAAAGATTAAATCATAAGAAAACTTAACTCTTACCTGAAGAGTAAAATGTGGCAGCCCAAAGATAGAACACATGTTTGCAGCAAAGTCAGAAACCCTAACTGACAAAAAACAAATCAAAGAAATAAGAAGGTAATAAATCTTCAGATGAACCAAATTTAGGTTTACCTGAAGAGGAGAATGGGGAGCCCTAATGATACAATGGATGTTTAGAGCAAAGAAGACAGGGATGGCCTCTGGAAGGCGGTAGCATAGAAGTCGAAAGAAGCACCCTGGTAGACGAAGGAGATGACGCGTGTGATACAGGTGGAAGAAATTTGTGGAGAGGCAGAAGAAATAAGAAGCACCTGCACGAGAAGCTTCAGATCACATGTAGGGCACGCGAGGCCACCGACGTTAGTATTTAAGATAGATAGGAATTTCTAAATCGTAACGCTAATATATTATTATCATCTTGGAATGGTCTGCTGACGTCATTCAAAAATGAATGCCCTTTCTTTTAAAACAAAAATCAGAAAAAGGAAAGCGTGAACGAATAATGCAGCTGTGAACTCTAAAAGAAAGAAGGAAAGAGATCCGTAATTCAAAATCAAAATCAAATTCACGGCGAATCGTCAACGGATCGATCTCATTGTCGATTCGAAGTTCTTGTGTTGTTCATCGTATGGCGAGTCCTCAATCAGGACGATTTACAGCGACTCCAGCAGCAACGATTAATTCATCTAGGGTTTTGAGTGCCACAAGTCCTTTGGCCGATGAAACCATCTGGAAGCGTCTTCGTGAAGCAGGTTTTGATGAAGAATCAATCAAGCGAAGGGATAAAGGTTCACTCATCGCTCATATTGCTAAACTTGAAGCTGAGGTCGTTTCTCTTTTCTTTCACTTTTGTTCAATATTCATCTTCTTGGCTTTTCGTGTGTCGATTCTTGATTTTATATGCTTTTCTTTGTTTTTTAGGGTTTTTTTTTTTTTGTTTCTCTTTTAGGTGGGATTACATTAATGGTTGGTGATATTGCGTGTTTAATTCTCAATCAATTAATACAATAGGGTTTTGAAAATCTTTAAGGTGGTGAGAAAATTATTTTGAAGAGCGACAGTCTTGTGTTTGTGTGGGCATTAAATCTTTAATTATCTTTATAAAACTCTAAAGTTTAAGGGAAAATGAAAGGGTAAATAGTTGATATATGCATGGTTTTGATCGTATATCTAATTCCTTTTTTACTTGGGTGTTCAAGACTTTGATCCAATTATCTTTATTTAGGATTAGCATTGTACTTAATTGAATGGATTTTTCCATTGGGCAAAAGGATTTAGGGATTTGTTCTTTGATATCAAGATCATACCATGTATTCATTTTCTTTCATTAAATGTAGATATACAATCTTCAAAACCAAATGGGGATTTTGATCATTGAAAAAAAGGAGTGGGTGGCAAATTATGAGCAGATGAAATCCACCGCAGAAATGGCTGAATTGAATCTAAAACGTGACTATTCTGCCCATATGTCTGCTCTAGCTGAAGCAAAGATGAGGGAAGAAAAACTGAAGAAGGCTCTTGGAATTGAAAAAGAATGTGTTTCCAATGTAAGCACTAATAATAAAGATCTCCTTAAAAATATCATCATAAACTACACTTTTGTTTTAAACTATAAGGAATGTGCTTCCACTAATAGCCTTGCTTTGACTGGGATTTGTTGGGTATGGTTGTTGTTGTCTCTAAGTTATGATGTTTGTAGATTGAGAAGGCGTTGCATGAGATGCGTGCAGAATGTGCAGAGGCAAAGGTGGCAGCTGAAGTTAAATTAGTTGATGCACGGAATATGATGGATGATGCTGTAAAGAAGATGACTGAAGCCATTTCAAAGATGCAAGCTGCAGATTCTTTGGAAGCAGAAGCTAGTAGATCCCGCCGTGCAGCTGAAAGAAAATTACATGAAGTTGAAGCACGTGAAGATGATCTTAGAAGGCAGATAAATTTGTTCAAATCTGAGTATGTCTTTCTATCTATCACTTGATACATCATGATTTAATTTATGACAATCGTTATCATGTCATATTATTTGCATATCTAGCTGTCTGCATTGATGGTTCAACAATTGCAATACAAAATGGCTATTCCATATAGATGGATAAAACTCATTCTTTTCTCTCTTTTAACCTTATAAAGCACAAAACTCAATCTCATTTCATTTACATTGATGAACATTCATTAAATTTTGGTAACTTTAGAGTTTTTTTTGTCTTTTGAATATGTTAGGTGTGATGCAAAAGAAAAAGAAATCCTTCTTGAAAGGAAATCTTTATCTGAAAGGCAAAAATCTCTTCAACAGTCACAAGAAAGGTTACTTGATGGTCAAGCTTTGCTAAATCAACGGGAGGATTACATTTTAAGCAGGACTCAGGAAATAAGTCGACTTGAAAAAGAGTTGCAAGCTTCAAGATTAAACCTTGAGGAGGAGTTTAAAGCCCTAAAAGATGAAAAGTACAATTTGGAGTTAAAAGCAGCTTCATTGGATGCTAGAGATGAGGTACATTATAATATTCTTTATTTTTTTTATCAGTTAATATTATACATGTTACTAAAAGTTTGTTTATGAGTGCTTACAGGGTTTAAACAGGAAGGAAAAAGATTTAAAAGAGAAGTATGAAGAATTGTGTAAGCAGCAAGAGGAAATTGCAAGCAAGGAATCTGTAAATCACCATTACTCTAGTTGATACATCCATGTGTTTGAATTGAGATACTTGATTAATGAAGTTTATGATACAATCTTATAATTTTTCAGGACCGAATTAAACAGGTGTTGGCTAATCATGAATCTGCTTTGAAAGAAAAAAGTTCTCAATTTGATGCTGAGTTGGAAACAAAACTCAAATTAATGGAGGACAAGATTGAGAGCAAGAGACGGGCTGCTGAGTTAACAGAAGTGGAGCTTAGTCAGCGAGAGGATTTGATTTCAGAAAAAGAACATGACTTGGAGGTCAAGGCAAGTGCCATCAGTTATAAAGAAAATGATCTGTTAGAAAAACTGAATGCTGTGGAGGAGAAAGAGAAAAGTGTAATTTCTGCGGAAAAAGAGGTAGAGTTTCAGAAAACTATATTGCAGAAAGAAAAAGAAGTGGTGAATAGCATGAAACTTGACATTCAGGAGTCTTTGAGATCATTGGATGAAAAAAGAAAAGAGGTATCACATGCAGAGGAGAAAGTTGAGGCTATGAGAAATGAAACAAATGAATTAATTATTTTGGAAAGCAAATTAAAAGAAGAAATTGATTTAATAAGAGCTCAAAAACATGCACTTGAAGTTGAAGCAGATCATTTGAAGAAAACAAAATCAGAATTTGAATCAGAGTGGGAAACAATTGATGAAAAAAGAGAAGAGCTAAGACTAGAAGCAGAACGTATAGCAGAGGAGAGAGTTGTAATTTCAAAGTTTTTAAAAGACGAACGTGACGTCTTAAAATTGGAGAAAGATTTATTTCGTGAACAATATAAAAAAGATTGCGAATCACTTTCACAAGATCGGGAAACCTTCATGAGAGAAATCGAACAAGAACGATCTGATTGGTTCAGTAAGATCCAGAAAGAACGCTCAGATTTTCTGTTAGATATAGAGTTGCAGAAAAAGGAGATAGAGAATTGTATAGAGAAAAAGCGTGAAGAAATGGAATTATCTCTAAGAGAAAAAGAAAAGGCTTTTGAGGAAGAAAAGAAGATAGAAATTGCATATATTTCATCTTTGAAAGAAATAGCTGCAAAAGAAGCAGAACAGGTTAAAACTGAGATGCAAAGACTTGAAGTCGAGAGAAAAGAAATTAATCTTGACCATGAAAGGCGTGACAAAGAATGGGCAGAACTGAATAATTCCATACAAGAACTTAAAGTTCAAAGGGAAAAATTAGAAAATCAAAGGCGACTTTTGCATGGTGATAGAAAAGAGATTGTTGGTCAGATTGAGGAGTTGAAGAAATTAGAAGATGTGAAAGCTGTTCCTTATCGTATTGCAGCAAGTGAGATTGAAGAACATGATCCAAATAACAATAAACATTCAAAAAGACATGTTGTGAAGAATCGAACTAGCAAGTTGAATTCACGTCATGATGAAATGGATTCCGATAATAAAAAGGAAACAAGTAATGGTGGGTCCCCTCCTCTCTCCGCTCCTTTTGGGTGGCTTAAAAGATGTGCTAGTAGCTTGTTGGAACAAACACACAGCAACAAGAAAAGAAAGCAGCAACTGGAAATAAAACAATCCGAGGAAACTACCAACACACGGTACAGTAAATCTAATTTCTTGCTTTATATATGCGTTCACATGTTTCTGAAGTGAGTATGTTTTCTTATTCCATGCACAGTGGTTTATCTTCGTTATTGAACGATGCGGAGAATGAAAATGGAATGAGTGTGGTAGGTGGTACTAAGGAGACAACTGTATACATAGACAAGATTATCACAGTCCGAGAAGTAACATCTGTTACTACTGAAAATGCTGTTGAAAATACTTCGGTAATGCATATTTTGATTTTTTTTTTAATAAATGAAAATTATCCTTTGCATTTGTACCTTTTTAACTTTAACATGTTTTGTTCTTTTGGATAGGAGGGTGGCAAGGAAGTCAAACGTAAAGATAAGTCAGTGAGCCGAAAGCTGTAGGGAGATGGTGTGATTTGTGATCTTTTGCATCATTGCATGCATATATATAGATAAAACAATATATTTTAGGGTTTTAGGTACTAATGTTTTCTTTCTGTTAGTGGTTGGTGTTCCTAAGAAGTTTGATGATATTTTAAAGTAGACAGGTATATCTGTAGGGTTTAGAGGAGGGTTTCTCTTAACTCTGTTTTCGGGTGTGTATTTCTTTCCCGAATTGTCGGTTTTATTAACCACTTAAGCATGTATACCAGCTTAGAGGTTTTGGTTTGGATTTGTAAATTGTTTGCTAATGGCTGCTTGTATGTGGAGTTTGATTATGGTCAGTGGGTCATTGTTGCTGATTGATGACATTCTTTTGCTTTATTATTGTTTTTCTTGTCAATTTTTTCACAATCTTTTGGTGGTTGGATTTTACAGATGTAATATTTGTTTCTTCTTCTATTCTGTGTTTCATAATCTTTTTATTGATGATTTACCATATGGTAGAGGCAAATCAATTGTAAAACGCTAAAACACAAATTTCCAAGGGCTTCAAAATGAATCTGGTCAATTTCTCGATATACACAAATAAAAAGTTTCTTGGATAAAGGTTGTAATTACGTGTATTGACAAAAACTGTGTTTGATAAATTATTGATTTTCTATTTAATAAGATATTATCTATCAATAATAAAATTTAGAGTTAAATGTCAAAATAGTTTCTGTGTTTATATCAAAAATGTCGTTTTAGTCCTTAAATAAAATTTGTTGCTATTTTAATCCTTGTTTTTTAATTTAATTTCCGATATAATCTTTCGTCTAAATTTTTGTTGTCATTTTAATCCTTGTGTTTGAAATTTAATTGCCAATATAGTATCTAAAATGGCAACTAGAAGGACTATATTGACAACTAAATTAAAACACAAGGAGTAAAATGGCAACAAATTTTATTTAGGGACTAAAATGACATTTTTGATATAAACACTGGGACCATTTTTACGTTTAACTCTAAAATTTATCTTAAAATATCTATGATATAAGTTTTTTTTTAATATCATTGTTTAATAGGAGAAAGAGTGGAAAAAAAATAAAAACAAGCATGTATAAAATAGTGAAATTTGTCCTTTCAAATATTTATATATTAATATGTACGCCCATATCTGTTGAGGATGCATATATTTTATTTTTATTTTTATGAGAAGACAAATTTAAGTATTTCTATTTTATTAATACACTACTTGTGTAAGCTTGAACTTAAACCTCTAAGGCTACTCCTACATTAACCGCGATTATATTATTTGATAATCCTTAAAGTATAAAGTCAATTTGGTCATATATTAAGATAATTGAAAAAGAATATACTGTATATATTTCTTTTATTATAAGAAATCAAATGAAAGATATCAAGTTATCAAATGATATACTTGTAAACTTGTAAGCAGTTGAAAACCTTTTTCTATAGATGTGACAAAATTTATTACATCTATTATATGTCAGTCAAAATTTATAATAAAAGTTTAAATATTAGTTAACTGTAGATTATATACATATGTGACAACTGACATGTGTCGAAATATAATAAATAGTAAGCTTTTATTTTAGAAGTTGAATACTGATTACCATGTATTAAATGTAAAATGTTTTTAAGTCTAAAACTCTAGAACGTTATTTCTTTCTTTATTATTATTATTATTTTTTATTTCTGAAGCAAAGTATATTTATTTTTGAAGGAAAGAACATTTAGGTCGTTGTGTTTTACAGGTTATTAATAAATATATTTTGACACATTATTTAAAAATATGTTTTGGTCATCGTGTTTTATGTTTAAATATAATTTTATGATATTTTGTCATTGATTTTTTTAAGTATTAGATAAATTTGTTATACAATTTACTATTGTGTTTTATATATTTAAAATATAATGGTGTTATTTCACCTTTGTGCTTTCTAAAATTCACTTTAAAACATATTTTAGGTTATTGCATTATATATAATTATCATTGTGTTGTATGCTTTAAATCATATTATGTTATTTTTTTATTGTTTTTAATATACTACATAAATTTGTTATTATTTTATCATTGTGTTTTATATATTAAAAATATGTAATAAAATATTTCCGCATTATATTATACAAAACTCATCATTTTAGATGAACACGATAACATAATTATGAGACAAAAGACATAATAACGTATTAAAAAACACAAAGAGATGAAAAACTTATTTTTTTCTAGAACATTGCCATATTTATTTTAAAGATAAAAAATCTCACTTTTATGGTATAATCTTTTTTAAGAATAAAGCCGTATATTATAAATGTTTAAATAAAAGCGAGTTTGGTTAAAATTAAACAAAAGTGATTATTATTAAGATATTTTTTCATCAATTTTTTCTCTAAAATTTAATCTATTAGAAAAATTGATACTTAATGCTACTTTTAAAGATTTTTGGCCTAATTACCCTTTTTATAATTATTTCAATTTATACTCTTATCAAATTACAACATAGATACTTAAATTTCATTGATTCTGTTTTATAAAAAACGAAATACAGTAAAATTATAAACTTAGTTGAAACTTGAAACTATCCGTGGTATAAATGTGAAAGAGATCAGCGCATCTAACAACTTATTTTCAGTTTTCCTCTTTTGTTCTTAATTCTTATTTAAACCTATTATTAATCACAATTATGTTACCACAACTATCTATATTTGATATTTGATACGATGTCTTGTTCTAGTGGTAAGATGGAGGTATGGGGGAAGTGATAGAAAACCCAGGTCATGTGTTCGATTCTTGATCTTACCTGGTTTTACCGACCTTCCACCGTCGTGCCTTAGGGCGGGTGCTTGGGTCGTGTTTTGCCCAGGAATTGGTGGCTGGTAGGTTAGGGGCTTCGTCCGTCTGGATTAGTGGCCAGCTCGGGCATCCTTTAGCCATTGAGGGGCTGGGGGACGCGTACGGAGTATTCGGCAGTTGATTAGTTGGCCGTTAAAAAACACTCTCTATATTTGATATTTATTAAATTGATGCATCGAAATATTGTAGATGTAAGTGCTATTATTGCTGCTAATTCTGTCGTCCTTTATCAATATTGGATGTATGAGGTTGATTATCGAGAGTGATCGATATGTGTTTTAAAGTGTAAAAAAGATATGCTCAAATGAAGAAACCCTAAAAAGAGACTCCAGACTCTCGAACACATTAGAGAGAACTCCAGCTCAGCTGCCCATTAGCTATCATCAGCCCAACAAATACCTCTCATAAAACCAAACAAACAACTACATTAGAATTATAAGATTGAAGAAAATATAAATATAACTAATATTTTTAACACCATCATTCAATTTTATAATCTAAATGCATCATACATTTTCAATTTTTCCATCAAACAATTATGTTGTTGCCTGATAAACCTTTTGTAAAAATATCAACCACTTGATTAATAGATTCAATAGATAATGCTTTAATAATTCCAGATGAAATTTGTTCTCTCAAGAAAAATAAATCACGTTCAAAATGTGTAGTACGAGAATGAAACACCGGATTAGAAGCAATAGCAAGATCAAATTACTATCACAAAATAATGAAATAGGTAAACTGACCTGCACATACAGCTCTGTTATGATATTTTTTAACCACAAAATTTCACAAGTAGCAAAACATATTGACATGTATTCAGCCTCAGTTGATGACCTAGAAACTGTGTTGTGTTTTTTGTACTTTTCCATGACACCAAATTACCACCAACAAATACATAAAAACCAGTTACAGACCTTCGAGTATTCAAACACTTTGCCCAATCAGAATCAGCATAAGCACAAATATCAAAACTATTATTTTTATTAAATAAAATTCCTTTACCAGGAGCACTCTTAAGATATTTTAAAAGTCTCAAAGCAATTTTTAAATGCACACTAGTAGGCTTATGAATAAATTGACTCAAATACTGAATCGAATAAGAAATATCAGGTCTAGTGTGTGACAAATAAATTAACTTCCCAAGTAATTTTTTAAACCTAGTAATATCATTCTAATCAGTTTCATCTTTTTTACACATATTAGCAAGAACATAATGTTGTTAAATTGGAGTAGTCACAGGTTTACAACCAGTCAACCCAAATTCAGACAATAATTCCAAACAATACTTTCTTTGTGATAAACAAATACCATAATTTGTTTTAATAACCTCAATACCAAGAAAATATTGTAATACACCAAGATCTTTTGTTAAAATTTTGTTTTTAAAAATTGTTTTACATTATTAATTTCAGTTAAACAATTTTAGTTAATACTATGTCATCAACATACACAAGTAAAATAACACATGTATCACTACTCTTTTTAACAAATAAGGAATAATCACACTCGCTTTGTACAAAACCAAGTTCTAACAATACGCCTACTAATTTTTCATTCCACATTCGTGGATCATATATTTATTTTCACTAATCCAAATCAATGGCTTACACATGGTTTAAGAGTTTACTTTCTAAGATCGGTTTTCACAGGATACAAACCATATATATAGGGTCTTACAAACTTTAATTAGATTAATTTATGATTTTCACCTTAAATCATTTCTTATGTCATGTAGGAATTGTTACCACTAAACTTTTTTTACATGTTTGTACCACTATTGGCACATTTTTATAGAAAAAAAAATCAAAAAAGCGCCCACCAAAGATTTAAAAAAAAATATTTTATAAGCCCATGTAAAACATACGTAACGTTGCGTCGGATCTGACGAATTTTTCTTTACGTTTTGTTAGTATGTTTTACATGGTTTTATAAAATATTTTTTTAAAAAAAATTTGGTCGGCGCTTTTTAATTTTTTTTAAAAATGTGTCCAATACTGTTACAAACCAGTAAAAAATTCCAAAAAAATATGTTTTTTACATGATTTTTGTCTTGTTTTCACGATTTTCTCACGAATAAGTGGTTTTCAAATTCTCCTTACCCTATTAAAACACCATTCATAACTTCAAGTTTTTTTAATACATAGGTAATATGAATACATACGGTTTAAAGACGGTTTTTAACATGAATAGATAGAAGTGAGTTGAGTTTTAAGGTATACATTTATCAAAATGCTTGGTGTTTCACTTATACTATTTAATTTCCCAAATTAAAGTTTTATATGATAAGAATCTTAAAAGAAATTTTGCTGTTGTAATCTGCAAGTTATACCAATAAAAAGGAGTGTTTTGTAGGAAACAGAACTACTATAACAATATGAATGAGTTACTGACACTTGTATAAGTTTTACATGTGTTTGTGTTCCCTTGCATGTGATGCCCACCAAACCTCTCATGCATCACTCTTCTTTCCCTATTCACATTATTTATTGTTATAATAAAAACTAGATGGTGCTTGTCACGCGTTGCCGCTTAAATTTAACACATTCGTTTTGACTCTGGAACAAACTTAAAAGGAAAAAAAGAACATTAACATGTAAAAGAGTCATGACTATAAAATACACCTATTATGAGTCATGAAGTAAAACAAAAAAAAAAAACTAATATAAACATTGGAAAACATCTTAATTCAAATGTTATACTCACAAAAAATGAATTTCTCATGAAAAAATCAAGCAGATGAATCTCACGAAAAATGAATTTATCACGAAAAAATCACGAAAATGAATCTCTTACGAGAAAATGAATTTTATCACGAGAAATTATTTTCTCACCCAAAACATAATTCATAATTTAGTTTGTTTAGATATATAATATAATAGTTGTGTTAGTAATCAACCCAGAAGCTGCTAGACGTTGTTACAATATTTGACTGGAAAGTAGTAAGTACTTGACGTAGTTAGTGAGTACTCGAAAATTATTAGGAAACTATTCGGCCGATGCAGCCTTGGTAGGCAGACTTTGGGACCACAACTCGCTGGGTACTTAACGTTGCTAATAATATCAACTAAAAAATATTAGCATTGTTATTTTACATAATGTTCATCATCATCATATCAACTTTCAAATATTCATTGGTAAAATCTCCAGAGAACAACGAAGAGATCAGAACATGCATGCGGGTGAAAACTATCTATTCTTGTTACATATGCAAGTTATGGAGCACTAGTAAAATGATAGTGTGTGTACACACACGTATATAAGGTAAAGTTCCATTGTTAACCCATTTTTATTATGTTAACACGTACAACTCCGTCAAGATCAATCTAAATCTTTGTTTTCTATTTTTTAATATCATTATTACACGTAAACAATACTTTCCTTTTTTATGTGTGTGTAAATTTATCATCGTTTAAGATTTAAAAGCAGTTTAAGTTGCATTGTATCGAAAATTATAAATCTTGTTAATGCATGTAACCAAAACTTACACTTTTAAATCTTATATGTTGATGAATTTTCACATACACATAAAAGAAGAAAATGTTATACATGTGTAATAATGATATTTAAAAAAGAAAATAACGTTTTGGATTGATTTTTTGGTAGAGTTATACGAGTTAACATAATAAGAGTTAGTTAACAAAGAAACTCTTTCCTATATATAGAGGGTAAGGATAATTTGCAAACTCTCGTGAAAGGGCATGGCCCCCCGTACACTGAATAGAGGCGTGACCAGGGCGCTACCAGCACGTTCGTCCGTTTGAATGTTTTTTGAAAACAAAAAAAAAACGAATATATGACTGTTGAAAGAAAAAAATCAATTTTTTACCTATATAAACCCATTTAACCTATAACAATATACTTACACTCTCTCCAAATTTTCTAACTTTCTAAAAATTTTAACTCTCAAATCTTCAAAAAATCTTCTACACACTATGGATCCAAAGAACCCAAATAATCAGTTTTTAACCTGTTTATGAATTGTTATCGTCCTCAAAAACGTTTCCGAAACCCCACCAAAACCCGACATTGAGGTGGTTTCGGAAAAACAAGTCGACCCCTATCTGGCTACATCGCGACGAAGGCATTGATGAATGGATGTGCTCGAAAAAGCAACGAAACCGACCATCACCCGATGGACGGAAGTTGAGGAGGTGGCACTAGCTCGTTCCTACATCAATGCTTCTAAAGATCAGTTCGTTGGTAATAACCAAACGAGTACGGAATTTTGGATACGTGTTAGAGCCTAGTTTTTTTCAGTAATACGTCGTGACTCCTACTGGACGAGCGTCATGATTTTCGGAAAATGACGCGACTTACATCGTAAAGTTGGAAAATTTAACGAAATATGGATTCAACAACACAAAAATCGAAGAAATGGTCAAGCTAGAACGAGGCGTTGAATACCTAGGCTAAAGAAAACGGGTCATTTTTTCATATCGTGGCATGACACGTTATGAGAAAAATCAACAAAATGACATCTTGTCCAGAAATTACAAACTTTGAAACGGACGAAGACGTCGTCGTCCGGCAAATACCCGACCACTCAATCCGGCTCCAACGGTCGACGTTTCCTTGACTTAAACGAGTCGGATTAGGAAATTGATATGGACATGACCCCACCCTCTCCTCAACGTCCGCCCGGTCAAAACAATAAGGGAAAGCGACCACAAGCCTCGTCTTTAATCGCTTACAAAGACACGTACCCTCCCCTATACACACACACAATGATATGAAATTGTTGTGTACTCCAACCTTTATTGGATTGTTTGGATCCATAGTGTGTAGAAGTTTTTTGAAGATATGAGATTTGAAATTTTTGAATAGTTTTTGAGAGATTAAGAGAGTATGTTGTGTTAAATTTTTTTTTTGACCTCAACGGTCTCATAGCCGTTTTTTTCCTTGGCTTCCAACGTTCACGGGGTGAGAGCCCTCACGCCTCCACCAATAACGTCCCTATTGTCACACCCCGACCGACGGCTGAATACGCCGGGGCGCGAGTTTGACTGTTCATTAGCTCATGGTGCTATTATAACGTTCAATAATTAAAGCATCATAATTAAATTTCAATCAAACATTCATTCATTTATCAAATAACATCCATTACATGATTCAATTCTAAATAGTACAAGTGAATTTCTAAACAAATGTTTAGATATTTAACTAAGTCCACTAAGCTTATCCTATGTCTTCGCCATGTCTTCTTCTTAACATGTTACATATGTAAAAATGGGTTTTGGGTCAACTATATGAATAGTTGGTGAGTATAACATACATTTTAAATAACTGTTTTAAAATAAACGATGCATAACAATCAGACTATCTAAAATTAGATTATAAGCATGTACAAGTCATGTTTGCATATAAAATGAATACAATAGCAATAAAGTTCTCTCAAACAAGTGTAATACATAGAACTTAGTTAAGACTGATCAAGTCTTTAACTAAGTCATGCAAAACACAAGTTTGTAATAGATAGCAGTCTCTCACTTTCAGTAATAGTATAAAACTGCTACTTCAACTAAGTCTGCAATTGATAATAGCCTCTCAAACAAGTTTCAATACTAGCATAACATCTAGTATGTCAATTTTTGTTTGTAATAGATAACACATGAATCATGAATAATAGATTTCATACAAGCAAGTATACACATAGTAAGAATTCTAACTAAATAGACTAAGAGCTTTGCATCGTATGATTTTGAATATAAATGCAGTTTTGAGTAAACATATGTAATGTAACACCCCGACCAACGGCGGAATCATCGGGGCGTACACGAAGTGTAGATTGTTCAAAAGCACAAGGTTCTAAATTGTAAAATACTTACATCCAACATCATTACAAAAGTTACAATCAACAAATCTAACTAAGTAACTAGGTCCAAGCTCTAATATGATAATTAATCAAGTTTAGTTTGCAGTTCCACCTGAAACATGTTTAAAATAAAAGGTCAACTAAAAAGTTGGTGAGCTTCACAGGTTTAAAAGCACACACACCAAAAATAGTTGATATAATATAGATACATAGTTGTCACATGTGAACACAAAGCATAATGAACTATAATAATGAACAAAGCATGTCAAAGCAGACCAAATAATGTCATCAAGTAATGTTTGACCAAGTTCAGCATTCCTAACAATGCTGAAGTAGCAAAAAATCACCGCGGGCTTCCCCCGAAGGGTAAATCAAACGACGGTGGGTCTGGCCGGGCCAATAGATCTATCATTGTTTACCAGAAAGTTTAAGTTTGTGATCAATGCAAATTCATGACTAAAGTCCACAACATCAAGACCATTAAACTAAGTTCACATGATTAATAGTTTAAAGTATAGTGTAATAGTTGTAAACATGTTTCACCCCAAAGATAAAAACGTAAAAACGGGATATGAAGACTCACCTTGATTGATGAGCTAATCGTTGCAATTAAATGACAAATATGTAGTCCAAATAATATCCAACTCGATTTAGCTTAACCTATAATTCAATCGCGCGCAATTAATGTAACTATGACTTTGCATAAAATTCCATAATGTGTTTGTGTTCCATATGTTTATAACCAAATCCATAAATATGATTTTATAAAAATTGTTTCAAGTCGTGTTATTGTTTAAAATTTAAAATATTTATTAATGTTGAAAAATACTATAAAAATTAATAATTATTATATTAATAATGATAATAGTGATAAAAGTAATAATACTAGTAATACTAATGTTAATAATAATAGTAATAATAATAATAATAATATTAATAATAATAATAAGAATAATAGTAATAATGATATTTTTAATACCATCAATAATAATTGTAATAATAATATTTGTATTAATAATAATAATAATAATAATGATAATAATAATGATAATAATAAATATAACAATAATAATTTTGTTAACACTATGATCATAATAATAAAAATATTAATGTTCACAATAACAATTATACTATTAATAATATTAGTAATGGTAATATTAATATCTTTGATAATGGTAATAATAATTAATAATAATATTAACTATAATAACCATATTAAGATATTAATTTATAATAATATTAACTAAAATAATTACACTAATTATATATTTTCAAGGAAATAAGTAATTAAATAAATAATACATAGACTAAATATAACTTTTTATATATTTAATTAAAGAAATAAATTAATAATTAATTTAAATAAATTAATTAAACTGAATAATATATATTTTCTTTATTAAATTAATAGTTTTTAAGTTTATAATAATTTAGGTGAACTCAGATTTTAAAAATAATAAGTAATTAAAAAGTTATTAAAAAAATGGTCCAAACCCCACAAAATACGGCCCTGCCCCGGCTCGAACCCACGACCTAGAGTTTAGAACTCCCGAGCGTTAACCAGTGAACCAAGGCCTTAGCCGCGACTTTGTTTCGTTTTTATTAAATAAAACATGGCTTCTCTGTTACTCCCATATTCTATTCTTTAGAACCCGAAACCCTAGAACCTTTGACCCCAAAATTTGTTCGAACTACAATCCGATTGTTTTAGGAATTATGGGGCTTTTGTTCTTGATCAAAATACGAATCTAAAGAGCTATAAAACACTAACCTTAGTGTGCGAATGATTGGGTTTCGATCGGATGCTCAAGAACGACGAGTGGCTTCGGTAATTAGGCTTGATTTCGCGATCCAGATGTATTATGAGCGTGATATTGTTTTACAGAAAGTTTCGCAGGACTATAATGCGTGTATGAGTGAATTTAATTTGGTTTTTATGAGTGTTTATATAGAATTCGTATACACGATCGTTTACCGGTGTTTAGGATTAATTTTCGTATTATTTTGACTTTAATCCAACGAATTTGGGCTTCATAACGATTCCATGATATTCGTAGTCATTTAAAATTCAAATTTTGTTGAGTTTTATCCATTGATTCGCGTTCTAGATAGAGTTGGGTCGGGAATGGGGATATGGGTCGACCCAAGGGGATTTGGGTGAAGAAGAAAACAAGAATGGAGGTTTGTCACTTATAGTCCTTCCTTCTTTTTTTCTATTTCAAATTTTTTTCTGTTTTTGGCAAATATAACCCTTCTAAGTTCTTAAAACCTTTTTTTTATAAATTATTATAAACTTTATAAAATTAAAACTTGTTTAAATAAAGTATTGATAATGTTTTGTTATTTGTTAAAATTATTTTATAAGCTTTTCAAAACTTAAATGTATTACTATTATTATTATTTATTACTTTTCTTTGTTATATTTATTATTTAATACTTTATAAAACTTACTTTATAAATACTTTAAACTTTACTATTATTTGTCTTATTAATATTTCATTATAGTTATATATTTATGTATAATGTATTTTATCTATATATATATATATATCTATATATATGTGAATATATATATATATATATATTAATAAAAATGAAATAACATAGTTAATCGAAATGTTACATGTAACATCCCAAAAATACAAAAAATAAAAGGAGTATGAATACTCACCTGGATTTGAATAGCTAGTCCAATGTGCTTGATTGAGTTCTAAGTCAAGGATCACATTTTAACCTATAGTTTAAGGTAGCTTAACAATCTTAGTATTCCTAGAGTTCAAGTTTCATGTATATAAGTTTATGGATTCTATGAAACACTTATGTATACGTCTAAGTTTGAGTGAAAACATTTGGAATATTTATTTAATAAATTAACTTGCAAGTCCATTCAAATAAATAGACTATTTCATTTTGTTTTCTATTTATTTATATTTAACTAGAATCTTTATTGTTTGCTCTTGTTTGAGTGTAATGTGGTTGCTTGTAACTAAAATAATTGATATTTAATTTCACCAAGATGGTTTAAATAAAATATTTATCAAAAGTTTATCAAACATCAATTGTAACAATTTAAACTTTTATTTAGAAAAAAAATTATTCCATATTATATTTGATTGTAATTTGGTTTATTAAGTGTAAGAAAAGAAATAGGAATCTTAATTTGCCAAAAGAGATTTATAGAAATAAATGATTCTGTTTGCTTTTATTATTATTAAAATTATTATTATTATTATTATTATTATTATTATTATTATTATTATTATTATTATTATTATTATTATTTTAAACTGTTATAAATAATAATAATCATAATAATAATAATAATAATTCTATATTATTTATTTTACTTTGAATAAAAGTAGTATGCATATATATATATAGGGAATAGATAATTTGAAAACCCCTCCATAGTGCAAAAACAGCGAAAACAGTGAAAACCATGCAAAAATCATGTAAAAAAAGTATTTTTTTTGAAATTTTTTTACAAGTTTGTAACACTATTAGGCACATTTTTATAAAAAAATCAAAAAAACGCGGACCAAATATTTTTCAAAAAAATATTTTACATAACCATGTAAAACATACGTAACAAAACATAATTTTTTTTTACGTATGTTTTACATGGTTTTATAAAATATTTTTTTAAAAATATTTGGTCGGCGCTTTTTTGATTTTTTTTTTTATAAAAATGTGCCCAATAGTGTTACAAACCTGTAAAAAAATTTGAAAAAAAAAACGTTTTTACATGATTTTTGCGTGGTTTTCACGATTTTCGCACTAAGAAGTGGTTTTCAAATTATATATTCCCTATATATATATATATATATATATATATATATATATATATATATAATTTTATTAGTTTATAAAATTTTCTGAAATTATCAAAGAATAAATTATATTTGGTTTTGCAATTAGTTTATTAATAACAAAATATATTGTGACAGTTGCAAACGAGAATTTACGTCATCAATGACGTGAGCACATTTGATCGTTCTAGAAATCCACATTGATTTAATGATTTTAATCATTACAGAATGATAGTAGATGAGAAATGATGAACGTGGACGAAAACCGTGCACAAAACGTAGTCCTGGATTGCCCGGAATCGAAAAATGAAGAAAAAGTACTAAGTGTCGGTCGACTGGACCCATCGCGGTACGCGATGGAGGGATTGAGAATCCTCCGCGGTACGCGATGCTTGTAAAATATCTGAAATTCCCGAAAATCTTCGCGGTATGCGAAGCACCTTTTGGCTTTTGGTCGCGGTACGCGACGGATGTGGCGGTGCAGTGATTTGATCTATTTCATCAGATTTCATGCAAGAAGATTTTATTTTCTTCTTCTTCGTTTCTGCTTCATTTCCAGGCGAACAAACACACACTTTTACTATCAAAACTCACATCTGAAGCCACCAGAAGTCACCGATCGTGCCAGGGATCGTCTCTACAAGTTCTGATCGTCATTTTACCCGCAAAACTCCGTCTGATTAGGTAATGATCCGTTTAAACCTTCTAGTTTGATTCTGATTGATTAGATCTTGATTTTGAACGTAATGACATAGTTAGGATTGTTGATTATTGCCTAGATGATGGCTAGGATTGATTATAAACAAAGAACAGGAAGTTTTAACGGTTAAATCCTTGTTTTGATCTGTTATAATGCCCGGTTTTCATGAAACCATACCCATGATTATAATGGTTTAATCCATTTGATTATAACAATGTAGGTGATTAGTTGGATTAATCCTTGAAATGCAAGGTTAAATCTAAGTGTTTCAAACTAATCACAATCATTAACATACTCATTGGAATGATTATCTGAAGTTTGTGATAACAGTCAGATTAGTATGTTAAATCTGGTTATTTCACCTATTCTGATGCTACATTGTGATATTTCATGATACTTGGGTAATCAATAACAAGGATTTATCATTCCTAAGCCATTAAATTATCTAGAAACTGTTACAATATCATAATCAACAACATTAACTATTTGGTTAATCCGAGATCATTCTGATTAATCCAAAGCGTCATCAACTTTGTGTTAGGAATCTAATGTAATGTAGGTTCCTACATTATCATACATTGTATGATATAACATCAAATTAATTATTTAAACATTTAATATCGAGTTGATGATTTACTAAGCAATGTCTTTGACATTGAACGTTCAGGAAGATCTAATCAGTAAACTAGAACATAAACAATTCATTAAATATAACTAAATGCAGAATCATCTCTGTACTATCAGTTTGGTGATACTCTGCTACCTTTATACTATCAGGTGAGTTTCGTACAACCCCTTTTATTTTTAATCTTTTATAAACATCGGGGAAACTATGTAAATTGTTGTCTAAACATATGATATGCATCAATGATATCTATGTGATTTCATGTGATTTTGTGGGATTTCATGGGATTTTGCCTGTAGACTGAACTCTATCATGGAACTGAAAGTCCTCATTTCTGAACTGTATCTAGTGAACCCATGTGTGGCCGAACAGAAAACATTGATAGTACTATTGGTTGACACCCCATTCGCTGGGAGGATTGCATCTCCCCTTGTGTGAATGTTTGTTATCTGTTTCCTGAACTTCTTAATGGTATGATAGACATTAAGATAATGAGGCACTAAGATATGTACCGACGGGTAATATCTTGAGACAGACTAGACGTCCGAAAGGAACTAGATACAGGTCCCATGGTTATCCGGAACTGAACTTTTGAGAACATGCTTATCATATCATATTGTTTTAAATTGAACTGTCAAACTCACCAGCTTTGTGCTGACGTTTCAAACTTAAATCTTTTTGCAGGGAGACAGTGACACTCGGTGAGGCAACACTTCAAACACTAGTAATTAAATAAGTCAGTTGTGTAATAAACTTAGTTGTAAACTATGATACTGATTGTAATGACGCAACCCTGTATTGTATTTATTTTAAGTTAATCTGTGTGCTTATGATATCGGTTCAAGTAAGTCACCCCTCACCTCAGAGACATCACCACTATGCTTCCGCAACCGGTTCAGTCAGATTATACACGAGGTGACGAGGGGTGGGGGTGTGACAGGGTGGTATCAGAGCCACAGGTTATAGAGAATTAGGTTGACTTAGAGACCTAGACTATAACCATAGGCTCGTATAGTGACACAGAGAGCACCGAACATTAATATTGAACAAAACTTGTTTTGAATTAAGCCAGGATAATCAGGTGGTACAAATTCCAGTTATGAGTGGCCAGCATAACTGAAATTTGCAACACGTGTGCATTCTAGTTTACTTTAATTCAAGCATAACCTCTATAACTGTAAAGGCAAATAGTTGTTCTGAGATAGGGAGAAGCAACATATCATGTTCATGTTTATGTTAAATATTGTTATTTGATATTTACTTCATGATACTGATTAGAGATTTTGATTGTACAGCGATGGCCGATCCAGCTGAGCAGTATATTTATCAGAGGTTCCCTTATTTGAGGTTGGATGACACACCTAGCTCTAGTGCAGGATCAGATTCAGGTCCTAGTGAGGCATCATCGGCAGCCTCACAGGCGACCCCTGCCGGACCTCATACACCGTCAGACCCCAGACCTGTTACTCCACCACCACCATCACCAGTACTACCACCAGCAGCCCCCATTCTACCTAGTCCACCTCATTCACCTTTAGTTCATATTTCTGCCGAGAGGAGACAGGACTCCTCTCCACGGAGAGTCCCTGAGTGGGACGGGTTGAGGCGGATGCGAGGCCAAGCTCGCAAGACGACGGGGCTACCCCCGAGACGACAGATGGCTCCCCGAGATGAGCCACCGACTATACATGAGGTGGGAGAATCTTCCCATCAGGCAGAGTTGAGAGCCCAGTTGCAGCAAGTTACTCAGAACTTGCAGGGGACACTGCAGAGCTTGCAGCAGTGTCAGGCTGCCGTTGAGGATACACGTACGACCATATTAGAGATCCTCACTTCTCACTTGACCCTGATGGATCAAGTGAAGGCTTTGGACACCGATACTCGAGCGTGGAGGATCGCGATAGATGATAGATTGAGGATGACCTGGGTACAGATTATGCTTGCTGCATTTTGGCGGCAAGTGGCGTTAGTGACTGAGCGATGGATTTGGGTGAGAGAGAGAGCGACAGAGTTTTTGGCATGGTTTGGAGTGGCGAGTACCGAGACCAGGATGATGATCCTGGCGGTAGTCATGTCAGTGGTGGCCATGATACTTTCTTTCTTATCATACTTTATGCGATGAGTATGTACAGAAGATCATTCTGGGATCTTCAGATCAGCAGTGTGTAGATGGAGGAGTTCTCTTTTCTGTTCTTTTCTTTTGTGCTTGTAGTGCCTTGTGTGGCTTCGGTAGTCTGTACATGTTAAAACAATAGTGATGTAATAAAATGGGTGTTTTTGGTGTATCGATCTGTGTAATGTACTATTTGAGTGTTGTGTGAACTATGTTGTTATAATGAATTATGTGTATGAACTATAATTAATTCTTCTGTGTGAGAACATAACGGTATGCGAATGTACTAAAATGAGAACATGTGGAACTAAAATATATATTTCGCTGAAATACAGTACGGGAGCAATACTGTATGCGAATATATCGAACTAAAATATATATATTTTGCTGAAATACAGTACGGGAGCAATACTGTATGCAAATATATATGTTACTAAAGTACAGTACGAGAGCCATACTGTACGAGAACATGTCTGAATTGTGAACGTGTCTAATTGTGAATGTGTCTGTAACTAAAGTACAGTACGAGAGCCATACTGTACGAGAACATGTCTGAATTGTGAACGTGTCTAATTGTGAACATGTCTGTTACTAAAGTACAGTACGAGAGCCATACTGTACAAGAACATATCTATTGTTGTTATGAGAACTTAGTGCGTGAACTAAGAACATATCAGAGAACTTGTGTGAGAACATGTCCTAGTCCTGTATGAACATATCTCTAAAAACATGTGTTGCAATGCAAGGAGCTGGGTAAGACTCTAACATGTTTTTGAAATAACAGGACTAAGTATAACTACGAACAATTGTGTGATCTGTGTATAGTGCAAACATGTCTGGACTAAACTCATGTAGTTATACTATATTCTTTATAATCACATTTCAATATAAATTTTCAGTATAACTGAATATGATTGAAATTATGTGATAGAACGGGTTATATCTTTAATGTTCTTAAACTGACCTGAATTTGTCTGCTTGTGAGCAGATTAATGGCTCCTAAAAGAGGTCGACCAGCTAAGAAAGCTGCTCAGAACATTACAAACCCTGAACAAAATCAAGTTCCACCTCTGAATGATGAATCAAATCCGGATCCGCATGTTAATCCGGAAGCGAACGTGGTTCCACCTGGGAACTTGGAAACGAATACTACTCCACCAGTGAACCCTGGAGCAGGCATTGTTCCACCTGCTGGTACAAGCGGATCTGAAACAAATGAAGCTATGATAGCTCGAATTGTGCGTGAACAATTATCTGCTTGTTGTGTTCTGACACAGCAACACAATACTTCGGGTTCTGGTGGGAACCATGTGGAACAAAACGTTACTGGTGGACATCCAGAAACCCATCAGACCACTGGTACAACTACAACTGTTCCTGATCCACCACGACAGGGATGTACTTATAAGTATTTTGCTTCCTGTAACCCTCCTACTTTTACTGGCAAAGAAGGAGCGGCTGGTCTATTAAGGTGGATCGAGGAAATGGAAACCAAACTCAAAATCAGTCAGTGTTTGGAGGAGCATAAGGTGTCTTATGCTGCCTGTTCTTTGAAAGACTCAGCTTTGACCTGGTGGAATACCTAGGCCAAGACTTTGGGTTTAGCCACAGTTGACTCGATGGGCTGGAATGATTTCAAAACTCTGATTAGATCAGAGTACTGCCCAATCACTGAAATTCAAAAACTCCAGGAGGAATTCTGGAATCACTCGATGATCGATGCTGATTGTCTTGCTTATACCGATCGATTTCATGAACTCACTTGTTTACTTCCCGATATGTTTCCTACGGAAGCCGCTTTAATCGAGAAGTACATTAAGGGTTTGATTCCCCAGATTCGGGGAATGGTGACTGCTGTTGAACCTACAACTCTGAAACATACGATTCTTTTGACCACTAAGCTTACCAATGAGGCGGTAAGGAGTGGTACTTTGTCTTTGAAACCTCAGACGGTTCATAGTCGTAGTGATGTCGGTACCTCGAATGTGTCAAAAGGTACCAAACGAAAGTGGTTTGGTAAGAACAAAACAAGGGCTCCGGCTGAGATCAGTCAGAACAAACCAACGGTGAAAAACTATGGTGCTACTATTCCCGAGAGGAAAGTTTATACTGGGCAGGCGCCCAAATGCAATAAGTGTCCACTCCATCACACGGGACCATGTCCTGTTTGTCTGAACTGTAACCGAGTTGGACATTATGCTAAATATTGCAACTTTCCTGCTCAACCACAAAACCAAGCACCACGACAAACCACTCAAACCAACCGGTCATGCTACAAATGTGGAAGTCCTGACCATCTCATGCGAAACTGTCCAAACAATAACACCAATTCGGGAACTGAAGCTAGGGGGAGAGCTTTTCAGATTGGGGCTACCGAAGCGAGACATGATGCGAACATTGTCACTGGTACGTTTCTTCTTAATAATCTATACGCATCAGTTCTGTTTGACACAGGAGCAGATAAGAGCTTTATCTCTCCTGAATTTGCATCATTAACTTCATTGCCTACGGTAGATCTAGAAACTCCTTATGTCATTGAACTTGCTAATGGCAAGTTAATCAAAACTAACAGTGTTATTCAAGGATGTTCCTTGAATTTGAATGATCATCTTTTCAAAATTGATTTACTTCCTATTGAGCTTGGGAGCTTTGATGTTGTTGTTGGTATGGACTGGCTTTCTGATAACCAAGCGGAAGTTGTGTGTCAAAACAAGGTGATCCGTATTCCATTACCTAACGGTAATACACTGATAGTTCAAGGAGAACGAGCAGGTAGAAAACTTGGTCTCATATCTTGTATGCGAGCTCAGAAATTCTTAAGGAAGGGCTGTTATGCTTTCCTGGCACATGTGACTGAGCACAATTCTTCACCCAAACAAATCACAGATATCCCAGTAGTCAAGGATTTTCCTGAAGTTTTTCCTGAGGACATATCAGGATTACCCCCAGTAAGACAAGTTGAATTTCGAATCGACTTAATTCCAGGTGCAGCACCTGTTGCTAAAGCCCCGTATCGGCTTGCACCATCCGAAATGCAAGAACTTTCAGGTCAATTGCAAGAACTGTTAGACAAAGGTTTTATCAGACCTAGTTTCTCACCCTGGGGAGCACCTATTCTTTTTGTGAAAAAGAAGGATGGTTCATTCAGGATGTGTATTGACTATAGGGAACTCAATAAACTGACAATCAAGAACCGTTATCCACTACCTCGTATCGATGATCTGTTCGATCAACTACAAGGTGCTACTTATTTTTCAAAAATCGATTTAAGATCTGGATATCATCAGTTGCGTATTCATGATGATGACATTCCTAAAACTGCTTTCAGAACTCGATACGGACATTACGAATTTTTAGTGATGCCATTTGGTTTAACCAATGCGCCAACAGTTTTCATGGATCTGATGAATCGAGTATGTAGACCTTATCTGGATAAATTTGTGATTGTGTTTATTGATGATATTCTCATTTATTCCCGAAACCAGCAAGAACATGCTCAACACTTGAAATTAATCTTAGAACTGTTGGCACATGAAAAATTATATGCCAAGTTCTCCAAGTGTGAGTTCTGGTTACGAGAAATTCAATTTCTTGGTCATGTAGTAAATCAAAACGGTATTCAAGTGGATCCCAGTAAGATTCTGGCGGTGAAACATTGGGAGACACCACGAACCCCGACTGAAATACGCCAATTTTTGGGGTTGGCAGGTTATTATCGCCGGTTTATCAAGAACTTTTCAAAGATAGCCTTGCCACTGACCACATTGACACAGAAAAATCAACCGTTTATATGGGATTTTCAACAGGAGGAGGCGTTCCAACTGTTGAAACACAAACTCTGCAACGCACCTATATTGACACTACCGGAAGGTACTGATAACTTCACAGTGTATTGTGATGCTTCACGTCAAGGTCTTGGGTGTGTTCTAATGCAGAAGGATAAGGTAATTGCTTACGCTTCTCGACAACTGAAAGTACACGAGAAGAACTATACCACACATGATCTAGAACTTGGTGCAGTGGTGTTTGCACTCAAGATTTGGAGACATTATCTATACGGAACTAGGTGTATTATATACACTGATCACAAAAGCCTCCAACACATTCTAGATCAGAAAATGTTGAACATGCGACAGAGGCGATGGGTTGAACTGTTGAACGATTACGACTGTGAGATTCATTATCACCCAGGCAAAGCAAATGTTGTAGCTGATGCTTTAAGTCGCAAGGAACGAGTCAAGCCTTTACGTGTGAAAGCGTTAGGTATGACTATTCAAACCAGTCTAATTCCTCAAATCAAAGACGCTCAGCAACAAGCTTTACAAGCAACGAACTATTCACACTTCCTGCCGATTAAGGAAACTGATAAGTTGGAAAAGTTAACCCGAATCTACTTGAAGGAAATCGTATCCAGACACGGAGTCCCAATCTCTATTATATCTGACCGAGACAGCCGTTTCACGGCACATTTTTGGAAGTCCTTACACAAGGCACTTGGGACGAGATTGGATATGAGCACTGCTTATCATCCACAGACGGATGGTCAGAGTGAACGAACCATCCAAACTCTGGAAGACATGCTTCGAGCATGTGTGATTGATTTCGGTAATAGCTGGGAGACTCACCTACCTTTGGTGGAATTTTCTTACAATAACAGTTATCACACCAGCATCGGAGCAGCACCTTTTGAGGCACTTTATGGACGTAAATGCAGATCACCACTTTGTTGGGCAGAAGTTGGTGAAAGCCAACTGACCGGACCTGAGCTCGTGCACGAAACAACTGAAAAGATCGTGCAGATACGTAACCGAATGGCAACAGCTCGGGATCGACAGAAAAGCTACGCCGACAAAAGGCGCAAACCTTTGGAATTCCAAGTGGGAGATCGAGTACTTCTTAAAGTATCGCCTTGGAAGGGAGTGATTCGATTTGGAAAGCGGGGAAAGCTAAACCCTCGCTATATCGGACCATTCGAGATCACTAAACGGATAGGCCCTGTGGCCTACGAACTACAGCTACCACATGAATTGAGTAGCGTACACAATGTGTTTCATGTTTCGAACCTCAAGAAATGCTTATCGGACGAGACGCTCGCAATTCCTTTGGAGGAAATCCAGATTGATGAACAACTTCACTTCGTTGAGGAACCGGTGGAAATCATGGATCGGGAAATCAAGAAGTTGAAACTCAGTAAAATACCAATTGTAAAAGTTCGTTGGAACTCACGGCGAGGACCGGAATACACCTGGGAGCGAGAGGATCAGATGAAACAGAAATACCCTCACCTATTCTCCAACCAGACTAACACCAACAACACGAACTGAATTTCGGGACGAAATTTCTATTAACTGGGGGATGATGTGACACCTCGCATATTCCAGGTCAGCGCTTATATTATTTTAAATAATAATATGTTTTATTATTTCATACGTGGCACTAGAATAATTGTATTTAGTGTGACACGTGGCACAACAGCTAGAATACATCGATAATTCGAGGAATTATCGCACAACACTCGCACGTGTCTTGAATAACGAACGTTGGTGAAAGGATCAAATCACAGTACACTTTCTCTGCACTTAGGTTCTAGGGAATCTAAAATATTGGGAACAATGATTAAATGTCGAGAAACGATGATCGTAATCGAAAAATACGCGAAAATCGGTTCAAAACAAGAAAACTAGGTTTATTGGGCTTCTCTGGAACTCATCGCGGTACGCGATGTTCCCACAGGAGGAATCATAGCGGTACGCGACAGGCATCGCGGGAATTTGCTCCCGAAATTCTTCACGGTACGCGGAGATTATTTTAAACCTTCATCACGGTACGCGACAGGTGCCAGTCGACAAATCTTTATAAAATCAAGACCACCATGCCTATTAACTCCACTCTTCACCATTCTCCGGTACTATACACCAACTTCGACTATTCCTCACTGATTTGACACCAAGGAAGCCATTGGAGGACTTCTTGAAGCTCCACATTGGAGGATTGAAGCTTGTTTGTCACTTGGAAGCTCGAAGAACCACCACCACCTTACGATCGCTGAAGTTCCTTGCTATCCAGAAGCTTTAGAAGCCGTTATCACTATCATCTTGAAGATCTAGGAGCTTTAGAGGTAGTCTTTACATCTCTTGTGGTTTAATATCACTACTACACACACATACAAGTGTTAAAACCCACATGCAAGCACCCTTGATGCACATGCACGAATTTTAGTTCTGGGTTTGATGATGTTTACATGATATTTGATGATCTATGATGATTAGATGATGAATCTTTACATTCCATAATGATGTGGTTATGATAGGATGGTCATAGTAGCTAAAATGATGGTTTTAGTAACATGAATGTATGATCTAGGTGGTTTTACACTATTGTGGATATTGAAATGATGTTAGGAATATTATTGATGACGATTTGCAAGACTAGAAATGGTTGATTTGTCAATATTTGATCATTTGGTGAATATTGCTAATTTTAGTAACTTTAATGCTACAAAGTATGTAATTTTGATGAAATGGTCACATTTGTATGTTTAGATCTATAAGTTATATTTAAAATGATATTTAGAAGTTAATATGATGGTTATTGGATGCATTGGAATGATTAAAATTGCTAATAGTATGATATTTTGTTAACTTTATTTTACAATTTGGAGTATAGGAGCATGCTAGTCATAATGGTTATGATTAAATACTTATTTAAGGCTAATATGATGAAATTATGATAAGAATTGTATCTAGACATAATGATATATGCATATCTTGTAACTTTATAATTATGGTAACTTTTACGCGCAAAACATGCTAAACCGACTATGTGTAACTATGTGCAATATGATAACATGCTCATTTAGGATAAACACGCATATTAGAATAATCGGAATGTGGTTTATGCATGAATTGACTAATGTGGAAATTTTCCTTATGGAAATGATCATTGGTATCCGTACACTCCACACGACACTAAACCGCATGTTACACGCACATTTGATCCAAAACCGTCACCAACGGGTCGTTAGGTCAAACACGGTTAACACGGTCAACACGACCCACATAACAACTTGGAAGTTGTTAGACACGAACACGGTCCTGTGAGACCCACATATATGCAAACACAAACTTACAACACCTATGTGATATAGGTAACTACTAGCCGGAGAGCTACACTGTTCTTGTAAGAACACGCACTTCTCAAACTCAGGTGAGTTTACGGCCCCACTTTTACTCTTTAACTGTTTTGCTAAACTATTGGGGTGAGAATACAATGCAACTGTTTTAGATATATGACTGGTATGTTGTGAAAACCATTTTCGAGTGTAACTATTATCGCTTAAAGTCCTCACTTATCCTTACCGTTAGTTGTGTAGACAAACGAGTCGTAATTACGTAGTACTACTGGGTTTGACTAGCCCCACTCGGCACCAATGTTGACTGGAGGTCATAACGAGTGTAATTTCGATGTGAATTGCGAGTTCAGCGATGACTCGCGGAGGCAAACGGAAACAGTCTAGTTTCGGTAAGATGAACTGACACACTCCACGGATCGTAGTATCCAACAACTAAACTTAACATACCCAGTATATGTCTGTTTACTTTTCTGTCTGTCTAAACCTGTGAACTCACCAACTTTTTAGTTGACACTTTTCGCATGTATTCTCAGGTAATTGATGGAGCACACGCTAGGACGCACTCAAGGAAGCATTAAGGAGTCTCAATGGCATATAGACTCATGTCCTAGGCTTGTGTGTGCATTTGTTGGTTTTTGAAACAACTAGAACAATGTAGTGTCTGTTAAACAATTTACTTTCCGCTGAAAACTTATTTACTTATGATGTTGAAACATTTTCCGCTGCTTATTAATGAAACTATGTTATTTTACAAATCTGTGTGATTGTGTAACTCATATAGAGTCGTTCTATATGACCATGAGCTGTGATCCTGGCCACGTCACACCCACGTGGACTGACACCACGAGTGGGAATTTGGGGGTGTGACAGACTGGTATCAGAGCCATGGTTATAGGGAACTAGGTTTGCATATAGTAAACTTAGACTATAGCCGCTGCTTTACATTAGACACTACACTTAGAATTTTCACACTTATATTATTGTTATCACTGTAAATTAATACTGACTGACTTAGAACTTACAAGATGGACAATAACAAAGATCCGAAAGGGAAAGACACGGGGAAACGCTCGTATGAGTATGAGCTTACTGAGGAGGACAAGCAGAAGATTCAGGAGATAGTGGAGCAGGTATATTCTCAAGAGTCCAAGAGACTTCGACCCTCAACCAGCAGGGGACCATGGGACTGGTACCCTACCACCCTTGCTGTTTGGGCAAGGGAAGAGAGAGTACCTAAGTTACCTTTGTTAGGTGACACATCTACTGGACCATCACTACCACCTATTGGAATGCATATGGAGCGGGCATTCGCTGCACTGATCTCGCGTTATAGACGTGAGTCCTGCCAGCTACGCGTGATGACTGATGGGTTTAGGGATCTGTTGGAGCATAGTCAGCGCCTCCAGAAACATGTGGATAACTTGGAGGAGAGACTCGCACGCGTCGAAGGGACGCAGGATGACTTGGTCGCTAGGACTCAGGATGTGATCCAGCGACAGGAGGAGGTCACTACTGAGGTCACCGACATCCATGATAGGACTACGTTGCTCGAGGAGCAACAGGATTTCTTAGCCGGAGTGACACATGGACACGCTGGACGATTGGCAGCTGTGGAGGACGCCAACGAGGAGAACCTTGCCATGATCCAGGCAAGCGATGCCATGCTGAATGCATGGGTCGAACAGTTTATTGTGGAGCCACAGCCTGAGCCAGAACCCCAATTCGAGCCGGTGGATCTCGATGAGGAAGATTTTGATGAGGATCCAGACGAGGATCCAGACGAGGATCCTGATGAGGAGGACGATGATGGCCCTGCTGATAGTGGAGATTCACACTCCACGATTGTCTAGTTAGGATTTCTATTTCAGTATTCTACTTTTGTATCACTTAGCCGAGCGGGATGTGCTCGTGCAATTTTGTAGCATCTCTTTTGGAAAATATTGTACACAAACTTATTATCATTAATGGAAAGATGCTTTACTTTGTTGCTTATATATATATCATGGCTATGACTATTGTTAACATGACATCTGACCTAACAATTGGCTAACACTCTGACTCATACTAACTAACATTCTAACCTTTCCATATAGAAACATGTCTGGAAGAGGAACCAATGCTCTCCGACTCAAACGCAAAGCCGAAAAGGCACGGATCGACATGATGGTCGAGCGCAAATTCAACAAGGTACTCGCGGAGTACGAAGCTAACCGACATGCCAGTGAGACTAGTGGCACTAACAATGGTATTAACTTTTGCCTAACATGACTAACATAGTATAGGCAGTCTAGACACTAACACGTTGCAATGAAATCCGATGCACAGGATCGCATGGAGGAGTAGCAAAGGGATGCTCGTTTAAGGCGTTCCTGAGCTGCCACCCTCACAAGTTTCAAGGTACTGAAGGAGCAGTGGGACTGCTTCGTTGGATAGAGAAGCTGGAGTCAGTTTTCTCTATAGCTGAATGCTCGGATGAAAACCGGGTAAAATACGCCACGGGAACACTGGAGGGACCAGCCCTCACCTGGTGGAACACTCATGTCCAAACCCTTGGACTGGACACCGCAAACACAATTCCGTGGGACAACTTCACCAGGATGCTCCACGAAGAATACTGTCCTCGGGATGAAATTAGGAAACTGGAGGAAGAGTTCTGGGTGCACAAAATGGTAGGATCAGAAATCGAGAAGTACTGTACTCGGTTTCATGAACTGTGCAAGCTGTGCCCGGCGATGGTGACGCCGGAGTACAAGAAGATTGAGCAATTTATCAGTGGATTGCCGGAACAAATCCAGAGCACGGTCACTGCTTCCGACCACTCTACTATCCAACCACTGATTCGCTTGGCGCACAAGCTGACTGACCAGGCGGTAGCCCAAGGGAAACTGCCAAAAAGGGGTGAACACCTAAAACCCCAAGAGCCCAAGCGAAAGTGGGAACCCAACAACAACCGTGTTTTCTCACCACCACCACCAGCTCAACACCGACCAGCACCAGCCAAAGTCTTCACCGCCACACAACCAAACACTCAAGGCAAAGGAGGATATCAGGGTAACAGCCCAAAATGCAACATCTGCAACTTCCATCACTTCGGTCAATGCAAGAGGACCAAGTGCACCAACTGTGGAAGGAACGGGCATCTAGCCAAAGAATGCCGATCGAACCCCAACCCCAACCTCAACAAGGATAACACACTAAAGGGGTGCTTCACTTGTGGCAAGCCCGGACATATGCGCCGAGACTGTCCACAAAACAAGAACGCAGGAGGCAACCCGGCTAGAGGACGAGCATTCGTAATCGGATCTGGTGAAGCCAAAGATGATCCGAACGTCGTCACCGGTACGTTTCTTTTAAATAATGTCTACGCTAGTATATTATTTGATACCGGTGCCGATAGGAGTTTTATCTCTAGTGAATTTAGCAAATTGCTTGACATGACACCAACACCACTAGATTATAAGTATACCGTAGAGTTAGCGGATGGAAAACTTATCGAAACACAACACATCATCAAAGGATGCATTCTAACACTAGCGAACCATCAGTTGGTGATCGACCTGATGCCAGTAACACTCGGAAGCTTCGACGAGGTGATTGGAATGGATTGGTTATCTGCAAACCATGCCGAGATCGTGTGCAACGAGAAGATCGTACGAGTTACGTTGCCAAGTGGTGAGCAGATTTCAATTCAAGGGGAACGACGCGGGATACCACTAAACATCATGTCTTGCATGAAGGCTAGCAAATACCTAAAGAAAGGATACACGGCTATTCTGGCTCTTATCACCGAACAATCAAAGAAGGAACGGAAGATCGAGGACATCGCTATTGTTCGCGATTATCCGGAAGTTTTTCCTGACGATCTACCGGGATTACCACCAGCACGACAAGTGGAGTTTCAAATAGATCTGACACCAGGAGCAGCACCAATAGCCAAGGCACCATACCGATTGGCTCCTACTGAAATGCAGGAATTATCTAATCAACTACAAGAGTTGTTAGATAAAGGGTTCATCCGACCGAGTTTCTCACCTTGGGGAGCACCGGTCTTGTTTGTGAAGAAGAAAGACGGTTCATTCCGTATGTGTATAGACTACCGAGAACTGAACAAGGTGACGATCAAGAATCGATACCCTCTACCTCGAATAGACGACCTGTTTGATCAGTTGCAAGGGTCAAGCTACTATTCAAAAATCGATTTAAGATCTGGTTACCATCAACTCAGAGTACAAGAAGGAGATATACCGAAGACAGCCTTCAGAACACGGTACGGACATTACGAATTTCTGGTAATGCCTTTTGGACTGACTAACGCACCGGCCGTATTCATGGATCTCATGAATCGGGTGTGTAAACCATATCTCGACAAGTTCGTAATCGTATTCATAGATGACATCCTGATCTATTCCAAGACTCAGGAGGAACATGCCAATCACTTGAGACGTGTCCTAGAACTGTTAAAGAAGGAGCAACTATACGCGAAATTCTCCAAATGTGATTTTTGGATTCGCGAAGTTCAGTTCCTTGGACATGTGGTAAACGAAAAAGGGATACATGTAGACCCAGCCAAAATCGAGGCAATCAAGAGTTGGGCAGCACCTAAGACTCCAACTGAAGTGCGACAATTCTTAGGGTTGGCCGGGTACTACAGGCGGTTTATCGAAGGGTTCTCGAAGATCGCACAATCGTTGACGTCCCTTACGCATAAAGACAAGAAGTTCGAATGGGGAGAAAAACAAGAAGCTGCTTTTGACTTATTAAAGCAGAAGTTGTGCAGCGCACCTATCTTATCACTACCAGACGGGTGCGAAGACTTTGTAGTCTACTGCGACGCATCGAAGCAAGGACTCGGTTGTGTACTGATGCAACGCGAGAAGGTCATAGCTTATGCGTCACGACAATTGAAAGTGCACGAGAAAAATTACACGACCCATGATCTGGAGTTAGGAGCCGTAGTATTTGCATTGAAGATCTGGAGACACTATCTGTACGGAACCAAGTGCACTATATTCACGGATCATAAGAGCCTGCAGCACATTTTCGACCAAAAGGAGCTAAACATGAGACAACGCAGATGGGTCGAGTTGATAGGTGATTATGACTGTGCAATCAAGTATCATCCCGGGAAAGCCAATGTAGTAGCCGATGCGTTAAGTAGAAAAGAAACAATCAAACGCGTACGAGCACTACAACTTACCATTCATTCTGAGCTACCTAATCAGATCCGAGTAGCACAACAAGAAGCTCTGAAAAAGGAAAACCTTATCCTCGAAGCTATGCGGGGTATGGATAAACAGATGAAACAGAAAGACGACGGAGCTTACTATCTGATGGACCGAATTTGGATTCCACGCTACGGGGGATTAAGAGAAGTAGTGATGGATGAAGCTCACAAGAGTCGATACTCAGTACATCCAGGTTCTGACAAGATGTACCACGATCTAAAGACAACTTATTGGTGGCCTAATATGAAATCAGAAATCGCAATCTATGTGAGTAAGTGTCTGACTTGCTCCAAAGTTAAGGTCGAATATCAGAAACCGTCAGGATTACTCCAACAACCGGAAATCCCAGTCTGGAAATGGGAACAGATTTCCATGGATTTTATCACCAAGCTGCCAAAGACAGCAGGTGGTTGCGATACCATCTGGGTTATCATAGACCGACTCACGAAATCGGCACACTTCCTGCCGATTAAGGAAACTGATAAGTTGGAAAAGTTAACCCGAATCTACTTGAAGGAAATCGTATCCAGACACGGAGTCCCAATCTCTATTATATCTGACCGAGACAGCCGTTTCACGGCACATTTTTGGAAGTCCTTACACAAGGCACTTGGGACGAGATTGGATATGAGCACTGCTTATCATCCACAGACGGATGGTCAGAGTGAACGAACCATCCAAACTCTGGAAGACATGCTTCGAGCATGTGTGATTGATTTCGGTAATAGCTGGGAGACTCACCTACCTTTGGTGGAATTTTCTTACAATAACAGTTATCACACCAGCATCGGAGCAGCACCTTTTGAGGCACTTTATGGACGTAAATGCAGATCACCACTTTGTTGGGCAGAAGTTGGTGAAAGCCAACTGACCGGACCTGAGCTCGTGCACGAAACAACTGAAAAGATCGTGCAGATACGTAACCGAATGGCAACAGCTCGGGATCGACAGAAAAGCTACGCCGACAAAAGGCGCAAACCTTTGGAATTCCAAGTGGGAGATCGAGTACTTCTTAAAGTATCGCCTTGGAAGGGAGTGATTCGATTTGGAAAGCGGGGAAAGCTAAACCCTCGCTATATCGGACCATTCGAGATCACTAAACGGATAGGCCCTGTGGCCTACGAACTACAGCTACCACATGAATTGAGTAGCGTACACAATGTGTTTCATGTTTCAAACCTCAAGAAATGCTTATCGGACGAGACGCTCGCAATTCCTTTGGAGGAAATCCAGATTGATGAACAACTTCACTTCGTTGAGGAACCGGTGGAAATCATGGATCGGGAAATCAAGAAGTTGAAACTCAGTAAAATACCAATTGTAAAAGTTCGTTGGAACTCACGGCGAGGACCGGAATACACCTGGGAGCGAGAGGATCAGATGAAACAGAAATACCCTCACCTATTCTCCAACCAGACTAACACCAACAACACGAACTGAATTTCGGGACGAAATTTCTATTAACTGGGGGATGATGTGACACCTCGCATATTCCAGGTCAGCGCTTATATTATTTTAAATAATAATATGTTTTATTATTTCATACGTGGCACTAGAATAATTGTATTTAGTGTGACACGTGGCACAACAGCTAGAATACATCGATAATTCGAGGAATTATCGCACAACACTCGCACGTGTCTTGAATAACGAACGTTGGTGAAAGGATCAAATCACAGTACACTTTCTCTGCACTTAGGTTCTAGGGAATCTAAAATATTGGGAACAATGATTAAATGTCGAGAAACGATGATCGTAATCGAAAAATACGCGAAAATCGGTTCAAAACAAGAAAACTAGGTTTATTGGGCTTCTCTGGAACTCATCGCGGTACGCGATGTTCCCACAGGAGGAATCATAGCGGTACGCGACAGGCATCGCGGGGATTTGCTCCCGAAATTCTTCACGGTACGCGGAGATTATTTTAAACCTTCATCGCGGTACGCGACAGGTGCCAGTCGACAAATCTTTATAAAATCAAGACCACCATGCCTATTAACTCCACTCTTCACCATTCTCCGGTACTATACACCAACTTCGACTATTCCTCACTGATTTGACACCAAGGAAGCCATTGGAGGACTTCTTGAAGCTCCACATTGGAGGATTGAAGCTTGTTTGTCACTTGGAAGCTCGAAGAACCACCACCACCTTACGATCGCTGAAGTTCCTTGCTATCCAGAAGCTTTAGAAGCCGTTATCACTATCATCTTGAAGATCTAGGAGCTTTAGAGGTAGTCTTTACATCTCTTGTGGTTTAATATCACTACTACACACACATACAAGTGTTAAAACCCACATGCAAGCACCCTTGATGCACATGCACGAATTTTAGTTCTGGGTTTGATGATGTTTACATGATATTTGATGATCTATGATGATTAGATGATGAATCTTTACATTCCATAATGATGTGGTTATGATAGGATGGTCATAGTAGCTAAAATGATGGTTTTAGTAACATGAATGTATGATCTAGGTGGTTTTACACTATTGTGGATATTGAAATGATGTTAGGAATATTATTGATGACGATTTGCAAGACTAGAAATGGTTGATTTGTCAATATTTGATCATTTGGTGAATATTGCTAATTTTAGTAACTTTAATGCTACAAAGTATGTAATTTTGATGAAATGGTCACATTTGTATGTTTAGATCTATAAGTTATATTTAAAATGATATTTAGAAGTTAATATGATGGTTATTGGATGCATTGGAATGATTAAAATTGCTAATAGTATGATATTTTGTTAACTTTATTTTACAATTTGGAGTATAGGAGCATGCTAGTCATAATGGTTATGATTAAATACTTATTTAAGGCTAATATGATGAAATTATGATAAGAATTGTATCTAGACATAATGATATATGCATATCTTGTAACTTTATAATTATGGTAACTTTTACGCGCAAAACATGCTAAACCGACTATGTGTAACTATGTGCAATATGATAACATGCTCATTTAGGATAAACACGCATATTAGAATAATCGGAATGTGGTTTATGCATGAATTGACTAATGTGGAAATTTTCCTTATGGAAATGATCATTGGTATCCGTACACTCCACACGACACTAAACCGCATGTTACACGCACATTTGATCCAAAACCGTCACCAACGGGTCGTTATGTCAAACACGGTTAACACGGTCAACACGACCCACATAACAACTTGGAAGTTGTTAGACACGAACACGGTCCTGTGAGACCCACATATATGCAAACACAAACTTACAACACCTATGTGATATAGGTAACTACTAGCCGGAGAGCTACACTGTTCTTGTAAGAACACGCACTTCTCAAACTCAGGTGAGTTTACGGCCCCACTTTTACTCTTTAACTGTTTTGCTAAACTATTGGGGTGAGAATACAATGCAACTGTTTTAGATATATGACTGGTATGTTGTGAAAACCATTTTCGAGTGTAACTATTATCGCTTAAAGTCCTCACTTATCCTTACCGTTAGTTGTGTAGACAAACGAGTCGTAATTACGTAGTACTACTGGGTTTGACTAGCCCCACTCGGCACCAATGTTGACTGGAGGTCATAACGAGTGTAATTTCGATGTGAATTGCGAGTTCAGCGATGACTCGCGGAGGCAAACGGAAACAGTCTAGTTTCGGTAAGATGAACTGACACACTCCACGGATCGTAGTATCCAACAACTAAACTTAACATACCCAGTATATGTCTGTTTACTTTTCTGTCTGTCTAAACCTGTGAACTCACCAACTTTTTAGTTGACACTTTTCGCATGTATTCTCAGGTAATTGATGGAGCACACGCTAGGACGCACTCAAGGAAGCATTAAGGAGTCTCAATGGCATATAGACTCATGTCCTAGGCTTGTGTGTGCATTTGTTGGTTTTTGAAACAACTAGAACAATGTAGTGTCTGTTAAACAATTTACTTTCCGCTGAAAACTTATTTACTTATGATGTTGAAACATTTTCCGCTGCTTATTAATGAAACTATGTTATTTTACAAATCTGTGTGATTGTGTAACTCATATAGAGTCGTTCTATATGACCATGAGCTGTGATCCTGGCCACGTCACACCCACGTGGACTGACACCACGAGTGGGAATTTGGGGGTGTGACAGATATTCATCTTCCACTTGTTGAATTCTACAATAACAGCTACCATACCAGTATTCAATGCGCTCCATTTGAAGCACTTTATGGACGCAAATGTAGATCACCTATCTGTTGGTCAGAAATAGGTGAGAATCAAATCATAGGCCCAGAATTCATTCAGGAAACAACTGATAAGATCGCCCTTATTCAGGAACGAATTAAAACTGCACGCGATCGTCAAAAGAGTTATGCTGATAATCGTCGTAGACCGTTAGAATTCCAAATCGGTGATCGAGTAATGTTGAAAGTGTCACCTTGGAAAGGCATTTTCAGATTCGGAAAGCGAGGTAAACTTTCGCCAAGATTTGTAGGGCCATTTAAAATTCTTGAACGAATTGGATCAGTAGCCTACAAACTTGAATTACCTCTTGAACTTAGTAACATTCACGATGTCTTTCATGTATCTAATCTGAAGAAATGTTTAACTGATGAATCATTGATCGTACCTCTCGAAGAGATTCATATTGATGAAAAACTTCAGTTCAGTGAAGAACCAGTAGAGGTAATGGATCGAGAAATGAAAGTACTGAAACGTAGTCGCATACCAATCGTTAAAGTGCGATGGAATTCGCAACGTGGGCCCGAATATACTTGGGAACGTGAAGATCAAATGAAATCAAAGTACCCACACCTATTCTCATGATCAATTGTTATCAAGTAAGTCTTCACTAAATTTCGGGACGAAATTTCTCTAACAGGAGGAGACTGTGACAGTTGCAAACGAGAATTTACGTCATCAATGACGTGAGCACATTTGATCGTTCTAGAAATCCACATTGATTTAATGATTTTAATCATTACAGAATGATAGTAGATGAGAAATGATGAACGTGGACGAAAACCGTCCACAAAACGGAGTCCCGGATTGCCCGGAATCGAAAAATGAAGAAAAAGTACTAAGTGTCGGTCGACTGGACCCATCGCGGTACGCGATGGAGGGATTGAGAATCCTCCGCGGTACGGGATGCTTGTAAAATATCTGAAATTCCCGAAAATCTTCGCGGTACGCGAAGCCCCTTTTGGCTTTTGGTCGCGGTACGCGACGGATGTGGCGGTGCAGTGATTTGATCTATTTCATCAGATTTCATGCAAGAAGATTTTATTTTCTTCTTCTTCGTTTCTGCTTCATTTCCAGGCGAACAAACACACACTTTTACTATCAAAACTCACATCTGAAGCCACCAGAAGTCACCGATCGTGCCAGGGATCGTCTCTACAAGTTCTGATCGTCATTTTACCCGCAAAACTCCGTCTGATTAGGTAATGATCCGTTTAAACCTTCTAGTTTGATTCTGATTGATTAGATCTTGATTTTGAACGTAATGACATAGTTAGGATTGTTGATTATTGCCTAGATGATGGCTAGGATTGATTATAAACAAAGAACAGGAAGTTTTAACGGTTAAATCCTTGTTTTGATCCATTATAATGCCCGGTTTTCATGAAACCATACCCATGATTATAATAGTTTAATCCATTTGATTATAACAATGTAGGTGATTAGTTGGATTAATCCTTGAAATGCAAGGTTAAATCCAAGTGTTTCAAACTAATCACAATCATTAACATACTCATTGGAATGATTATCTGATGTTTGTGATAACAGTCAGATTAGTATGTTAAATCTGGTTATTTCACCTATTCTGATGCTACATTGTGATATTTCATGATACTTGGGTAATCAATAACAAGGATTTATCATTCCTAAGCCATTAAATTATCTAGAAACTGTTACAGTATCATAATCAACAACATTAACTACTTGGTTAATCCGAGATCATTCTGATTAATCCAAAGCGTCATCAACTTTGTGTTAGGAATCTAATGTAATGTAGGTTCCTACATTATCATACATTGTATGATATAACATCAAATTAATTATTTAAGCATTTAATATCGAGTTGATGATTTACTAAGCAATGTCTTTGACATTGAACGTTCAGGAAGATCTAATCAGTAAACTAGAACATAAACAATTCATTAAATATAACTAAATGCAGAATCATCTCTGTACTATCAGTTTGGTGATACTCTGCTACCTTTATACTATCAGGTGAGTTTCGTACAACCCCTTTTATTTTTAATCTTTTATAAACATCGGGGAAACTCTGTAAATTGTTGTCTGAACATATGATATGCATCAATGATATCTATGTGATTTCATGTGATTTTGTGGGATTTCATGGGATTTTGCCTGTAGACTGAACTCTATCATGGAACTGAAAGTCCTCATTTCTGAACTGTATCTAGTGAACCCATGTGTGGCCGAACAGAAAACATTGATAGTACTATTGGTTGACACCCCATTCGCTGGGAGGATTGCATCTCCCCTTGTGTGAATGTTTGTTATCTGTTTCCTGAACTTCTTAATGGTATGATAGACATTAAGATAATGAGGCACTAAGATATGTACCGACGGGTAATATCTTGAGACAGACTAGACGTCCGAAAGGAACTAGATACAGGTCCCATGGTTATCCGGAACTGAACTTTTGAGAACATGCTTATCATATCATATTGTTTTAAATTGAACTGTCGAACTCACCAGCTTTGTGCTGACGTTTCAAACTTAAATCTTTTTGCAGGGAGACAGTGACACTCGGTGAGGCAACACTTCAAACACTAGTAATTAAATAAGTCAGTTGTGTAATAAACTTAGTTGTAAACTATGATACTAATTGTAATGACGCAACCCTGTATTGTATTTATTTTAAGTTAATCTGTGTGCTTATGATATCGGTTCAAGTAAGTCACCCCTCACCTCGGAGACATCACCACTATGCTTCCGCAACCGGTTCAGTCAGATCATACACGAGGTGACGAGGGGTGGGGGTGTGACATATATGCTTAAAAATTTTCTGGAATCATACTCGATTTATATCATGTTTTACATAATTTTTGATGTTTTTAGAATTTTTTACATATTTTTATATAAAAAAAATAGGTTAAAACAAGCTGAGAAGGACAAAATCCGGTTTAAGGTGCTGCTCGTGGGTTTCGAGCCTGCAAGCTTCGACTAGAAGCTGGTTCCTTCTTACCACTGCTCTAGCCGTTGTTTTTGTTGTTGAGTTTGGTTTCCTTTTTTCGTATACAACCGTTATAGTTCTTCCAGAAAACATATGAACCCTAGATTCAATTCAAACCGAATTCGTTTGATTCAAAGATCATGAGCCCTAAATTGATAGGGCTTTTGATCTCCATGAAATGAAGAGTACTTTGGTATAGATAATCACCTGGTTATTGCTCGATTGATTGAGTTCTGGTAGCTATCTATCGTATTGTATGTCGCGAGTCTGATCTACGATCTTTGTGTGTTTTTGATGCCAATTTTGTGATCAGTAGTTTCAGAATGAAGTTTCAAAGAGATTAAAATGTTTAATTTGATTTGTAATTCATTGATTTATTCGATTTGAACTTCAAATTAGTCGAGCCGTTTACAGCTGTAATCCGTGTGTTTAGGTATCTATTTTTGGAATCTAGATCATGAACTGATTCGATAACGAATGGCAAACGCGTAGTAATTCAATTTTTGAATTTAGAATAACGCATTATTCGATTTTGGATTCGAACCGGAGGGGGTTTGGTATGAACGAGAAAGAGGTGGAAGAAGAAACGGGGAATTGAGGTTTTACAAGTTCAGCCCTTGCTCTCTTAAGCTGTTAACACTTTCATTTTTATACTTCTTTGCTTCACAATTGAATTTCCTATTTTTACAATTTCAGTCCTCCTTGTTTCAGGATTTTATATTTTTTTGTAAAAGTGTTTGTAAATTTCTTATTATTGTATATGATCAACTTACCTTTATAAATCTTTATAGATTATATGATAGAGTTTAACTAGCTAGTTTTTGTTGTAATTATTATTATTATAATCATTATATTTATATAAAAACACAATTATTTAAATATATAGGCTATGTTGTAAAGTAATTATAATTTGTGATATCTATCTACCTATTCTAATAAAAAAATATTTTTAAGAGACATGTGGCGCTTTCTGGTTAAGTCTGAAAATGTTTTTCCCACCTCTATCTCCTAATAAATAATATAAATTTTTATTAATTAGATTATAAAATTAAATATATAAAAAGTGTATTTTTTTCTTATTCCAATAATTTACTAATTTAATAAACAACAAGAATAATTCGATTATATCTTATCCTAAATATAATTGTATAACTATTAAATATTTATTATTATTTAATATTAATAGATTATATTTTTTATTATTTAACCCGTGTAATACACGGGGTTTCTTGGCTAGTATATATATATATATACATACATAGGAGATGGTTCCATTGGTAACACACTCCAAGTGTGGTAACCCATTAACCAATTTTTATTGGTTGTTTAAATAATGTGTTTTCAAATGAGTGGTCCATATTAAATCTGGAAAAAACAAGTGAATAAGATTTGTTTAAAAGTATTTTTAACATTTGGTGGGTGTACTTGATTCCTTTTTTTTTAAAAACTTTACCCCCTAATTTTTTAAACCTTCATAACTTTCATATACATTATTATTTTTTTATAAAAATTTCACCGTTAAATTTGTCACTTTTTTATCTTTAATTCAAGTATAGTTTTTGTGACAATCCGGCATTCCCGGATTAACCCCATTAACCAAACTTTAACAGAGATTGTATGAAATCATTAAATAACAATGTATAAGGTGTAAATTTGAACAAAATGAGTTCACAATTATTTAAATTATATGAATTAATGTTTTAATTATGCAAAATTATCAATTTTGACTATTAAAGTCAAAATTCGAGTGGGTTTATCAAATTGAAGTTGAAATTCGCATCAATAAGCAATCATAACCGAATTAAACCTGTTATAATCATCATTTTGATGATTATTAACAGTAAACATACGTTACTAGAACATTAAGTCGTTGAATTAAACTCAAATGATACCCAAGAGTCGTAACCGTTACCTAGTAGCATCAAAACCGCAAAATTCGACTTCACTTCTCACAATTGAACCTGCAAGGACTCTGGTCGGCACATTTAGGAAGGTTTTCATATACCAATTCGAGGCAAGAAGAACGGGAAGGAGAAGTCGATCGTGAGCCGGCCGAAGAGCAATCCTTTAGTCGATATACTCGAATTGAACATCAAATCAAGTAAGTTTTCACTCCTAAATCACCTAAACTAGCCGACTAAGCTAACCCCTAGGTTTAATTAGCGAATAAACATTGAATTATAGGAGTTCAATAACTAGGGTTCATCATTATAAATGGTTTGGGGGTTTTAGTGCAAATGGGATCAAAAATCGAATTAAACTATGCTATAAGTTTCAGAATATACCAATTAACAAAACCCATATACAGATTTTATGAATCAATATCGAATTTTAGGATTTCGATTATTAGGGTTCTTGATCAAAAACGGTTTGGGGGTTTGTACCCAAATGTGTTTAAAAATCAAATTCAATCTTACAGAGAGGTTCGAAATTACCTTCTCATTGAAAACCACATGTCAATTTCATCTGACAACAACAAATTGTTAGATTTCGATTCTAGGGTTCTTGACATAAAAAAAATGAATTGGGGATTTCGATATACTTGAGTTGATTTTTAAATTAAACATTATAGAGAGGCTCGACATTATCTGTGTAATAAAAAACCCTATGCGAATTGTATCAAACAAACATGGATTTTATAAATTCGATTTCTAGGGTTTATATGATGAAAATGTTCTTGGGTTTTGAGGAAATCGAACATAAGAATCAGGTTAAAGGTTACAGAAGGTTTCGAAAACCCTGGGGGAATAAGAACTCTATGAAACATCAGGCTAAAACAAATAAATTCATTTCAATTGAGTGATGGATTTAGATGTACACGTTCGGAATCAATTTTATCACATTAGGGGATTCTAAGTTGATGAGTTAATCAAATTAAAATCATAGTGAAACTTGGTTGGGGTACTGGAACAAAAACCCCATGGTTAAGGACTCGATCATGAACGAATAGTGGGTCAATTGGAGAACCATTTGGTTCGGTTCAATAAAACAAAAGGGAAACCGACCCCTTTGTAGTTTAAAAACAATTGAAATGGGTTCTGTTAACGAATTTTAGGCAGAGGAGATGGTAGGGAGTGGGTAGCGTGGAAGGGAGGTCGCGGGTTCGAACCCGGGCTCCAACTGTTTTTGAGTTTTAAATCATCTTTATTATCTTTAGCATATCTTATTCGTTTTAACTCCGATTCGACCTGTTCAAAAGGCGTTGGAACCGAAATGGAATTCTGAACGTCATGAAACAATAAAACCTATATTTTGACAAAAAAATCATAATCACGTATAATTACGTGTGCTTAAACGAAATCGCGCATACTTTTATAATTTGACTGAAAGAACTAAAATCGTGCATACTTTAGTATGAACGTGTCTAACAACTTAATATAAGTGTGTTGACACATATATGACTACAAACAAGATTTAGACATTTCAAATAACGACACGTTATTATAATTTCACAGATCCTTCGTAGAAGCTATTCTACGTACTCTCACGAACACGTGATCATTCTACTTACATTCAAAGGTGCGTACATGGCCCCTTTTCTTATTTTTACTGTTTTGGGGGAGAAAACATGTGCAACAAACATTTTAGATACATATCACTTGCATGCGTTAGCTATTTACGATAAGTGCGAACATAGCATTACAAGTCCTTACATATCGAACCGTTTAGTTTGCCGTAGTGCAAAGCGTGGTAATTGAAGATAGATCTATTAGGTTTGACAAACCTCGCTTGGTAGATGGGATCTACGCAAGTGTTTGACTAGCCAATTCACATTACTATTGTTGTGCTAGACAATAGTGGAAAGGCAACCAACATTCAAACAGTCAGCTTCAGTGTCGACCGCTTATGTAAATAGTACAAATGACTAGCTATCATGACTATGCATGTGTGATTATGTTATCTGTAAACATTTTGTTCAAACAGTTGTTTCAAACATTTTTGAATACTTAAATCTGTGTATGCACCAACCTTTGTGTTGACTTGATTTACATGTTTTCTCAGGACATTAAGGTACAAGAGCAATCAAGCATGGACTAGGATGTGGAGTCGCATGCATATTTCAATTCTTGTGTTTTGAATTTGAACATTTTGACTATGATTTGTAATTTACAGATTTCAAACCGTTAAGTTTGTTATTGTTTTAAAAAAGCTTCCGCAACTTTAGAACTTTGATATTACAGTTTTAGACCAAAGTATGTTTTGAAAATCATATATAGGTCTTCGTTATGTCTAATGATCTGAGATCCTGGTTTGTCACGTCCCAAACGGTATGATTCCGTTAGTTGAAAATTGGGGGTGTGACAGATTGCTATGTGACACCTTAGGCAAATCTCACATTGGCCGTGGACAGGAGAGATCCTTAGTTCATATGTAATAACCCGCCTCTTATACCAACAACGCGTTTTGGGGCTTAATGGTAGTGGATGAGAGGAGAACTGTGACATCTTAGAATTTCCAGGTCAACAATTTCTTTATTTTGACTAATAATATGAATTATTGTTTCATATATGGCACTAGAATCATTACTAGTTAGTGTGACACGTGGCACAACAGACCAAACGCACCGATAATTCAAGGAATTATCGCAAAACACAACGCACGTGTCTTGAATAACGATCGTTGGTGAAACCACAGTACACTTTCACTGCACTTAGGTTCTAGGGAACCTAAAATATTGGGAACAAGGATTAAATGTCGAGAAATGATGATCGTAATCGAAAAATACGCGAAAATCGGTTCGAAACAACAAAATTAGGCTTATTGGGCTTCTCTGGAACCCGTCGCGGTACGCGAGGGACCAACAGGAGGATTTATAGCGGTACGTGACAGGCATCGCGGGGGTTTAACTCCCGAAATCCGTCGCGGTACGCAAAGCTTCTTTTAACCATCCACCGCGGTACGTGACGGAGTCCTGACGACAAATCTTTATAAAATCAAGACCACCATGCCTATTAACACCACCCTCATCATTTCTCCGGTTCTACACACCAACTCTCGACTATTCCTCTCTGAAACACTTTGATTTGACCCTTGGGAAGCCATTGGAGACCTCCATTGAAGCTCCAAGCTTGAAGGTTTGAAGATTAAGAGCTTGAAGACCCATTGGAGCTCAAAACCATCACCATAACCATCTCATTCTTGCAAGAACCTGCTGTCCAGAAGCTGTTGAGGCAAAGAAATCATCATCTCAGGAGTTCTTGACACATTAGAAGGTAGTTCTATACCCAAAACACTCTTTCTTCACCTTTACACTCACATGCATGACTTTAAGCACACATGCAAACACCCTTGATGCACATACACGAATTTTAGCTCTGGGTTTGATGATGTTTACATGATATTTGATGATCCATGATGATTAGATGATGTATCTTTATATTCCATGATGATGTTGTTATGATAGAATGGTCTTAGTAGCCAAAATGATGGTTTTAGCAACATGCATGAATGATCAAGGTGGTTTTACACGTTTGTGGATATTGAAATGTTGTTATGAGTGTTAATGATGATGATATGCAAGGTTAGAATGATTGATTATGTCAAGATTTGATCATTTGGTGATTATTACTAATTTTAGTAACTTTAATGTTACAAAATGTGTGTTCTTGATGAAATAAGTTTAGATCTATAATTTATGCTTAAAATGATGTTTAGAAGTTAGATGGTGATTACTAGATGTGTTGGAATGGTTAGAATTGCTAAAAGTATGATATTTAGGAATGTTACTAAATATAGTAACTTTTTGTTATGAAATTTCTAGAAATGATGAATTTATTAAGGATTGTATGTTTGATATGCTTAGTTGAAGTGGTTATGATGATAATATGTGATTTTACAATTTAGTTGAACGAGATATGCGCATTTGTCTAGAGTTACTATAAATAGTAACTTTATTTTGCAAATCCAAGAATAGGAACATGCTAGACGTAACGATTATGATTGATTGGCTATTTAGGATGAAAATAGTGATGCTAGATGATATTAGTTGATAAACATGATGAAATACGCTTGTTTGTGCAAACTTTCTAATTATGGTAACTCTTATGTGCAAACCATGCTAAACCAACTAAGTGTAACTATATGTTATGTGATAACATGCTCACTTAGGATAAATATGCATGATTAGAATAATCGGATTATAATTTCTTACATGACTTGCCTGAATTAAAAACATTCCTAGAAATAGAAACTTACTATAACTAGTAAGTTTCCTCACGAAAGTGATTATTGGTATCCGCACACTTCACACGACACTAAACCACACTTTACACGAACACTTGATCCAAAACCGTCACCAACGGGTCGTTAGGTCAAACACGGTCAACTCGAACCACATAACAACTTGGATGTTGTTAACACGAACACGGTCCTGTGAGGCCCACACGTATGCAAACACAAACTTATAGTACCTATGTGATATAAGTGACTAGTAGCCGGCGAGCTACACTATTTCTGTTGAGCAAACGTTTTACTCAAACTCAGGTGAGTTTACAGCCCCATTTTTACTTTTATATTGTTTTACTTAACTTTGGGGTGAGAATATTATGCAACTGTTTTAGATATATGACTGGTATGTTGTGAAGATCATTTTCGAGTGTAACTATTATCGCTTAAAGTCCTCACTTATCCTTACCGTTAATTGTATCACAAACGAGTCGTAATTACGTAGTACTACTGGGTTTGACTAACCCCACTCGGCACCAATGTTGACTGGAGGTCATAACGAGTGTAATTTCGATGGGAATGCGGGTTCAGCGATGACCTGCGGAGGCAAACGGGAACAGTCTAGTTTCGGTAAGATGAACTGACACACTCCGCGGATCGTAGTATCCAACAACAAAACTTAACATACCCAGTATATGTCTGTTTACTTTTCAGTCTGTCTAAACCTGTGAACTTACCAACTTTTTAGTTGACACTTTTCGCATGTATTCTCAGGTAACTAATGGAGCACACGCTAGGACACAAAGGAGGAGTACAAGAGAGTCTCATGCATACTAGACTCCTAGGCTTTGTGTTGATGTGTTCATTTTGAAAACAATTTGACTTATGTAGTGTCTGACACAATTTATTTTCCACTGCAAACTTTATTTACTTATGATATTAAACCATTTCCGCTGTTTTACTTGAAAACTAGTTACTTTACAAAGATTGTGTGATTGTATAACTCATATAGAGTCGTTCTATATGACCATGAGCTGTGATCCTGGCCACGTCACACCCACGTGGACTGACGCCATGAGTGGGAATTTGGGGGTGTGACAAGAACTCCACAGTTAAGCGTGCTCAGGTGACAGCAATCCAGGATGGGTGACCCCTGGGAAGTTTTCACCCGGGCGACCAAAAGCAAAGCCGTGAGCTATAATTTGGCAAAGCAGACAATATTGTTGGTAAAACGAGGCGGGGTGTTACAGTTTTGTCAAATTTTTTTAAAATGTTCGTAATTTGTACTGACGTAACGAGCTATTACACTGATACAACGGCGTTTTACACTGACGTAACGAGCTGAATTTTTTCAAAATGTTAATAATTACACTGATGTAACGAGCTGAATTTTTACAAAGTTTTCGTAATTACACTGATGTAAGGAGCTGGGTTTTTTCAAAGTGTTTCTTAATTTTTTAAAATATTAATGAACTAATTTTTATAATAAAAAATAATTTGTAACGAGACGGAAAGATTTTACGCTGGTGTAATTACGAATGCTCGAAAAAATGAGAAAATTACGAACGCTCAAAACTAATTTGTAAAACATTTTAAAGATGGAAATATGTTGAAAAAATGAGAGAAAATTATTGTATTTATTACTCGTTACGTTGGTGTAATTACGAAAGCTCGAAAAAATAAAAAAAAAAATTGGCATGACTATTATGGAATTAACGAGAAAAATATAACGAGTTTAATGGTGTAATTTTTATAAAAAAATATCATAGTATAAAAAAGTTATAGGTGTATAAAAATCAAGGGGAAACTTTGATTTAAAAAAGGAAAATGGATGGATTTTTAAGAGTGTGACACTTGTCACTCTCTTATTAAATCTGAATTTTTCATATTAAGTGAAATTACTTAGATACCATTTTTAATTTAAAAAGGGTAGGTGACACATGGCAACATCTTACAAAATCTGAAAAATTAAAACCATTGGATTTAAGTTATTGGGTTAACACAATTATGGTGTGTTATTATTTGAACCATATCCTATATATATATATATATATATATATATATATATATATATATATATATATATATATATATATAGGACGGTTATAATACAAAGGATTTTAACGTGAGAAGCGTAGGAAGTCACAAGCTTTTGACATGTGTCATGAGGGTAAAGGACAATATCGTCCATATATAATTACAAACCGTGATTCAACAAATTACAGACCGTAATTTAACACACGTAATGAATGACGAACTGCATAATTACGGACCACTAAATTACGTACCACGTTATATGAAAATCACATACCGTCATTTATCATGCATAATCAAAGGATCAACTGCATAATTACGTACCAATAATGACGTACCAAACACTAAAATCACGGACCACGTAAAAAAATCAAAAAAAAACTACAACAATACTATATACTCAAATTAAAGATAATAAAATTCTCTATTTTATGGTGTAATTTTTTTTAATAAACGATTAACCGTTTAAAAGTTATTCGATTTTTAAAAAAATGGTGGAACTTGATTTAACCATAAAAAAAGTCAACAAATGTAGGTTATTCCTCTTTTGTTTTTTCATTTTTAAAATCAGGCAAGTTTTAATGAAAAGTGGGGACCACTAAATCCTAACCATTGATTAATTTGATCAAGGGCCATAAATCCTTCCTATCCTTCTCACGTTATAACCCCTTTGTATCCGATCCTTCTCCTATATATATATATATATATATATATATATAGGACTGGGATCAAATAATAACCCACTTATAAAGCAATAACCCAGATAACTTTTCCAGAATGAAGCTAAATCTTGAATTTTTTTTTTTTGAAAACATCATTGTAACACATTTAAAACACTATGTTATTTTATGAGTATGCGAAAATTCATCACCGTTTGAGAGTTTACATCGTTGTATGTTTTGGCCTAAAACAGTTACAATGCTTTAAATCAAAAACTTACAACGATGGCATCTCTTAAACAGTGATGAATTTTCACAAACTTATAAAAAACATAATGTTCTAAATCATGGTTGTAAAAAGCGGCCTAGGAGGCGGCCGCCTAGGCGCTAGTCGGTCGGTTGCCTTATAATTTTACCCCTAGTCGGTTGCCAAGTCGGAAGTCGGTCAAGTCGGATGCTAGTCGGCCGAGTCGGTCCAAATCGGTCTAGGCGATTTAGACGGTCAACATTTTTTTTTGACTTTTAGGGGTAAAAAGGCTAGGGCTTCTCTTTGTATCCAACATTTCTCATCATCGGAGAAAGCAACCAACATTTCTCATCATCAAATCCAACAATTGGAGGAAGAAGCAATCGTCAATCGAAGGAAGCAACATCATTCTCTGTGATTCTTCAATCGTCAATCGAAGGAAGCTCCCGTTCTCTGTGGTTATGCTGTTCAAACTTCGAAGAAACGTCGGAGGTAAAAAGGTTAGGGCTTCAATTTACAAACTTCGAACTGATTTCTCTGCTAGTGTGTTGTTCGAACTTCGAACATGTATATGAACAGGTCTTCAATTTAACATTTTTCTTTAACGCCATGGGAGCTTCATATTAGAAATTAGAAGTATATAATATATATTTGTAAAATTACATATAAAAATTCCAATCCGCCTAGTGCCGATTAATCCCGATTAATCGCTAAGCGGTACCTCACCGCCCGACTAGCGCCTTTTACAACCTTGTTCTAAATGTGTTACAATGATATTAAAAAAATTCAAGATTTGGCTTTATCTTGGCAAAATTATCTGCGTTATTACTTTAAGAGTGGGTTATTATTTAAACACTTTCCTATACATACATACATACATACATACATACATACATACATACATACATACATACATACATACATACATACATACATACATACATACATACATATCTGATTTTTAATAATATTTCGTTATGAACCTCAAATATATTATTTAAATATTGTACTAAAATTTGTATATTACTTTTTTGTATGTATATGTGTATATATATAGGTGTACCCTTTTAATTTTGGTATATGTTTATGAATTAAATTATATGAAATCTCCGGTAACTTTATTGAGTTACAAATTAATGATGTTAAAATGTAAATTTGAACGGGAAAAACCCTAGGTATTACACCTATCACACCCGTGAGTAGTGGGGGGAGGGCGCCACCGGGGCGTGACCGTCCCCTCTCACGTCCTAATCACACACGAAAACACATAACCTAAATATATTTAAATTTATATATATCTACCTACTCTAATAAAGGAGTATTTATAAAAGACACGTGTCACTTTGTGATGAAATCTGTAATTACTTTTTCAGCATATCTCTCCTATTAGATACTTATAATTTTTAATGATTAAATTATATAATTAATTATTAATAATATAATTCTTCTTATTCTAATATGATAATAATTTATTAAAATTTAATAAATTATAAGAATATTTCAATTATATTTTATATTCAAATATAATTTTATAATTAATAAATATTTATTATTATTTTATGTTAATATTTTATATTTTTTATTATTAAACTCATGTAATATATGGGTTTCTGGGCTAGTTATATAATAAAAAAGTAAATATTTCGTCACTTTTCACCTCATTAAAACACTATTGCCACTTGTCAATTTTTTATCATTGCACTCAATTTTCTTTCCTATTAAATAATTATATTTTCTGTCTTATTAAATAATTTTTTTCTTTTATTAAATAATTATAATATCATAACTAATATATTATTTATCTTTTTATTATTAAACATACTTAAATTTTTATTATAAAATAAGAAATTTTCTAAAACACAAATTTTTTAAAGTAAGAAATATTTTACTTTAAAAAAAATTATGTAAAAAACAAGTTATCTTAATCAAAAAATATTTTTTTAAAATAAAATATACTATAACAGAAGTTTTTAAACAATGAAATTTTTATAAAAAATAACATTTTTTAATTTATTTAGAAATTGAAGTAAAAAAAATGATAGAGTCAGAAAGTTACACTTATGTTCGTTATGTTTAACGATATTTTTAAATTGGGTCATTTAATTTTAATTATAAAAATTTTATTTTATATTATTGATTTATAAAAGTTATTTAATATAATAGTAACTGAAGTTTTTAACATTAGTTATTTCAAAGATATTAATTGTTAAACATTAAAAGGTCATATATCATTCGTATAGGATTAAAGTTTTTAATTATTATTTCATCACTTAAAATATTTATTAATATGTAATCATTTTATATCAAAATATTGTTTTATAATTGCTAACTTTTTATTGCTAAGTATTTTATATTTTATATTAAATCTGTGTAATATACGGATTAATAATCTACTAATAATAATATAAAGTTAAAAACTTTTATGGACGGATAAATTATAAAATCAAATGTATAGATTAGTTGGGAACGCAAAAAAATTACATCCAATGCCCAAGTTCCAATCAATGTTGAATCCTGCTTTACTTTTGTTTCTTACTTTTTTTCTCTTCTTCATGCGTAAAATAAAGTAAGCAAATTTTAGCAAGTTTAGTATCATTAGTTTAATTTTAACTAGGTTTACTCCCTCCACGTGTTGGTGCGGGTTATCACAGTACACCCCGAAAATGGGTATTATATATTATTTGCAAAAGCATAAGTTACATGACAAAATCAAATCTTTCATCACGAATTAAATCCTAACCTCGAAGAAAGTGGTGTGATGGTCAAAGTGAAGGAGAAACAACCTAAAGATCTCAAGTTCAATCCTCACTTATAGCAATTTTCTTAGTAGGTCACCGATCTGGTTGCATACGGCAGCGCTTTAGTTGTTTCTCTCGGTTAGTCGGAGGTTTACCACACAAGTGGGTTCCCATGGCTATAAAAAAAATCTAAACCCTAAACCAAAAGAAACCTAAATCTCTAAAATTTAATACCATCATTACTGTATATTACTGTTCAAAGTAAAAAAAAAATTGGTGATCTAAGTTTAAATTTTCAAATTATCGCTACATGAATCGGATACCTATGCATTACTATTCATTTTACTATGAATTATATATATATACATACTATTCAATATTATATTTAAATTACTATTCAATATAATATACATATATTTACTATTCCTTTTTCATACATTTTAATATATACTAGTATTAATTCATCCGCGCGTTGCAGCGGAAAACTTCTATAGTGATGAGGTTAATGTTTTGAATTTTTATGTTATCTATTCAAATAATTTCAAAGATTCATTTGTTATTAAACTATTATATAGGAGAGTAAAATGGCTAATAATTTGATTATCTAATTTTGATTAGTAAAATAGCACTAACCACTTTGAATATACACATCCAAACGTCCCATAGAAATGTAACAATATGTGATATTTGATTGCAAATTTTAAATCATATTTTTCGAGCATAAATATCGTTACTCACACCTGGTTATTTCTAGGTTCTTAAAAACAAAAATATAAGTCCTAGGTGTCAGTCATAAACCTTAATTAAAGATCTATATAAGTCGTTAGCATAGTTAAAAAGATCTAATGTAATCATAAACCAAACCTGTGAGACCCGCTATGCCATTAAAACCCCTTGCCAACTCAACTATTAGGGGGTGTTTGGTACAGAGAATGGAATTGTAGAGAAATGGAATTGCAGAGAAAGGGAATTGGTCTGGAGAATGAGAATTGAATGTTCTGTTTGGTAGTACAGAGATTTCAGTAGAGAAATATAGCTGAGAATCATTTCTCTTGTTTGGTACATAGGAAATAAACAGAGAATTATATCAACTTTATCATTAGCACAAGTCTTTTTTTCATAACAAATATTTATTAAAAAATAAAAAAACATATAAAAAGATGCATAAATTCCAACCAAAATATGCATTGATAAAACCAATTCACATACAAAACATAGTTTTTAAGCAAAAAACATCAACCATAGTTACTAGTAAAAGTACTTCAACCATGCTGAAACCAAAAAAGGTACTTCAACAACCACGGTGAAACAAAAAAAATTACTTCAACCATACACAACTATCCCATTGAACCATCGGTATACAACTCGACCATCTCAATTTTCTCTTCTATTGTCAACGCAAGAAAAGAACGTCCTAGATCCACATCTTTACCAATCAAATGAGCTGCTTTGAACCGTTTTTTCGTAGTGATACCTGGTAAAGCTTTCAACTCATCACTAACCTTTTCATAGATTTCACGAGCCTCCATACCTTCTTTGCTAAGTTGTTCACCCACCATCTCCCCAAATCGAAGCAAAACTTCCTTGATATCTTTGCAAGACTCTCGATATATCTCATCTGCATCCGTGCTTCTACCTCTTTTGCGCTTGCTTGTTACACTTCCTGTTTGTCCTTCAGATCTATCAACATTTGGAACGACTTCATCAACAAAATCAAAGTCTTCAATATCAACAGGTGAGCTTTTTTGCGTCTCTTGAACATCTTCTTCTCCAAGGTCAACTGCTTTACTACCAGTAGCTCTATCCTTACCGAATATGGTACACAATTTGTCATAGAAAGGAAATGCCTTGTCACGAAAATTCACAGCACCTTTGTGAGACTACAAGACAATTACAAATAAATTAGACTAAAATTTTAAAATCTCAAAAATATATTTTTTAGAATATATCTTCACATATTCATTCCAAACACTATCATTGGCAATAATACAACATTTTTGTTCATCCCAACCAAACCCACTTGTATGCACCATATCATATACAATGCTAAAGTGTGTCTTCCATGTCTTCATCCTAGACTTTATATGTGGTTCTGCTTTGAGGCCAGAGTTAGGAAGACTTACATCTAGCAATTGTTGAACACCATTTAAATAACCTGGTTTGAATCCATTGTCAGCACCAGCATACTTTCCGGATGCATGTATCTCCATTAATGCATCAATTAGCTTTGCATCTTCATCATTTGTCCAGGTATGCTTGCTCCGAGTAACTCCTCTCACTATATTTGAATCTGCCATGTCTACGTACAAATGCATAATTATACAATTAAAAATCATAATTCATGTAACTACAAATACAAATATAACAAGAAACAAATAAAGTGCATAAATAAACATTAAAAAAATACATAATTGTCAAACATAATTAAGAAACATTGTTGGCACGCTGCGCACGCATCGCAGTCCAACTATTAAACATTTCATTAGCAAGAAGGTCTCTACGATCGGTCCATTCTTGTGAGGGCTCGATCATAGAAATAACATTGTCATGGTCATTTGCAGGTTGTGTGTGATTTATTGGGATTTCGTTATCAAGAGGGTCTTCACTCATTGTTGTTCGTATGAAATTGTGCAATAAACAAGAAGCAATGATGATACGTGGCATGGACTCTATGGGATGATATGAGTTATCACGCAAAATAGCCCATCTATCTTTAATCATTCCGAAACATCTTTCTATAACATTCCTGGCCGATGAATGTCTCATATTAAAGAACTCCTTAGCATTCGTAGGAGGACGAGACCAATCGTTAAGATGATAACGTTGACCTCGATATGGAGTTAAAAATCCTTCACCATTTGTATAACCGGCATCACAAAGGTAGTATGTTCCTACAATTAACCATAAACTCTATGTTAATTATCATACTTACATCTATGTATATTCTTTGAAAATTGTCTATCACATACCTGGAGTTATTTTAAGACCATTGGGTCTACTGATTGCATCACGCAAAACTCTACTATCAGCTGCAGAACCCTCCCATCCCGCTAAGACATGCGTAAATAAAAGGTCTCTCGTACATACTCCAAGTACGTTAGTACAAATCTGCCCTTTTCTTGTCCTATAAGGTTTTCTATCAATAGCAGGGACTTTAACTTTAATGTATGTTCCATCTAATGCTCCTAAGCAACCCTGAGTTAAAAGAAAACATTACTTACTAATTTATGTTAGCAAAAAATATCTTTAATAAAAAATGTGTTTGACTAACCTTAAACCATTTCCATCTTTCATCAGTTTCATTATCTGGCACTGGCACGGGTGACTTGTAGAGTTCTTTGTGTAATCGACATATAGCATTTAAGACTAACTTGAAATACCGACTTACAGTTTCCCCGGACCGATGAAATCTGTTGACTAGTATCCTATTCTTTGCATTATGAGCAATGGTATGTAAAAACATAGCAACTTGCTCATCGACTAGCATGTTTTTACTATTCTTTAGTCCCCCTCTAGTTTCTAGCATATCACAAAGTGTTGTAAATGCATGTATATTCATTCTTATGTTAACAACACTCGTAACATCACTTTCATAAACCATCCTCACCATGTTTTCACGCCTATTATGGTAACTCATTAAATATTTTGTACGTAAAGTCATTGACTCAATCGACCGACGCAAATGATAAGTACACAACATCCACCAACGAATCGTAACATAAATGACATAAAATACACCTATGGCAACTATTCTTTGTCTGAAAGGTGATCTTGCCATCTACACATAAAAATATAAGAAAATTCAAGAAAAGCAAATAACTCCAAAATATAATCCAAATATTAGCAACAAAGTGATCATGAAAGCAAGAAAAATGATTACAGGCTACTTTATTCACTGACTTGCTGAAAAAATGAAAGTTTCATACCTAGGATCGTTGGAATCGAAGCAAGGATCGCGAATACGAACTCGGTTCTTGGATTGGAGATGATTTGTGGGTGATTAGAGGCTGCAAGTCGATCGAACAGCAGGGAGAGGCGTGAGTTTGCTGCTGTAGATCGAACAGCAGGGAGAGGCGTGAGAGAGTGAGGCTGAGAAATGAAACCCTAGAAATCCAATTCTCCGCTTTTTTTAGAGAAACAAAATCAGAGAAATGGAAATGGTTTATTTCCATTTCTCACCTCTTTCTTTCATAAACAAACAAGAGAATTCTTTCCAATTCCATTTCTCACCCCTCAATTCCCTCTACCAAACACCCCCTTAATGGTCAAGATTTGGATATAGTGATTCTACATTTTTTGTTCTGGTTTGAATTTTCAGTTCCAGATATAGTAATTCTGCATTTTTTGCTTTTTTTGGTTGGTTATGGACATAATAATATGTAATTCTGCATTTTCGGTTCTGGTTTGCTTCAGGGAGGTTCCGACCCATCAACAAATTCCCTACAAATGAAACCAATAAAATATCAACAACATTGTAAAAAATCCCAAGTATATCCAATAGTTGAAACCTTGACATAATACAAAGCACATTGAGATACACGTAAGCTTCAAATCAAGAACTTTGACAAAAACAAACACAAAACAGAAGTGACAACACAAATGTAACCTCAAAAACACTCAGTTTCTTTGTATTTGTTATTAGAAATATAAAATCAAAATATTGGTGTGCATCATGTAATACATACGCATAAGCCCAAATCAAAATCGAAGCCCAAATCAAACTCATATCCTGATATGTAAGAAATCACAGCTCAGTTGAGTTTATGTTGATGAGGCAACATTGCCTAGAGAACCATACCTAGTTGTAGAAGATGGGCAAGCCTATGCAATGAATCAATAATTAGTATTTTTAACAACATTTAATCTGATTATCTAGACCCAAAATAATACGAATAGTGATCAGGTTTTTCTTAAACATTGCCCATATCAATTTCAAACAATCAGTTGTACATCTAGTTAAAAATCATTACCACTCAAATCAATGTTATCTCAACAACCGTAATTCTCTTGAATTTATACTAAAAATAATGAAATTTTACATCAAAAAGGTTGTAAATTACGTCTTCTGTTTCATCAAGAACACAGTTAGTGTTATAGAGATTCCAGTAAAAGTGTAGATCATTAAAAATCTCAAGGGGTTTGAAAATGATAATAACTCGCAAGGATTGAAATTTCTTACCGAAAGATTAAAACCAAAGAAAGAAATTGTTATTGTGTCTTCTTTTTATCTTTTTGTACCTAATCAACAAAAATCCCTACACCACATCAGATCAGAAGTAAATATCATAAGATAAGCAAAATAGGTTCGATGATAGTAACATTAATTTGAAACACAAAAAATAACAAAATAAAAATATCACTCACTATAAAAAGGCTCATATTTGCTATAAAATCGGAGCAGAAGAATCAAGCTGCCATGACTGCAAAAGAGTTTGCAAGGAGTACTTACCATCTGCAATTTTGCCACGCCAGGATCTGTTCCTCACCCTATCTTAACTCAGACAACATTAGATCATCACTGTTACAGATTTAAGAACACATATAAAATAAAAATGGTTTCATATTCCAGGTTGAGAGTGACGACAAAGGGCTACAAAAACCCTAATACCACTCAATAATCATAGGCCATAATGAGACGATAAAGGCCTTGGAAAACCCTGAGACCGCTCAAAAACTGATCATGGTTTAGAAACCGCCACCAAATCCAGTAAGAACATGTGAAGAAGAAAGAGAGTAGAGACACATATCTGGTAGTGACAAAAGATGAGAAATAGTATCTTCAAGCAGATGGTTGTGGCCAAATTCTGAAACATCGAAGCACACTGTTCGTAACTTGGTCAGATTAAAAGCACATCAAAGCAAACTATTCCTTTCATGCTTTTTAATATATATACTAGATTTATTTCACCCGCGCGTTGCGGCGGGTTATCACAGCACACTTCCGAGAACGGCTATTATATATCATCTACAAAAACATAAGTTACATAGTAAAAATAAATCTCTCATCACAAACTAAACATTAATCCTTAAAGTCTAAACCTAAACTCTAAACCAACAAAAACCCAAATTTATAAGCAAATCTCTCAAATTTAATAAAAACTCAAATCTGCAAGCAAATATCTCAAATTTAATATTCTCATATGTGTTTACTAATTTTCAAAGTTAAAAAAACTTTTTCTGGTCCAAGTCTAAACTTTTAGAACGTCACTACATGGATCAGACACCTATGAACTATACATTACTATTAATATATATAGACACACACACCACACACTTATACACACATAAATACATACATACATATGTGTATATATATAATATCATGGGACCCACACTTTATTTAATATATATAATTTTACTATTCAATTTCATGCTTTTTAATTATATATAGTAATGTATATGTATATATATATATATATATATATAATATTTAAATTTAATACCATCATTACTTTATACTACTGTTCAAAGTAAAAAAAAACTTTTGGTGATCTAAGTTTAAATACATATGCATTACTATTAATTTTAATATGAATTATATATTAATATATATATACACACACATACTATTCAATATTATATTTAAATTTATTATTCAATATAATATACATATTGTTATTTATCATCACATAATGTACAAGATAATATCATAGCATCTTTAATATTATAGGTACTTTAATCCTGATAGGCATGAATTTAGAAATTCACTTATGAATGATCTGAACGCATTTGACGATTTCTTGTACATTGTAAGATAGGATAAACTCGTGTTTTAAACGTGATTAGATTAATTAAATATTAAGTTGGTAATATAAGTGAAAAAGTAAAGAAAATAGTTGAAGAAAGAAGTATTAAATAATTGAATACTCATAATACATTATATTAACAAACAAAACAATGAACTATTATTTAATTTCTAAAAATAGAATTTCTAATGTATTTATTGTTTAACAATAAAGAGAAAAGATAAATTATTATTATTTAATATAATTTTTTATTATAATTGAGGATTGGGAAAATAAAAGTGAGTATAATATTTTTTTATCTATTAATCTTCTTATAATAATAATTGATTTCAAAAAATGGAACATGACATTCTCTTATTATTTCAAAATTAATATTTATTTTTTAATTTAAATATGAAAACTTACAATTAATGTAATTAATAACATATATTGTTTACATGCATAAATACACTAATTAATATCATTAATTAATAATACGATAATACTTATCATCTATGGTTTATATTATACATACACGAACATATTATGAATATTTATTAAAAAATTTTATTTTTAATTTTTTAATATAAAAAAGTATATATTTCATTATTATTTTAATTATATAAATTTTTTAATACATAATTAAAAAAATCACATAATTCTTATTCACAAACCCGTGTAATGCACGGGTCAGTATAAAAATAAACACATTATGCATAACATTGTGTTTTTGTAGATTTAGTTATCTTCGTCTTCACAATTTATTCCATAGTCTAAAGTGAGTCTCAAAATGAAAATCTTTATATAATAAACACGATTATTTTGCTTACAATGCTCATAATGACAATAGTATTACTGAATTTAACAAACATACTCCTAAATATCTCAAGTTCAATCTTTAATTGAAACAATTTTCTTTGTAAACAACATACCCTTTGCTTGTAATCGTGTTTTACTTGTATTTATCGGTTAGTTGGGTATTAAGGGAGACTCGAGGGTTTACCATTCAAGTGAGTTCCTATCTATACTTTATAATAAAAGAGTAACAAATTTGTCACATATCACATTCTTACACCACTAATGCCACATGTCACATTCTTACAATACAATTGTCACTTGTCAACACCTTATAATTCCACTTAATTCTCTCTCCTATTAAATAATTATATCCTTTCTCTTATTAAATACACAATTATAATACTAATAACTAACATATTATTTATCTTATTATTATAGAGCACACTTTAAAAAATTTATAAAATATGAAATTCTCTAAAATCGAAACTTTTAAAGTAAGAAATATTTTATTTTCAAAAAACAAAATTTATGTAAAAAAACAAGTTATCTTAAAAAATGATTTTTTTAAAAAATAAAATATATTATAAAAGAATTTTTTAAACAATGAGATTTTTATCATCCAATGACGTTTTTTAATTTAATATTTTATATTAAATCCATGTAATACACATGTTTATAACGTAGTGCAATATATACAAGTATTCGAAAAGCATAATATTTCATTTATTTCACCCGTGTGTTACACGGGATTTAACCTAGTTACTATTAATATATATAGACACACACACCACACACATATACACACATAAATACATACATACATATGTGTATATATATAATATCATGGGACCCACACTTTATTTAATATATATAATATTACTATTCAATTTCATGCTTTTTAATTATATATAGTAATGTATATGTATATATATATATATATAATATTTAAATTTAATACCATCATTACTTTATACTACTGTTCAAAGTAAAAAAAAACTTTGGTGATCTAAGTTTAAATACATATGCATTACTATTAATTTTAATATGAATTATATATTAATATATATATACACACACACATACTATTCAATATTATATTTAAATTTATTATTCAATATAATATACATATATTTACTATTCCTTAAATTTAATACCATAATTACTGTATATTACTATTCAAAGTAAAAAAAAACTTTTGGTGATCTAAGTTTAAGTTTTCAAAATATCAATTCATGAATCAGATACATACGCATTACTATTCATTTTACTCTGAATTATATATATATTTATATAGATTAAGGTTTGGCTAAAAAGTCTTAAAACCATAAAAAGTGTGAGAAGTAATCTAAGCCATACACGTGTATTTTCCAATGTTTACAAGATATGGGTATTAACGTAACTTGTTCTCATTATTGTTAGCGGTTATTTTGGGAAAATACCATGATTCTCGCTAAAAAAATTTTAAAAATCCAAATCAATTATCGATTACAAGAATAAATCACATATTGTAATTGATTATATGATTCTAATTTCATCTGGCGAATAATCGTTTAGTTTTTTTGGGGGTAACGATGTGATGGAATCGAACACAGAAGATACGCAAGGTTATGGTGTTTTTCAGATTGTATGGTGTTTTTTAAATTGTATGGTGTTTTTCACATTGTATGGTGTTATTTCGTGTGTTGTATGCTATGTTTTTTGATATTATGGTGTTTTGCAAATTGTATTGTGTGTTTTGGATTGTATGGTGTTTTTCAGATTTTATGATGTTTTTCAGATTGTATGGTGTTATTTCGTATGTTGTATGCTTTGTTTTTTGATATTATGGTGTTTTTTAAATTGTATGATGTTTTTTTAGATTGTATTGTGTTTTTTGGATTGTATGGTGTTTTTGAATCCAAGTATTATAACTTATTTTGAATCCAAAAGCCCTAATCATCATGATATTTTAAAATTTTGTGGTGTTTCTTTTTTTAAAATAATGCTCTGTTTTTTGATTTTATACACATGTATGGTGTTTTAACGGTGATTATATACGTAGTTTAGAGTTTATGGTGTTTTTCAGATTATATATTTGTTCGAATGAAGTCTTTTATAAAATAAGTCAAATATTATGTATTTCAAATAATTTTATGTGCTACGGTGTTTTAATGTGAACTGATAAGTCTAAAACGCCATAAAATTTAACGAATGTTCAAAACACCAATAATCTCACAACTAAAATTTAACGAAGTTCAAAACACCATAAAATCTAAAATGTCATAAATTTAACAGATGTTCAACACCATATATTGGGATAGATCAATAAGAAAATAACTTGACAAAAACACCACAAACAAAAAAAAACACCATACATCTATGAATGTTGCGGTTTCTGTTTCATTTTCAAAAACATCAAATTACGTTTATGCCCATCCCGTGACTTTCAAACACCATACTAATTACAGAATTGCCACCGCGCAATTCTGACCGTAAAACACCACAGATCTACATTCAGGATTGTTTCTCACGCTTTTCACGGTTTTTATCCTTTTTAAAATATTCCTCCCCTATTTATATATACACACACACACATACTATTCAATATTATATTTAAATTTACTATTTAATATAATATACATATATTTACTATTTTTTTTATAAATTCTAATATATATAATATTAGTTTATTACACTATCTTAATATGCAATTATGTAGTATGTTCTTTGTTAGATGAATTTAAATTGATTTAGAGTTATATGTTAGATTGATAGTTGCTCTGAAGCACGATCCGGTCGTTGTGATTGAGAAGCCGTATCAATCAAGTGTGTTAAAAGATATATGGCTTGATTTACTTTTGTGTTTAACTAGTAGGTGCAGACGCGCGTTGCCGCGTATATCTAACAATCTTGTTTCGCATCAGGTGATCTTGTTCCAAAAATCCTAGCCAAAAATAAACTGAGTATGCATACGTTGGTTTAACAATAAAAATAACATTAATAAAAACAAAAACTTGAAAAAAAAACCTTATAACTCAACGCAAGATGATGGCTGTGTCATCGTACAAACAAAATCTAAAGAAACAAATATTTTAATTTGTGATGAGAGATACCTCATAAGTTGATCTTTATATATCTTAAGCTTTCTAAGATTAATTCTTAAATAAATCAAATTTTATAATTGCTCTAATTTTATAATAAATATACACCTTTAAAAATTGCAACATAAAACAAATAAACAAACAAACTTACAAAGTATATTTTCACTCTTCAGTAGGGTTTGTGGGGAAATGATAGAGACAAACCTTACCTCTATTCCAGTTGGGATAGAGATATTGCTTCGAAGGAGTCCCCGGCTCAAATTTATCATTTGAAGTTAATCAACCCAATGCTTTTAACGTTATTTTCACAAAATAAGTAAAATAATGTTAAAATTAGTGCAATCTTATTTTTACCCCTGAAGGCTATAATAACGTTTCTCAAGGAAAAAAATGTGACATACAATTTGAAGTGACTCTCTAGCATGAAATTTGTAAGATATGAGTTTGAAAACGTTTTTAAAATAAAATGATTTTAAGGTGTGGTTTTTAAACAGTTTCTTGAATCTAAGAACCAATCACACTGAATCACGTTCTTTTGAGGCGGTTGCTGAGACCCTCCGGTGTGCCGGGTGAAGGGGCGTGGGTGGGGCGCCACTGGGCGTGGCACACCGCCCCCCATGGGGCGTGACTGGGGCGTGAACGGCTCACGGTGAGCAGAGCCACGGGCGTGGGGAAGGGTGGGGGGTTGGGTTTCGACCGTTGGCACTTGGGAGATTAAAAAAAAAAAAAAATTAAATAAAACCTATATATAAAATCATCACAATCCATCCAATATTCACACACACTCTCTAAAAACTTCACACCCCACAAAAAAAATAAACAAAAAAGTAGTATTTTTATAAAAATGGAGTTTATACGGGAAGATGACGATTTTAGCGAAGGAGAAGATTTTTTAATCGAAGCCGCACAACTTACTCTCGACATCATCAGACAACAAGTTGAAAGACCTGTTCTAACTAGAAGAGCACGGATTAATCGAGATCGTCTTGGAGCTCACGAACGTCTTGTAATTTTTTGATTAATTTGTAATTTGTTTTTATTAATTATATCTAAAATTAAATTAAAAAGGAATGATGACGTGGAGTGAGTGGGGTAATGGGGCATTTCCACCAAAATGGTGGGGTGAGTGGTTGTGGTGAGTGCTTATGTGGCGCCTACGTGGCGCACACGTGGAGTGATTGGGGCGCCTTGGCACACCCAATAGTCTGACAAAAAATGATAGAAAAAATGTGACCAATCAAAAAAAAATACTATTCATACTTAGCTGGCAGTTTCATTTTGTTTATATAGATAATTGTAACATTATTTTATTACACCAGTAAGTTAGTATTCCGTCGGGTGGAAAAAAAATACGAAAAATAATTATCAATTAAAATTTAAACATTAAAAATATGACATAATTAAAATTGTATATATTTAATAATTTAATTAAAAAATAATTATATTATTCCTTTAAATATTAAGTTAAAGTTTGTTTCTTTAAACATTTAATTTTTTTTAAAAAAAACCGTTTTTGAAATTTAAATTTTATAATTATTTTATTTTTTTTGAATTTTTTTAATATTAATATATTTTTGATGTATTAATTTTTTTAATTTTAAAATATATAAAAAGTATAGTTAATATTTAATATTATTATTTAATATAAGATGTATTTAATATAAGAGAGATACGAGGAATTAAAGTTGAGGTGCTATAAGAAGATGACATGTGTCTATATAAGATTTTTATTTATTAAAACAGATAGATATTCACCATTAGGCTTATAGCCTAGTGGTACTCCTTGACCACTAGCAATGAGAGGTCTTGGGCTCGAGTCTCGCCTAAAGCAAAAAATGTTCTGGGTGAGCTAGAGGTTTTCTCAATGTGAGTTTCCTCCTACATGGTGTGGCGGTTCCTCGATTCGGCACTCGCCAATGCCCGGCTTTAAATGTTTCCGGGGGTTGGTAGCGGTCTGTGGTCGCAGCGCGTGGGTTGTTGGGTCCGATGACTTGTTTAGTTGTTCAAAAAAAATAAAAACAGATAGATATTCATTTTAAGTATCTTTTTTTAATAAAAGTTACTTGAGGATATTCAATAGGTTTAGAGTTATATGTCGAATTTATAATCATTGCATGGTTCTTAATTTTGGCCCAATCGCTATGATCAAGAAGCCATATTGGTCAAACATAGCCAAAGATGGAGGGATTGACCGTCTGATACTTAGGCTATGTGTTATCACTACCCCTTTCACTTCACGTAGACGTCACGTAGGCGCCAACTAATCTACCTACACCATCACCTAATCATCATTTCACGTTATCACCATATGTGTTATCTTAACACTCTCATCACGCCCCTATCACCATTTTTTCCCACTTTTCTTCCCCTTTTATTCCTTTTCACACTGTGAGGGCGGTAACGAGTGAGCCCCTCACTCCCCTTTCACACCCCTATGTAGTGGGGGGAGTGCGCCACCAGGGCATGACCGGACCTCTCACATCCCACTCACACATGATAACACATAGCCTTATAATTGGTGGCATAATGTGTTGTATTTTTATTTATTACAATACCGATTTTAATTTATTAATTATTTAAGACGAATATTGGAAGGTTGAAACATGTGAAAGACTTTGACAATGATGAAGTGTGAACTACAAATTAATTAAAAATATTGGTCCAAGTCTCTTTATAATGTAAACATTTCTCCGTGCAGATTATATTAAATGTTTTTGAAAAAAAAAAGAAAGAGGAAAAAAAAAATCTTTTTCGGACCAAGTTTCACGATTCTTTTATCTTTTAGCATAGGAGAAAATGTTTGTGTTTATTTAATAAGCCTATAGAAAGAATCGAACAAACAAGAATGCGGCATGCTCATTCTTGTTCATTTAACTATAATTAAACAAATGATCTAACACGGACATTTAAAGCACAATGTATTCTTGTTCTTGTTTGTTCATCTTCGTTCACAACAGTGCACACGAAAGGTCCAATAATATAAACAAATGAGATAACTTAGCATCACCAAAAACATAAATGATTGAACGCAAACTATAAGTTTGATAAAGTTATCCGATTAGAATATGAGGGTAAGCTTCTCAGTACGGGATTTTAAATATCATATGCGAGTATTAAAATGAGTCGATCCCTAAAAATCACAAATCAATAATAGTTGATGTAAAAAATAAGTTCAATATATAAATAATAAAATAAAATAAAATAACAAAAATAAATTATCTGATGCGGTCGCACTTCCAACACACTATCTCAGTGTCTCACACTTAGGCAAACTTTAAGCTCATGCGGTTAGCTTAGCAACGACTTATTAAAAAAAATGAATTACTAGCTAACAAAAGCAAAAAACAAACGGATATGAAGAAAGAACCAATAGCGAATTTAAATAAACAAATATAATAAACTGTTATGAATGTAAATGAATGAACAACACATGTAATTATGGCTCGTTTAGTTAAATAAAAAAAATTATTTATGTTTGTTTAATTAAATAAAAAAATTTATTTATGTTTATTTATTTATTGAAATAACAAACTTTTGAGAGTTACTCAAATTAGTTACTAAATATTGAATTGGTTTAGAGCCTTACCTTTATTTCATTTTTCTCAAAAACTTTACGAATAATTCTTAACGAGTGATATTTCGTTTTAAGTTTTTCTTCAAAAAAAAAATAATAATAATAAACCTTTTGGTTTAAATATGCCTCCTTTCATAAAAATAGAAGGAAAAAAAAGATGGTCGGTTTGGAGAAAAGAATTTAAATTAGTTTAATAAGAAATATAAATGGGTCACCGACCTCGGCAGTCGGAGTATCAACGCCCGTGGGACCGCCGTGGATACCGGCGTTGCCATCTTTACATATACTCTTACTAGTTGCCGTTGCCCAATCGGAGATCAAACTTCACTCCACCTGCTTACTTATATTATATATTATATTATATTATATTATATTATTACTTTAATTAATACACCGTCAAAGCTACTTGATTCTGATTTTATTCCGCAAACAATGATAGTGAAGATCATGATCTCATTTATTTAAAGTATCTAAATTATAATAAAATAAAACCTACCTCTTGTAATTTTATATATTACTCACCATTAAAATTTTAATCCTACAAAATTAACGAATTATAATTTGCAATTTAATTTGTTTGATACTTTTAGATTCCTAATATAAGTTGAAATTCTAATATATAAATTAGAAGAAATTAATTTAATAATATTTTAAACGTTTAAATTGGGTTTCAATAATTCAAGATATGATTTATTGGCCATTAAATATTGTAGTTTGACAATGGTATATATAACTTCTACTTTTGTTATCATAAGATTTAAAATCTTAGTTATATGATCATTAAATACTTCATTCGATTTACTCTTGATTTTGCTCATAATAAAAATTAGAGTGCACTCACCTGCGTATTGCTACTGGAACTCTCTTGTAATCCGAAAATTGTCGAAATGCTCTTTGTTTACTTTGGTAGGTTGTTATGGTGTTCCGCCTAATAATGATGATGATGAATGGCGATGACGACGACGGCGACGACTACGACGAAGACGAGGAGGACGACTACAACAACAATATTAAGAATAATAATAACACCCGCCAATTCTATTTATACAATCTTTCTTGTGATATATTAAAACCTACTAAAAGATCAAAGATTGAGTACTATACATCCATTATGTAGACTGTTGAATTGTGTTTAGACATCCATTGAGTGTGATAACTTGATTTTTTTTTTATGTCACTAACTCTACTTCCTTGCGTAAAAGCGAATAGTAAACAATAAGGTCTAATATTAGGAAATCAATAGTTACCTATACAAATCTTTTATGGATGTCGGCTACATTCTTCTGAAAAGGTTGTCACACCTTATCCATCGGTTCAGACTAAAACAATGATAATCTTCTAAAAAGGTTGTCACTTGATCAGTGGGTTCAATAACGATACTTAAATATTAAACCATGCACATAATTTTATATGACGATAGTCATGTTTCCTTATGAAGGGATATACATGCCATTGCAAAAGTTCACTAAGCAAAATTTACAGAGAAGCCCTTTAAAAAAGGGGAAATTACCAAAAGCATCAAAGTTGACCAAGAAATTCCCAAAATAATCACACAGATTCCGGCGTCTAAGACGCCCATTAGACGCCCATTTAGACGCCCATTTTGTCTACTTTTTCACAACATACGGGCCCACATGTCGGCGGCTTTGTCGGGTGTCTAAGACCCCTTTTCTACCGGCGTCTTAAATATTAAACCATGCACATAATTTTATATGACGATAGTCATGTTTCCTTATGAAGGGATATACATGCCATTGCAAAAGTTCACTAAGCAAAATTTACAGAGAAGCCCTTTAAAAAATTACTACTATACAAAGAAAAAAATATATTTCTTTCACATGTCTAAAACCTTTGTGCACAAATCGAAACAAATAAAAATAACTATTCATTTGACATGGATTTTAACATATATAAAATAATAATTTTGAGCAAAATGAAAATCTACAATGAAAATTAAGTAGAAATCAGATATCTAAGTTTATAATTATTATTCTACTTAGATTGTCTATAAAAACAAAAGTAATAGTTAAAAGTTGAAAGGATCAATTATTAATATAAATTAGTCAGCCAATAAGACCACCCACAATACCCTCCCCGCCAACTCCAGCGGTGCCCTCCCCCGCGGCGGGGTCCAGCGGGCACACTGCCCCCCTAGCCAGCGGCTCCCGCTCAACCGGCCCCAACGGCTCCCGCTCCCCGTGGAAATTCTCGGTTTGTGATTGGATGCCATTTTTGACCGTTGTTGAACGGTATAAATCAAAAAAAAAAAATCAACTTTTTAAAACTAAATAAATACCCAACTTTTTTTACCCAAAAAACCATCCAAATCTCTTCATCTTTCATCTTTCTCTCTATATTTTTTAAAAAAAAAACACAAATATGAATCCAAGGCCTAACAATCCCAATCCCGAATTCAACCCGTTCTCGTACGATCCCGAATCGCTTAGGAATTTTTTGGCACAACTACAACAAAACCCAAACATCCAACACTTTCAACCCGGTTTTGCTCCCTTCTCTCAACCGAGGTTCGAATCTGATTTTGTTTCCCCGAGCCAACATGATAACGAGGTCGTGCCGGAGACACAAGACACTCAGAAACGCAAAAAAGGTAAGAAAAACAAACAGCCGGCTGGAGCAGGGCCGAGTAGTGGTCCAATGACACCGAAGCAATGGACTCAAGATGAAGAGATCGCTCTCGGAAAATGTTACATGGACGAATCCGAGAACAAAACCAAAGGTAAAAATTTTATTACTTAGTTTTGTTATATATTATTTTAAAGGGTTTAATTTTTTAACTTACTTTTGAAATTTTTTTTTGTAGGTAACTCGCAAAAACGGGAAAATTTTTGGAAAAAGGTAACCGTTAGTTGGCACAATGTGATGGGCTTCGATGCCGAATACCGCACGTATCATCAACTAAATTCAAAGTGGAAGGATATGTGCACCAAGTTAACAAAGTTTAGTGGGATCTATAGCAACTGCGCAAACAACCGAAAAAGCGGGATGAGCGACGAGAACGTTTTGAAATGGGCCGAAAAAGAATACCAACTAAAGAGTAACGGCCAAACGTTTAACCACTACCACGTTTGGGTGGCGATAAAAGACTCGCCAAAATTCCGTGTTCTTTGCCAAGAACACAACAACGAGGTCCAAGGTTCTTCAAAAAGAACCAAAAATTCCTTAACGAACGAGTATTCGCCCGGGGGTTCGACCGCACATACAAATTACGCGGTTAACCTAGAGGATGACGAAGAAGAACCCGAGTTCGACACCCCACCGGAACCGGTTAGACCGACGGGTCGAGATACAACAAAACAGGCGTCCTCTTCGAGTCGTCAAACCGTCTCCTCTAACACGTCAACAACCGAACTCGCCGAGCAACTCCAAGCTTTCACAACTTTTCAAAAAATAAAACACGAAGAAAGGAAAAAAATGCACGAAGAAAAAACTCTCCGATCCGACCTCAGAGCACTTGAGTCTATGCCTCCCGACATGCTCGACGACGAAGATCGTGAAATAATGCAAAAAATGAAAAAGAAACTCTTGGATAAATATCGTTAAATTTTATTTGAATTGTTAGTTTTTTTTTGTATGGTTTTTTTATTTAAATTTGCAATGTAATTTTTATTTTATTTGTATCTTTATTTGAATGGTTAATTTAAATTCCAAGTTTATTATTTTTTGTTTGCAAAAAATAAATTAAATAAATCAATTAAATTTAAAAAATGTTGATGACGTGGAATAGTGGGGAAGGGTTTTCAGTGGGGTGACCATTGTGGGTGTTAAAGGATTTCAGTGGGGTGATGACGTGGCAGGAAATTTCAGTGGGGAAGGGTTTTCAGTGGGGTGACCACTGTGGATAGTCTAATACAAAGTTTGATTTTATGTTGATTTTCTTTCTTTTTTTTTTAAATAATAACGAACATTAACCATGTAATTTTCATATTCTCATCGATATCACCACTTGAAACACGTACTCACCACTCTATCTGTCACGATTAGTTTCATAACTACCACGTTTCAACTTCTTTAACAAATATATAAATGAGGTTTGATTATTTCGTCTATCAAATAGAACATAAATATAAATGTTTTTTTAAAAAGAGTGATTGTAATTAATTTTTTGCCGATTTATCTTTATAACAATGTTGTCATGTTCGTACGTTAATTGTCCGTGATGTACTCTTTTTATCACCACAACTATTACAAAAAAAAAAAAAAAGAAATGTCTAATTTTCTGTAGTTTTGATAACTAAAATAAAGGTGATCAAATAATCGAAACCAACAAAATTATTTAATTTTACTAGCTTGTACATTACATGCTAAATCACCCAGTTAGAACTCTCTTTCTAAGTCTTGGGTTCTTGCAAGCATGTTCTAGTGAAATATTTGATGCTTTAAAGGAAAACATAATTTTAAATTACCTTTTGTAAACAATTCGATAACGAATGAGGTTGATCAAGAACATGTGATGAATTGGGTTGATTGAAGGTGAGTGTGGGATTCTAGAGGAATAAACATTAAATATCAATCCGTCACACCCCAACCGACGTCGGAAGAAGTATGGAAGTATGGGTGTGATTGTGTTTGTTTAAGAACTCATGGTTCTACTTTAAATTTAAATATATTAATAAACCATTTTACTTTTATTAAAACAAATCAACAAAATACAATAGGTCAAACATTCAAATTACACTATATAACAAAATAGTTAATCATCATATATACGCGTTAGACTATTAACAAAATAGTTTTACATTCTCTAATAAGATATCCTCTAATTCCGAAAAAGATCTTCAAAATAATAAAATTAACACATGTAGTAGCGACTAACTAACCATAGATAGTTTGTGGCCGATGATCAATTGGTGAAAAAGTAGTCCCGTGACTTTTCTTATAAGAGGTAATGGATTAGCTAAAACTCGCATTAGTCATAATTTGGTTCGGGTGAGTCGTCTTGTCAAGGGTTTATCAATGATGGATTTTCTCCTGGTTAGTGATTACAATATATTAGATTATCTAGGTATTACATATTTTATTATAGACATTCTAGATGTTAAATTAAATGTTAGTTTGTGACGGTGACCAAGCTGCTAAGATAGCTAAATCATGTAATATTAATTAAATCAATACTATAATCATATATTGTAAACAATTTAAAAAGGTTACATAAAATTAATTCCTCGATGGGTTTACCAAGTAATCAAGAAGCATATGCCATTATATCACTCCTAATCCATAGGGACCGAGTGCAAATTTCTATACACCGTAATCCCTAAAAAAAGAAAAAAAAACAAATAAAAAAATACATTTAAGTAAAAAAAATAAAATAAAATAAAAATCGTAGGAATTAATTAATTAATTTCAACCATTAGTTGGTTGCACTAAAGCGAAAAAACCCATGTGGGTAACGACTTTGTTCTCCTCGCATGACTAAGAGGCAAATGTTCACGTCGAGACTGATCATTGCATTTCTTCGACATTAACTCCACAAACGACTTGATACGTTGCATTGCGAACATTAGGGTTTTCTCCGACATGTTCGCGAAGCAAACCCTGAACCAACCTGGTTCACTGCAATGACAAGATGAACCAGGTGAGATGTTCAACCGAACATCATACACGATCTTCTTCCAGAGCTCGATTTCCCCTTGAAAGGTTTTCGAGCTCAGAAGATGTCTCATGTCCACCCAACAAAACAATCCCGCATTTCCTTTCAGGCATCTGATTCCTGCCTTTTGAAGCCCTTTTACCAGGGTTTCATGTCGGTGCTTCAGCCTCCGACGATTCTCAGACAAATAAGATTTTGTAAACTTCCGGTCTGATAGCATCTCTGCAAGTAAATATTGCGTTTGAGATGATATCAACCCGAAGCTCGACATTTTGGTTGCGGCCAAGACCACATCCGTGTTGCCCGAGTAAATTGCTCCGATTCGAAAACCGGGTAGTCCGAGATCTTTCGAGAGACTGCATATGATGTGAACTCGCTTTGAAACTTCGGTGTTAAGGAGATTTCTCTTCTTCAGAACCTCCATGATGCTAGTGAAACTCGGTGAGCTGAAAACGGTTCCAGAGTAGATTTCATCGCTTATGAGGTGAACGTAATTGGTGGAGATGAAGTTAACGAGCAGATCGAGCTCATGCAGGCTCAACGATGTGCCTAATGGATTCGAAGGATTTGTGACCAATATACCTTTCACTTTAAGGTCTTGTTTTTGTGCTCGTTGGTATGCATCTTCAAGCGCGGATTTGGTGATCCGGAAGCCATTCGAGCTCGAGCAATGAATCGGAACGATTTGAGCTCCGGTTCGCCACTTGAGATCTCTGTCAAATCTGTTTAATTAACGTAGGAAATTAGCATTAGAATCATAAGTTGATACTGTCACGTTACTTTAAATTTAATCAAAGAAAAAATCTTTTAATTCAAAAGTTGGTCTACCTTTTTGACATGTCATGATATATTCTTTTATTTTTGCTTTAATAAAATTAACTAGGATCATATAAATATTATTAATTAGCAAAAACATTACAGTCTATCGGTATTTTGTTGGTGGAATACGGTTCGGAAACCAAATGGTCATGGGTTCGAATTACACAAGGGATTTTCTTAAATTATTGAGTTTCTTTCAAAACCGATGACTTAGTGATAAATATGATTAGGTGTTACTTTTGGTGACACGATATATAATACGTCAGTGATTTGTCAATGATTCAAAAATTAGCTGAAAAAAAAAACACAATTAACGTACGTACCCCGGATAATACGGCGTCGGAACCAGTAAAGCATCACCCGGGTTCGCAATACAAAATATTAACGTCTCGTTTGCGGAGGTGGCGCCTGCGGTGAGTACAAGATTGTTTGGATCGAAAGTAACAGTGTTTCCTCTTATCTCCGACATGAAGTTCACTAGTGCCTGAAAAGTTCAAAGAAACCATTAAATATTTTAAAAAATTAATTATTTAAAATTCTGAATTCAAAATCTTTTTAAATAGACGTTAATATTGTTTAAAAAAACATATAAATAAATAAAGAAATAATTAGCTAATGCTTACGTTTTTAAAAGAAGGAAGACCATGATAATCTTGAAAAAGAGCAAGCTCTTTAAAGATTGATTGACCGTTTTTCTTGAAGCCGGTTGCATCCGGGTTGTTATCGAGCCACGACTGGAGGATATCGAACGATAACTGGTTTTCGGCAAGACCCATTTGGATTATACCGTCGGGGTTTTCGACGCTTTCATACGGATTCTTCTCGTACTCCTCCCACCCTACAAAGTACGAGGAATCCTGACCGTGACCATTAACCTTTGTAGACAGCATCGTGTATATATAAGTATATAACTAATGACTGATCTCTTTCGTATTCGTGTTAGATCGAAACCTACCTTAGTTTTGCTAAAAAAATGTACGTAAAAACGAGTGGAAATTAAAGACGACTGGAATTTGGTTGTGAGAGTTGAGTAAATTAAAGCGAATAGAGGACACATGTTATGGTGGGTGTTTGGAAGGAATATATAGAGTCTTGAGGCATAGCAGTTGACGTTGACAAATGAGTTTTAACTTTAATTAGACGTCACATTAAATGTTTGACCTTGGGTTGGGTTGGGTTGGGTTGGACTTTGAAGTTGCTGATCGTATTGATTTGATGTTGCAGTCTCATTCAATTCCACGCGCATTTGTAAGCATATTCCATCGTACGTTGTTATCATGTGTATTGCATGTGATAGGCCGGGTCGGGTTTCATCCGAATTCATTTTTACGAGTGTTATGTACATGTACGTGGCGTCTTTGGATCATATCCATAAGAATGGTTATTTCTTTCTTTGTGTGATCGAGTTTCCCTTATTTCGTACCGTTATGGACTCGTCAAAGGAAGGAGCGAGCGACTCGTGCAAGCACGCTAGTATCGGTAGACCTACGGTGACACTACGGGCAAATATCAAGTCTCACATCGGTCGCAAAAATTACTATGTTGAGTTCATAAGATATGTTGTGCCTCTTATATCATGACCAACACATAGGTCTTTCAATTTCAGACATGGACACATTAATACGACATTATACGAATTTAAGATGTTTCGTGTTTACTCTTTGACATGTTTCATGTCTAAAATAGGTTCACATGTTAAAACATTTTTATAATTTAAAATTTTAGATAAATAATATAACAAAATTGGTGGGTAACTGATTACATTATAAAATTTATAATTCTATAACCCTATTTTTTTAAACAAGTTATTTAACATGTCTTTATCAGGTCCTTTAATTTGTCAATTATAGTGTTAAATGTTGACAAGTTTTTAACTGGTCATTTCATGTTTACATGTTTTAAACGGGTCATGTTATGTTTGGAAAAACTCGATAATTAATCGTGTCGTGTACGTGTTCACGCATTTCGTGTTACGTGTCTTAACGTGTTGTGTTTTAATGAGTGATGCCTGATCCGTTATGCATGCCCTCGCAACACATTTTAGGTATATTAATTGTAGAGAACGTCACAGCTAAGCTTCCTTGAGCATGAGTGAACCTTGTATGAGTAGCTTATCGAAATTAACTTTTTAATACAACAACTAAAAGAAATTTATGATCGAGTTGCTTGTGAACAAATATGATGGAAAAGGCTGCTTATTACACCGAATCTTCAAACTTTTAGTTGGTCATATTCTTAATTCTTTTACCACCAAATTGTGCGTGCTTGCTGATAACCCCGATGGTGATTGGTTATTCATGCCTGATTCTATTCAAATCTTAATTTCAAATGTCGGTCCCAGATTTTATTTGGCTGAAATGTCAGCCTCCAAACAAACCTCTTGAAAATTTTTTACAGATTACCTCTTGTTTTTTAAAATATTACTTTGATCCAGTACCTTGAGTTTTTGAAGTTTAAAGTTTATATCCTCTTATATATATAATCTAATTTTCTTCGATGACTTTCAGTTTTTTTACTTTTGTTTTTATTTTTGTCTTTTTTATTGTTCTCTCTTACACCCAATATTTAAATGCAAACATGTTTAACAATTAATAATTTATAAATTAAATCGAACACCAACTAATTAAAATGAAACTAAATAATTATCATCATGTTCTATTGTTCTTACATTTAAAAAAAATTAAAAATAAATAACTAAATGCGCAATAATTCCGATCTTTACCTTTTAAAATGATAAAGTTCATCTAATTTAAATATTTATCATCTCCAACGATAGACTCTCTGTATGTTTTTATCCCATTAAATAAGTGAGAAAATAACAACATATATGATGTATATATATATATATATATAAACTTTTAAACAAGATTAAAAATCGGTTCCGTTCAGTTTTTTTGGTTTTAGAATATGAAAAACCGAAACCGAGCTGAAACATTCAGTTTCGGTTATTTTCGGTTATTCGTTCGTTTCGGTTTTTTAGGTTCGGTTTTTTCAAGCTTTTGAATGTCAATTGACTTAATAACCCAATTTGGTTATTGTTAATAGGAATCTTGGTTTTTCATTAGTTTGTTGGGATCAATTATTTCACAAAATCATAAATCTAAGATCGTTTATATGTCAATATGAATCTAAATAAATTATGTCTATATAACTTCTTAACAGAATAAAAAAACACAAGTTGCATAAGGCCTCACTAAACAATAACCCAAATGTGATTTGTTCTTAAATTCGGTTTACAAATCATTTAGTTTCAATTGTTTTTACAAAATCACGTTCAGCTTTGCATTGTTCTGCAATACAAAATCAAAATTCACAATTTAAGTTTACATTTTCAGTTTTAGGTAATTTAATTAACTAATCAATTCGTATTAACACCAACCACAAAAACTTTTTGTGGTTTGACTCCTCCCTACTTACCCTACTAGTTAAGGTATATAGGAACAAACACTTAAACATACTTCGTCGTATAAACGAGTTTAATTGCACCATAAAACTTTAAAGCATAGTTAGTCATAAAAGCGAATGTCAAGAAACCTGAATGCAAAACTTGGTTTAAAAATGAAGAAAAAATAATTTATTTCTATTTTATAACTAACTCAAGTACTTGTATAGTTTCATGCACAATTTTTTTGCATCTACAATGATAAGCTAGTTTTTTCACTCGTAACATATGCTTTGTTATGATTCCAAAAGTAAAAAAGAAGATACAAAATCATATTACAACTGTCATTCTAATGTAAAACTCAAAGGAGTTCGCTGACATTAAAATGACTGTCACCCAGCACACTGTGTGTTAGCCAACAAAATCTTGAATATCTAAACATAGATAAAAGATATTGCAACTATTGTCACTCTGACGTAAGATCCAAAAGTGTACTATATTATAAAAGTAAGTGTCACTCTAGTATAAACTTAGAAATTATAGACAGAAGTAAACGTCAAAAAACTCCAATGAAAAAGTACGCGAAAAATGTATAGATATATTGCATTTCGTGCTAAAATTGATGAGTAGTGACAACAGTAATATCTTAGATTTTCTACTTCAGATTTGGCCTATTTTATTTTTTATTACACCAGTTAATTACATAAAAGGTCCATATAGTTTAGTCATATTTCACAAAAGATTCCCAATATTTGAAATAATTGAAAGAAAGGTTCTTACTTTAACAAAAAAATGTCCTTCTTTAACAAAAAAATGTCCTAAACTAGAGACCTTTATGGACTTTTATTGTTAAAATAGGGACACTTTTTGTTACTCGCGTCCAAGAGTATTAGACCTTTCTTGTATTTTTCAATGATTGGGACCTTTTATGAAATATTGCTAAACCACATATACTTTTTTGTGATTAACTCTAATTACACAAAATAATGAGAATAAAAAAGTTAGATGGCTAAATTTAAATATATATATATATATATTATATTACTATTCTATCTCTTGTATTTTAACATATTTTATATTATTTCTATATAAATTTAGAACATATATCGTATGGATCTGTCAACAAGAAATTGATGACATATATCGTGCTATTTTCTTCTCAATTATCTTGACTTTGAGTTTAATTTTATTTTTTTGTTAATATTATCTTATCATTAAGTCTACTTTTGCATTCGAGTTTTTTAACGCTCAATTTATGATAGGTATGTTATCGAGTTTTATGATATGGTGACACTTTCTTTTAAAATGAGTAAAGTATTAGGTTGTACGACGAAGTACACTTGTTTTTACAATGGGATAAACTATAGGGCTTTACAACGAAGAAAAACGTTGCGACACTGATGTATGGGGTTTGGAATGATGATTATGTGTGTTTAATGCTTAAATTTATACATGTTCATGTGCATAATTGGTTGAAACTAGATAACTATGCGATTTGGGTGTTTTGTAGGTTAAACGCACGGATTGAAAGCATTTTGGAGGAATAAAAGAGGATTAGGAATGAATGGATTTCAAGCTTGAATGATAGAGGATTGAACGACGAGAATTTGGGCGTTTACGATGCGAGAAACGGACTTGAAATGAGAAAGTTATGAAGAAAATAAGATTTGGAAGATTCTGGTGGGATGTGACAATTCGGCATTCCGGATTAACTCCATTACCCGAAAACTAACAGAAAAGTTATGGAATCATATAACACCAAACTACAGGGGTTAGAATTAAACAAAATCAGATACAAAACACTTAAACTACAAGGATTAATATTGTAATTATGCCAAACTATGGAATTTTGACTTTAGGGAGTCAAAATTCGACTTATATTCAATTGAAACCGAAATTCCATGATTACACAATGTTATAACCGAATTAAACCTCAATAATCATCACATTTATGATTGCTAACAACGGTTATACGTTACTAGAACAATTAATCATTGAATTAAACCCAAAAACGACCTCAAAGGTCGAAACCGCCTTTAACTATCAAGACCGTGAAATTCGATTACATTTCAAGAAATTAAACTCCCAGAACTTCTATTCGGCACCTTTAGGGTCTGTGGCATCCACCAATTCGATCTCAAAAGTTAGAAAGAAGAGTTTGATCAAGAGCTTGGCCGAATATCAATCCATAAGTCGAACTACATCAAATTTACACCAAATCAGGTAAAAAGTTACTCCTATACAACCTAAAGTGGCCGACTAAGACTAATCCTAAGTCAATTTTGGCTGATAACATCGAATGCCATGAACTTTAATTCTAGGGTTCATCATTCTTGACGTTTTGGGGATTTCAATCAAAACGAGTTTAACAATCAAATAAAATTACACACACAGTTTCGGAATACCTTAATAAACGAAATCCCCATATCAATTTTATCTAACAATAATGAATTTTATGATTTTGATTTCTAGGGTTCTTGAGTCAAAACGATTTGGGGTTTTTGAATCAAACGAGGTCAATATTCAAATTAAATATTACAGAAAGGTTCGTGAGAATCATTTTAATGAAAACCCACTGTTAATTCCATCAAAACATAACGAATTCATTGATTTCAGTTATTAGGGTTCTTTAGACAAAAACGTTTTGGGGTTTCTGACTATATAAGTTCAAAAATCAAATTGATTGATACCCTAAGTTTCTAAAAGCTTCGATTAAAAAGATGCTTCTGTTAATTTCATCAAGTAACATTGAATTGTATAAATTCGAATGCTAGGGTTCACAATGCAAAACGAATTGAGGTTTTAAACTAGAAGGTGTTTGTTAAACGAATTAAAGGGTACAAAAAGGGTCGAAATCTTCTGTTTAATGAAACCCCATGAACCCAACATCTTTTATTAATCAAATTTCATCAATTTGAAGCATGGGTTTGAATGTTTAGGTTCGAAATCCATGAATTACGAAATTGGACTTTTGTTGACTGATAGTTGAATTAAAAAGCACCTACATGGTCGTTTGGATGATTGGAATAAAACCCCTATGGTTTTAGGATCAATAGGGTTCGAAAATCGGGTCAATTGGGTTCCCATAGTGTTCGGTCAAGTGAATCAAAGGGAATTAGCTTATTTAGGGTAAAAGGATTAATTCTGGTTGGCTATTACGAAATCTGAACCAGATGAACTGGTTAGGGCTTAGGCGGTGTGTTTGGGAGGTTGCAGGTTTGAATCCATGCCCCTGCTGGTTTTTGAACAAAAGTCTGAATTTTGTTTTAACATAACTTTCTCATTTCAAACCCGATTTAATCTGTTCGAATTGCGTCGGAACCAGAATTCAATTCCGAACATATTAGAATAATAAAATATATATCTTGACATGAAATCATAAATCGTGTATAATTAGCGTGTTTAACGAAATCGTATATAATCGAAAGATTTAAATAAACGAACTTAAAAACGTGCATACTTTTGTATGGACGTTTCAAACATTCTAACATACGTGTGTTGACACGTATGTGACTACAAACACGATTTAACATTACAAATAACACGACGTTATTGTAATGACACAGATTCTTTGTAGAAGATTGTCTACGCGAATTCACGAACAGTTGATCATTCTATTCACACTCACAGGTGCGTACACGACCCCTTTTTACTTTCACTATTTTGGGGGAGAAAACATGTGCAAAAAAATGCTTTTAGATACATATCACTTGCATGAGTTAGCTGTTTACTATAAGTGTGAACATACACTAAAAGTCCTTACATTTCGAACCGATTAGTTTGCCGTAGTGCAAAGCGTGGTAGTTGAAAATAGATCTATTGGGTTTGACAAACCTCACTTGGTAGATTGTAGGTCTACGCAGGTGTTTAACTAGCCAAATCAAACATTACTATTGTTTGTGTTAGACAATAGTGGAAAGGCAAACAAAACGACAAACAGTCAGCTTCGGTGTCAACCGCTTATGTAAATAGTCAATGACTAGCTATCATGACTATGCAATGTGTGATTATGTGATCTGCAAGCATTATATACAAACAGCTTGTTCAAACAATTGATTCAAACATTTGTGATTATTCATACAAACCTGTGTATGTACCAACCTTTGTGTTGACTTGATTTACATGTTTTCTCAGGACACTAAGACACAAGCAAGGACAAGCAGGGACTAGGACGTTGAGTCTCATGCATACAGTTTATTTTGATTGTTGATTTAAAACATTGAACATTGTAATTACGATTTTTCAACCGTTACGTTTTGTTATTTGTTTTCAAACGCTTCCGCAAACTTTGAAACTTTGATATTACAGTTTAGACCAAAATTATGTTTGAAAATCATATAGAGGTCTTTCGCTGTGTCTAATGACTGATATCCTGGTTTGTCACGCCCTAAACGGTATGATTCCGTTAGTTGAAATTTGGGGGTGTGACAGATTGGTATCAGAGACATTGGTTATAGCGAACTAGGTTTGCATTGGTAGACTTAGACTATAACTGTTGGACATTAGACACACTTGCTTACACGATAGTTTGCATAGCAATTACATTTGGTATTATGTAATAAACATGGCATCACCATCCACACCTACTAGTGAGAAGGAACATTAAGTTGTATCATCACCATATCCAATAAGAGGCGACTTGAGCCAATGGATGACACGATTCACTACGATGAGGAGATACACATACGACAGAGGGAGAATGGCCAGTATTGGCAGTGGATCCCTGATCTAATGCGCAGCTGGGTGCGTGAGGAGCGAGTACCTCAAACACCTACTCCATAATCATCCATGATGGAGATCAAATCAAGTTTTGAAGATCAATTTGATGTCATGAGGGGCTAATTTCATCGTGGTTTCCTCCGGGTGGAGGATTCTTGTAAGTAGATGATTAGATTTAGTTTTCATTCTTGTTTGGAACATGCAATCTAAGCATTCGATGCTTTTTGCTAGTTGTTTGATTCGTTGATTGTAACCGATTGGATTTTATTTAAACCTTAATCATTGCTTTTCAGTTCCTGAGAGTTCTAGTAATTAGGATATATTAAGTTGTGTTTTGGTTTGATTAGATTCAATTGATGTTCTTGTGATAATCTTCCATTGTTTTACAATCGAAGCAAATGGTCCTTGCGCGTCACAATCAATGAATTCACACGTTCATGTCTATGTGAATTACCAATTGAAAACTAATTTAATTATCTATCTTTGAATCCAAATCTCGGAGGAATCACCTTTTTCAGTATTGTTTAAAACCATTTTAGTTAATTGTAATTTATTTTCAAGTTTAACAACCAAAATCTTTAATCTAAGTTTACATTTTCTGTTTTAGTTAAGTTTAGTTCATAAATCAAGTAACAATCTCACCATCCACATAAACTCCTCGTGGTTCGACACACGACTTACCCTATCTAATAAGGTAGCTGGGACTTGAGTTTTACTCTTATTTTTGACTGACACTTCGACATCGGTCAGACACGTTATTAATAATATGCGTTTTAATATTCAAGATTGTGTCTCTGACGCACCAATGCGAAGCATTCGTGACTAACTTTACGTGACAAAAAGTTAAAAAAAAATGAATAACCAATTGCATGAAAAGTGGCACCTTCTTCTAGTAACATGAAGTTGATGTTTGTTTTTCCCCCAAAAAGGTTTGCACGCAAACCATGCGTAGACATTGTTATATATGCAAACTGTTTGTTTTTTCGAAGATATTTTTATTAAAAAAAAGTCTGTGTGAGCTCTTCTTAGTGTGGATCTCGCTCAACTACTTCTAAGGTCTTTTAAAGACTGCAGAGACCACCCACCACCACCACTGCACCCACCCTCCAGCACCACAACCCACCACCATCACCGTCGGCCACCACCACCACCAAAGTCAGACACCGCCACCATCGTCGACCACCGTCGGCCGTCACCACCACCGTCGGCCACCCCCATCACCCACCATCAGCAGCACCACCATCGTCCGTACATTACCATCAGTTTATTTTAAAAGTCAACAGATGTTAAAAAAGAAACAATATTCTTCTTGCAGATTGCAGAGATTTGATCCACCTTTTCTTATACATATGTCTGCAGATATGGTATAGTACGCAGACTGCAGATATTTTAGCTCTTAAAACAAACACCATCTAAGATTGTTTTACAATACAAAAATTAATGATATTGTTTGAGAGTTTTAAGAATATGTTGTAATCATGGTAAATAATAAACATATACATGCATGCTGAAATTATCAAATTAAAAAGATAATAATACAAGTTTTACTAGCTAGTTTATTTATTAAAAAAATAATGATATAATTGAACCAAACAAAAACTTCTTTAAAAAAATATTACATTTAATTTCCAAAATCAAGGTCTATGTTGTAATGAACAAATAAACTATCAACCTTATCACAACTCCATAGGAACATGAGTAGCCACGAAACCACACAAAGTATACTTCGGTTCCATCCGTCATTCACTTTACCTGGCCTTATGTATCACGTAACCATACAAACTAGTCATCAAGACAATAACTTCACGAAACCTTCATATCATAAAACTTTCTAAAGTTTCAATTCAAAATTTTAATCTAATCCATCTAATTACGTAAAATCGTCGTAATCTTAAAATTATTTGTACATGTCGTCACGTTAGGTCAGGCTAAATGCTACGAAAATACAAGCGATCGTTACGTGGCTTTGCTTGCGAAAAAGCGTTCAAATTAGAGTATGTGTAACTTTCAAACTATAACATCTCCTCACGGATTAATTTGTATAATACTAAGAGCATCCGCAATCGTTGCTCTAAGAGACTTCGGGCAACATCAAAGATATTCTCACGGACATGAAGACCCCTTTTCTACATACATATCTTCTCTTATTTGTAGCAACATATTTTGAACTTAGGAAAACACTATGATATATGCGTGTGTGTATGTGTGTGAAATTATTTAAAATACTAAAAAACTTAAAGGAAAATAAGAAATACTTTTGAGATCTTGTATTAGAGAGAGAAAACTAAGATAATGGGTGTTCATACATAACTTTCTCATAAGTTTGTTTAATATAAAGACAAACGTTTTTATAATTATCGAATGAATTGACATACATATTATCAAAACACGCAAATTAAAGGCATCAACATAACCACCGTGAATCTTATTGGTTGGTGATTTACATCCATTAGACCATTCATAATAGTTACTCCACTGAAATCCCTCTTTTTTCGTCCGTAGTGTTAATTTTCCGTCCAAAATGTTATTTTTAGTTAAAAATGGTGGTTCGTCCCCTCACTTCAAAAAATTAACATGTATTATGGATTTCAAAAATTTCCGCCCCCCTCTTAGTTCGGCCAAGCTCCGCCACTGATCCCACCCCACTGAAATTTTCAGCGACGTCATCACCTTACTGAAAATCTTAAAACCTCATAACGGTCACCCTGTTGCAAAAACATTCCCCCCTATGCCACGTCATCACCCCATCCCCACATGCACAAAAACCTTCCCCACCAATCACAAAAGAGAGGAGAAAGCGGGGCGCGGGGGCCGCTGGTGTGCCTGCTCACCCCGCCTCGTCGCTGAAGCCCGCCTCATCCGCAGGGAGACCATTATGGATGGTCTTAAAAACCTATATTGTACCCTAGTCTATTATGAACCTAGTTAAATATTAGCATTAATTAACATTGTCAATTAATAAATGTAATCATTATTTAATTCTAACTAATATTTAATCATCACATCCTCATTTTTTTTAACAAATTTTTTCACCATTGTCCACTATATTGTACCTTAGTCTGTTAAAAACTTAGTTAAATATTAGCATTAATTAACATTGTCAATAAATGTAATTATCATTATTTAATTCTACCTAATATTTAATCATCACATCCTCATTTTTTTTAAACAACAAATTTTTCCACCATTGATTACTATGGGACTAGAACCCTCAACCCATTTTAAGAAGGAACACCTTATCACACCTTGATACCATTGGGATAATTGGAACAAATGGCCTTTGATATCACTTCCTCATTTTGTGATAGCAATCTTTATTATAAATTTAATATATCTAACATTAAAACTTTTTTATATTTGAAAATATATTTAGAGTAATCTTTTAAAAGTTATTTCTCAAATAAATGTTGTTATTTAGCCTTTAACAAAAGTGTATTTAATTGAAATAAATATACGCAATTTAAAAAATAGTGCAGAACCTCATTAGTTGTAATTATAAGTAATTTTAAAAGTGTTAATTATATCTTTTTAAATTATAGTTTTCGTAAGTTTTACACTAAAATGCACCTTCAATTTGTAAAAGATAATATAAAAAAATATTATCTAAAAGACATGTGAATATGGTAGTTGAATGATAAATGTCAATTAAAAACAATGTTACTATTTCACTACACATATTAATTACTAAAAACAAAATTTTTATAAATCTTGTTGTTTTAATCACATTAATTTAGGTGTTTATTTTACAACTTTATAAGATATTCTTTTATTTATTAGTTTTATTATTTTATAATATTGTGTAATTCTTTTTTAGATATCATAAAATAATATATAATAAGTTTAATATTTACGAAAATAGAATATTAGTATTTTATATGTTAAATGCCAATATATTGTTATACAACTCAACATATTATTGTAGAGTATTTATTATTATTAAAACTTTCAATTTCAATTATTAAAGTCTTATCAATTTGATTCATTTGATGTGTATATTGATCGATTTATTAAATGAATTTTACTAGAACATTACTTATTAAAGGCATTAGGATTCATCTATTTGGTAAATAAAAAATAAATGGATTGGTTACAAATGAACACAAATAAAATTAAATATAAAGAGTTGAAATGGCCTATATTTGATAAAAAAAAATAAATAGAAATGTGTTGGTTAAAAATAAATACAAATAAAAATAAAGATGTTGAGTTGAAGTTATCTATATTTGACAAAAAAAACGCTCATATTTTTTTAACTATATTTAATCACACTAATTTTATATAAAACTTTTAAAAATAACATATGAGGTAAATTTATAAAACTTTTAAAATAACAAAGCTATGCAAGAATCACACTCATTTAGATAAAACTTAATAAATTGGGTAATAAATGAGATAATATACGATAAAAGAAAACTAAATATCATAACAATATTTTTAATTTTCCTCAAACGTCTAGTTGTTAATGTTAATTTGATTGGGTTTGGAAAAAAAAAAAAACAAAGTTAGTTATTGTTATAAATGTTGTTGAAAAATTTCTAATGCAATAAATATAATAGAGTAGTGTGTAAATAGAAATTAGAGTATGATACAATTAGAAATCCCTATGTTTTGATTGGTTCTTACATTTTCTTACATAGTGAAGTTATATATTGGTCTTTTAGTTATATAATATTTATTATATAAAGAGAAAATTTCATGTGAAAATATGAAGTCGATGTGATTTTCTTACAGAGGTGTTATTTGTTTTTACCTGATAAAATCACACATACCGAGCGTGAATTTTTTTTGCTATCATAACTTTGTATTTATTTGATAATTATCACGCATAAACATTTGAGTTTTGTGTAATAATTATCACGCATTCTTCATGCAAATTTTCATTTGTATACGAAATTGCATGTGTGTATATATGTATGTATGTGTGAAGGATAAATTGAAAACATACTTGAGTTGAGAAAATACGTGAAAACCTAGTGTAACAATTAAAAAAAGTTTTTTTTATATATATTTAATATATGTTGTTATAAGAAAATAAAAAAATATAAATAAAAAAAGTAATGTGTTTGTTACACATTTGGTTTTATTGTTACAAAATGTAAAAACGTTATTATGTAACATATACTTAATAAGTAATAATTTGGCTATAGGGAAACAAGATTTTTTGATTATTTATTCATTCGAATTTTTCGTCTATTTCTGTATTTTTTCTAGATTCAAGGTCTAACCACAAAATCACAAATCAAAAAATGAATAGATTCATAGGTTCGATAACTTGTAATAGAATTGATGCGTGAGAGAAATATCAGATTACATAGAGTTGACGAATGAGATGGGTTCATTAACAATTCATAGATGAAAAAATGGCAAAAAAGAAATCATTCACTCCTCTTTTATATCTTGTATCTATAATATTTTTGCCCTGGTGGATTTATCTCTTATTTCAAAAAAGTCTGGAATCGTGGATTACTAATTGGTGGAATACTAGGCAATTCGAAACTTTTTTGGATGATATTGAAGAAAAAAATATTCTAGAAAAATTCATAGAATTAGAGGAACTCCTCTTCTTAGAGGAAAGAATACTCGGAGACACATCTACAAAACCTTCGTATAGGAATTCAATATTTTTTTTTTGAATTTTGAATTTTTTATTTTATTATAATCACATATATTGTGTACCTAATTACGAAAAAAAGAAAAAAAATGAATTTTGTACCAGGTTTTCTCAACTCAATTGGATTTTCTTTTTATTTTTTCACACACACACACATACATATATATATATATATATATATGATTAAATTTCAAGTAATGATTGTCAATTATTGTAATAATAATTAAATAATATTATTTAAATTTAATTATATATATATAATAAACGTTTTAATATGGGCTCTTTTATTTAAGCACCCCACTTTTTATTTTAACATCCTTGCAGGCCAAGACCGTACTGGCCAGTACGGCCCGTATTGAGTACAGACAAACATTACAGAGAATTCCTTGGAATCAGTGAAATGTTCTTTTGGACGGGCCGTACAGGTCAGTACGGCCCGTCTTGGCCCAAGCTTATTTTTCCAAGCCATTTTGGGTGTCAATCAGTTTTGCTATAACCTGATACTGCCCGTACTGGTCAGTACGGGCCGTCTTGAATTAATTTATTTTATTTAAACTTAATTTACGTATTTAAATAATTTTTAACAATATACGTTTAAGACGTGAATTATTTGAACGATATTTGTTATTTATTTTATTTAAACTTAATTTATGTATTTAAATTTAATTTTTAACGATATACGTTTATTATGTAAGTTATTTGAACGATATACGGCTATTATGTTAATTAAACGTCATAATGTCGTGTTAACTAAATATTTCATTTTATAATTAGTTTGTTTACGTTAATTTAAACGATATAAAGTTTGTCGCGCAAATATTAAACAATACAAACAAAAACAATATAAATGCAGAAAGAAACATACGTATATACACTGTATGGTTTTATATACAAGGAAACAAAATACAAAAATACAAAAGTAACTACGATCCGGATGGTACAGCGTCTGATCCGTCTTCTGCGTAGACGCGTGGCTCCGGGAACGGTGGAAGTTGTGACCTGTCCCGTCGCGCATGCTCTAACGCGACCGTCCACTGGACCAAATCCTCGTAACGATCGAGCCGTCGCTCGACGCGTGCCTCCCAGGCGGCCCGACGACGATCGGACTCAGCCATTTGCTGAGCCGTCTCGTCGCACCGGGCCGCAATCTGGTGCAACAACGCCTCGAGTGGCTCGGTCAGGCGCACCGCATGGTAAACATGCGGTGAATGCTGCGGAGGCTCCTCCTCGCGCGGCGGTGACTGGACCGGCTACTCCCGAATCGGCTCGGGCTCCGGCATCGGGCCACCGTCCTGCTGCTGTTGCGCCTGCTGCTGGTCCGACACGACGATGACCTGGGCGGGCTGAAACGGTCGGCCGTCTTGCCCAATAAACCGCAATCCCAGACCAGGGATGTCGGCGGCAAGTTTCATGCTGATGATCGTCCAACGATCGAGCTTACGAGGCTCGATCGCCGGCAGATCATCAAGCATGTCAACCATGCCTCTGCTGCGGGCGATGTGGGTGACAAAGGCGCCACCCCACAATGTACCGCACTCCTGTCGGTGGTAGAAGGAGGCGTAGTACAACGCAAAACACCGTGCCAGGTTGCACGACCTGCCAGCAAGGAGTGAGTGCAGATAAAACAGATATGTCGTTGTCACCCACTCCTGGCTCTGACCCGACCTGAGATGGTCGTCATGATGCAGCGGTGGATGAACGGATCAGATGATCTCTGATCATTGTGGCCCGTACTCGGTGGCCGGTGAACGGCGTATCCGATATCTGGGCCCACCAGGCCCTCATAACCCCTTCCTCCCCCTGCGTCAACCCCTGTGTGAAGTACTCACGAACGGTCTCCGGCTCGTAGTAGATGCCTAAGTGCACAGCAAACCTCTTAATCGACATGTCGAAGTGTTGTCCGCCTAAGGAGAACTCAATATCCGGAAGCTCCTCCTCCTCCTCCTCCTCCCGAACTGCTGCCTGGTGAGCTCTATATCTAAATGTCGATAGAAACTCAACAGTGATCAGCCGGTAGGTGGGCAGCTCCACGAGATCGAACAGGCGAGTCCACGGCGTGTCTTCGCCGAGGATGGCTCTCGCATGCACCACCACCCCGGCATCTGCCAGAACACCCCAATCTATACAACAGGGCGTTGGCACACTCATCCGAAGTATCCGACGGCACCTTATCGTCGTCGCTAACTCTGGCTAGAACTGGAGCCACTCGTGCTACGAGAGCGCGAGCGACTCGGGATCTAACGGCCGCCCCTGCTGCTGGGCGACGTCCTCCTGGTGTGGCATCTCGGCATCCATCTCGGCTACAGAAAAGTGTAAGCTAAAAAACGAAAAACGAGCGAACGTTAAAAAAAAAATTTCTGACCAAGACGGCCCGTACAGCTCAGGACGGCCCGTACCAATGTTGCTCGTCTCAAACAAAACCAGGCCGTCTTGGTCCAAGACGGATACTAGGCCAAAACCAGGCCGTCTGTCCAAGACGGCCCGTCTTATACCAGGCCAACACCAGGCCGTCTGTCCAAGACGACCTGTTCTTGGTCAAGACGGCCCATCTTGTTCATACCAGGCCAAAACAAGGCCGTCTGTCCAAGACGGCGGCCCGTCTTGGCCATACCAGGCCAAAGGCCACCTTCTTCATTTGTTGAACAAGACGGGCCATACAGGTCAAGACGGCTCGTCTTGATTGTCAACTGATTCAATTTTGAATGGCCAAGACGGGCCGTACTGTTCTTAATTCGAAAACTTAAAATCAATCTAAACAGGTCCTATTTCAATCAAAATCCTAATCTAAACACATATTCATGATCTACGAAGGAAAACACATACATGGTATCGAAAGTTTGAATCTCCAAGACGCGGTGTATAGACCAAGACGAGAGAGTTTAGGTGTATGTGTGTGTGAAAAAAAGTGAAAATGACGTCTGGATTTGAATTTAATCTAGAACAGTACGGGCCGTACTGTTCTAACTTTTTTTTTTAAATTCAAAAAAAATTAATTTATATTACATTTTATTAAAGAATTTTTTTTTTACATTTACACGTCTATGTAGTCGACAAACTTATTTTCATCTATAAATCTTTGATATTCTTGCAGCCTGTCATGATATACGAACTCCCAGTCGGATGCGGCATCATTTCGGTAACGTTTCCAAATAGGATTTACCGTTGGCATTGGATAATATCCTTGTAAGGAAACATTAATGAAATGGACGCCAAGATGAACTACTGATACGACGTTATGTCGCGGCAAACTATTAGCAGATGTCCACAAAAGAAAGATGGTTTGAGGACCTAGACTGCTGAAAAGGTGAACGATTACGCCAAATCTTTGAGCAATTACTAAACCTGTGTGAGGCATAAACATCCAATGTTGTAACATCAGTGCCGGAACCGTCACCGGAACAGTGATCGTGAACAGTACGTGAACAGCAACCAGGTACAAATCTTATGTAATTCAGTGTATTTCATATTCATATTGAGTTTCAGTATATCATTTCATGTTATCAAAACAGTGATATCAGAATCATTTCAGAGAAACAAGTTCAGAACAATGGTTCTTGAGTCAGATAATTATCTGGCAACACAGAACCATCATGTGATTTATTTATTAGGATTTTATTATGTATAAACGTATGTGAGGCTTTACAGAACAAAACAGCACGAATGTTGTTACGTGAATGCTAAACCGACGGATTATTCGTATAGGTGACGATCTGTACGAATAAATCTGAAAGTTTAACGTTCTGAATGATATTCAATAATTAGAAAACAATATTGAAGAGTGTAGTTATCGTCGTGTTTGGTCGGGTGACGATTCGAACAAATACGCGCGATGACCGCGCGATTCGATTTAAACGTTAAATAAATATTTTGTAAATTAAATAAATAAAAGATATTAGTTAATTTATTAGGGATCACAACCTAAAATAATTTTCTAAATTCTATTTTTCAAAAAAAACCGAGTCGTTTCGTTACGAAAACGACGAGAAACCGGCGTTTCTACGCGAAAACACGCGAAACCGATCGGACCCGAACACGCGGGTAGTTGAAAGAATTAATTGGGGCATTTATTTCCCCATTTCTCTTCCACCTACCAGCCTCACTATCACCATTTTCGTCCCTCTCCTTCTCTCACTAGAAAACATCACTTCTCTCTAAGATTTCTACTTCATTTCTCCACGAAATCGACCCATCTTTGTGTCTAAACGATCCTGTCAACTTGTAGATCACGAAAGTACAAAGGATCTGTGATTTTATCCAGCAAATTCGAGGTAATGATTCATTTTAGGTTCGAATTTTAGGGTTTTTAAAACCCTTTGAATCGGCCCTATCCCAACCGATTTTTAAACCATCTTGAGCCATAGGAAACACATCACACAACCTTAGAATGAATTAGGAAACAAGTGTGCACCATGAGTTGGCCTTAAAACTCGATTTTTAGACATCACAGTTGAGTGAAAAAGGATTGGCCGAATGGGCCTGTTTTTCAGCTTTCCGAATGAGCCCAGCCATCCCATTCGGCGAATGAACAGCCACCAAAATAGCCTTCATTCGCCAGTTCACTCCTTCGCTGACTCATCTTCATTCGATCGGTCAAGATCATTCGGCCACTTTGGTTCGGTCACCACCCTCATTCGACTCTAAGGCTTATTCGACCAACACCTATTCGGCCGTACATCATTTGACCAAGAGCTCATACGCCCCAATATCCTTTCAAACTAAGCCATTCGACCATTGCTCTTTCGCCGAACCAGCACCATTCGATCTGCTCTCCTTCGGCACTTAGTCATTCGATCGACCTTGGTAGTGACTCATGACCCATTCGACCAGGAGAGCTATTCGGCCAAAGGGATTCATTCGATCAACCACTTTAGGCTACCCCTCTATTCGGCTAGTGTTCCAGTCGCCAAGACTCACCTGGCCTAACCCCTTTCGGCCCAACACTCATTCGGTCCATTGACTAGGTCCAATCCCATATTAATTTAGCTAAGATCGGGTTGATAAATAAAGTGTCAAGATGATGAGTTGCATGGGATATGATCAAGTGTAGATGTGTGTGTGTGCATGGGAGCACTCACGTAAATTCCATGCATGGGATGGGATTAAGTAGGGTTTCATGATCATGCAATCGACTAAATATGGGTGTTAACATTCATTTCTTAATTTTAATACATCGGGAACTTTATTGTAAAGTCATATGGATCAAAAGGATAAAATGAGATTTCAAGTGTTGATTTAAGTATTAACATTTAAACCCTATGGGATTTCATAAGAACTTGTAATCTAATGAAGATGATTTACTTGAATTATTCATGGTGATCATACAATCCAAAGGATAATGATGGGCCCAAGAGAGGCCCAACAGGCTTAGTGTAAGCCATCAAGTGTTGAATGGTTTTATGAAATGTTAATATAATAATGAGTCAAGGGATTGGGTTATTAATGGGTAATAAGGTTAGTCTAGTTAGAGGAAATCTTAGAATTACATTAGTAATTTAGGACACTTAGTTGCACACCAAGACCAAACCCTAGTTACGACGTCTAGTATATATACTTATCGTATTCGAATTTCTTAAAACAACTCAGGTGCTAAAGATACATAAGCAACAATCGAAGAGCGCGCATTATCTTTTGTGATTCATTGCACAGCAACACAGGTGAGTTCATTGCCCCTTTTCTAACATTTTTGTTTTAAAACGCGGGGCTGAGAAGCATGCGTAAACTGTTTTATTTTAAACTGTTTATTTAAATGCTTTTATTTATCATATGTTTTACATATATATGTTTGTTGATACTCCTAGACTCCTGTCTAGGTAATTATTAAACAGATCAAATTATCAAGTTAATTAAATTACTCCTACGAGTAATACTTTAAATTTAAACTATAAATAAACCCTTAGTCCATCAAGCTCAAATTCAAGAATCTAAATTCAAAGTGAAATCAAACGAACAAAATCAAAAGATCATATTCTAAGGAAACTTAACTCAGTGTGTGATCTGAGAACCAAGAATCAAATATCATTGTGAATCATGAGAATTCAAAAGATCAAGATCAAGAGGTTCAAGGAATCAGAAATCATAAATGTGTGTGAATCATGAAAATAATGAAATCATTATAATCTAATGAGATCATTAACAATCAAGTTAAGGTGGATGTCAGTTGTATAAGGAATCAAGATCACGTGTAACACACATATAAAGTCCCACTCAGATGCAGAAGACCTTTGGGTCAGGCTGTAACGGGCAATAACATGAACGATCAAATGATATCATTATCAAAGTCAAATCAAGAGAATCAAGAGATCAAGAATCAAAGGATATCCTTAAAGTCCCACTCAGATACAGAAGACCCTTGGGTCAGGCTGTAACGGGCAAAACATTAAAATCCCGCTCAGTTCAGGAGTACTCCTTGTGAGTTATGTCTGACATGGGTCACGTGTGAGAGGTTACAACTTGGACAACCACCAATAGCTAAGTCTAATTGATTGAGTAAAAACCATACCCAATCATCATGTCTTAGTTGTATTTAAATGTTTTATTTAATTATTTGATTAAATAGTTGACAATTTACTAATATCACTGATTTTGGGAAATCATGTATCTATGTTCAAAATCAAGAGAGTCAAAGGTAAATCAAGTTTTGGAAAATCATAATCTAAATCAGAGGTGTGTTAGGTAAAAATGCTTAATTATCATTAACATCAATGTCCTATGCGGATTAGTATGTGGTGGGATGGCGTCTGGGCGGGGTTGTAGCCTTGACCCAGGGGTATGCCCTATATATAAGTATACCGATCTGGATGATACAGGTGGTGTTAATGAGGTTAGGGTCTTTACCGGAAGAGGTTTTCAAATCATTTTCATTTACAAAACTATATGAACTCACCAACCATGTGTTGACTTGATTTTTGCATGACTTCTCAGGTGACGAACAGGTCAACTAAGGAGTTATCCCTTTTGGACTAGGACTTCAGATAGAAGGCTTAGCATTTTGGACCTGCATACTTTTGAAGACATCATTATACAATTTATTTTGCATATCTTGTGTAAATACAAGATAGAAATTTATGATGTTATTGATAGATTTACATTGTTAAATTATAAACAATACTGATGTAATTTAACTTTGTAATTCTATTATATTTAGCATTTCTCATTTGTATCATGTGCAATGTAAACAATCTGATCATCACGATTATCACTCATGATATCGCGCCCCGGGAACCTTACGCCCGTCGGGACAACCGATCCTATCCCGCCGGCTCGGGGTGTGACAAATGTTCGGCAGGAGCGGGTGCAATCTGTTGCCAATTTATTGTGTTGCGTAGTACATCATAAGATCCTGGGTCGTAGGAGTTAAACACATATATGTACAGTTCTGCGTTGAAATCCAATTCGTGCAAGAGTTGTTGTCGAATAAATGCCCAATGACTTTCATCGAATCCTAAACCCACGGCTACAGAACGAAAACCACAGTTACCATCTGGCTCGACATCTTGTATGTTTATCACGTAAGGTTGAAGCAAAGGAAGGATGTGACGACCGAAGCGATAAACATTGTTTAATCCTTCTGGCTTCATGTTACGTGGAAAACGGAATTCGTTTTGACTTAGCGAGTCCGATGGTGGCATTGCTTTTGATACCAATGTGGAAGACTGCGCCGAAATACAGGTTTCTGACTTTTCTCGCTCACAGCTGTAAACGAACTATGACTCGAAGGTTCAAATGTACTTTCTTGGGACGCTAAATTATCTTTAACAACGTCTTGCTCTTTTTGTTTACGTGCCTTTAAAGTTGGACGACCACGTGCATCTTTTTGAACTGAAGGCGTCTTTTTGTCGCTTTTATTTGGAAATACATGCGCCAAGTCCTTCTTTATTAGACTCTTTTTTATTTCAGGAAGTTTGGAATTTATTTCTTCTGTAACCAAACTCATTTGTGCTATAACATCTATTTCTTCTTCTTCTAACAATGTTGGTTTAGCTGTGTTAAGTTTTGTCCAAAAAATATCTATATATGAGAGCGGTATCTTCTTGTCTGCATAATTTATAATTATAATTAATATAACAGTAACTACGTGCGAAACATCTAAGATTTACATTTAATATTACGAACCTATGTTTTAATATTTTGATATATTGCAAGCACACGGCAACCCACAACTCGTCCAAAGCTGGTGGTCACACGTCATATTTTTGTCGCGCATGACTCTTAATTTGTCTTTTTCCTCGACCAACAAATCAAGAGCCTTATGGGACACCTTTCCTCGAAGGTTATCAAATATTGGTAGTTTATGATGACCCGTAGTTTTAATCAAGCTCGTTTCAAAATCGTGTTTCATTTTTACCTCATGTGCTTGCATGATTTCATTTACGAAACCGAAAAGCGATGCAAGTGTGCTGTTTGTTGATCTGAGAAATCGTTTTAGGTTCGAGTGCTGACTTTCCACCCGGTTTGTTGTACGTTGACCAAAGTTGTGCGTTCTATTGGTCCATGCTGTTACAAACATATCTCTGTAACTGTTTAACCAGGTGTGCGTCAGATACTCCAGAACCCCTGAAATGAAACAAAAACCAATGATGATATGATGATAATAATGATGGTATATGATGCTTACTTTTTTTGTTGTCTTTGATAAGTCTTTCGTACAGACGGTTGTAGTTGTAGTCGTATAACTCTGTTGTCGAAGAGTTACACAAATTCGCCCATCGACCTTTGAATTTTTTCCAGTCTGCATCTGTTGGAAAATAAGGACTGACGAAGCAAACCCACCTTTCAAATAATCTTTGTAATAAATGTTGCAAGACACTAGCTTCCGAAGACAAGTCTTCAGAAGAACCTTCGGAAGAGACAAATAAAAGGCAATTGCTTCCGAAGACAAATAAAAGACACTAGCTTCCGAAGACAAGTCTTCAGAAGAACCTTCGGAAGACAAATAAAAGACAATTGCTTCCGAAGACAAATAAAAGAAAAGCTTCCGAAGACAAATAAAAGAAAAATGCTTCCGAAGACAATACTTCAGAAGTTGCTTCGGAAGACTCTATCTGAAGACAAACCTCAGAAGACACTATCGGAAGAGAACACTTGCTTCCGAAGAATAAAAGTCATTTACTTCGGAAGACTTCCAAAGACATCTGCCTCGGAAGAAAAACAATATTTCAGAAGACATATGTTTCTTCTATTGAAAGAATAAATGTAACCTGCTTTTGGATAACTGTCTACATTAGATAGTTTTCTATAAAGAGCTTCCGAAAGAATAATGTATTAGCATCAGTACAAAAGTCTGAACTAAGATCTTTAAAGATCCTATGTTGACTTTACGCTTGTACTATTCTGATGCTACAGTGTCTGTAATAGTGTCATCAGTCTTATCTGTTTGTCTTCTTCTTGTATTTGTCCTGAAACATTAAATGTCGGGGCTATTTATACCCCAACATCTACTGAATAAAAATGAACAACACTTTTCTGAATCTTCTTTGTGTTGCCCTACTGTTTTCTCTTCTTTTCTTCTTTTCTTCTAAATTATGAAAACTAAACACTAAAATAACTAAAGAGCAAAACTCAAGAGGGAGCAAAATACCAAAAGCTTTGTCTAAGCTCTTGATCCTGGTTAAGTTAGTCTCTCCTCAGCTCACCGGTTTTCTACAATTGGTATCAGAGCTTGGTTCATTAGTCTTGGTTTAACCATCAAGGCTAAAATTCAAAGCTCGCTTTAACATCTGTGTTTAGTTTTCTATTATCATCTTCTTTTCAAAATCTGCTAAAGATTGATTTTTGAAACTTTAAAGTGTTCAAAAATCCTTCAACCAAACTATCTTGAGTACTCACTATTGATTTACTCAAAACGGTTTAAACAAATGGCAGAAAAATTCACCTTAGACCCGCATAACACTGGTTCTGCCACGAAGCCACCAATTCTGGTTAGGCATCAATATAATATTTGGCAGAGACAGATGTTACATTTCCTGTCAAATAATCATACAGGATGTTGGAAGTCTGTCATGTTCGGACCTCATAAACCAATGGTCTTGGACACAGATACTGGAGATGATGTCCCTAAGGATCCCCGAAACTATACTGAAGAAGACTTTCATAAATTGGAGCTTGATGCCAAGGCACATGCTCAGCTGGCCATGGCCCTTCCGAATGAAATCTATTCGGGTCTTCTTCACCATGAGTCTGCTAAGGACTTATGGGATGCTCTAAAAGAGCAATTCGGTGGTACTGATGATGTTGTAGCCAATACTAGAGAGATATTGGCTCAACAATATGAGACATTCTGCCAACTAAATAATGAGTCACTGACTCAGCAATTTGAAAGGTTCACTTCTCTCTTAAGTGAACTAAAATTAGCTGGTCAAGTGTATCCTCCTGTCTCAGTTCTAAATCGATTTTTAAGATCTCTCCCTGAAAAATGGGAAACTTACTCTATAGTCATGAGATCTTCACCAGATTTTGGTAAACTCTCACTTACCCAACTTCATGGTAAGTTACTCACTTTTGAGCGAGAGATTGACCAGAAAAGAAAACTAATAAAATCTGGAAAATCAACTGAAGAGTATGTTCAAGGGAACACTGCTCTCCTTAGTCATAACTCTGTGATAAATGATCAGGGTTATGATGAACATATTGACATAACTACTGGTATCACCTCTTCATTCTCTTCATGTGATGACCACTCTCTCCCCTCTGACCATCCTTGTTTTATCATGGACGATCTTCATCAAGTTCCAAGTGATGACTTGGAAGAGATGGATATTCTCCATCAACTGGCTCTCTTGAGCATAAGAACTAACAAGTTCTACAAGAGGACAGGAAGAAAATTTCCCGGTATCCATGGAAAAACCAGGATTGGTCTAAATAAGGCTACTGTCCAATGTTATAGATGTCATGGCACTGGACATTTTGCCAAGGAATGCACTAATGCTTCAAACTCTAACCCTTCTTCTTATGTGACCTATCCAAACATACCTTCACACACCTCTTCAACACCACATTCATCCACCTTTTCTTCTTTCAAAAGGTCCAATAATCCTCAAGAATCAGCACACATTGCACAAAACTCTTCTTCTAACAATGTGCAATATGTACAAACTGCAAATGGAAACATGTACCAACTTACTCCTGCCTCACTTCAAGTTGTTACAGCTCCTTCTTCACAAATAAATTGTGACACCCCGTAAATTCCAGGTCAGCTTTGATTTTATTTAAATGTTTATTTAAATGCATTATGTACACGTGGCACTAGAATTAGATTAATTTAGTGTGACACGTGGCACGACAGTATGAACACTGACACATGACTTGATAATCCGTGGAATTATCGGCAAACAGCACACACGTGTCAAAACACACGAACGTTGGTGAACGTCTAACACATTGTGAAACACAACACTCGAAACCTCACAAAACACTCGCACATTGAACTTGGAAGTTCAGATAAGGCCAAACGAAAGTTCGTAAATGTGAGAACGGCAACGAACAGATCAAACCAATGAAAATGGGCCTATTGGGCTCACCAGGGAATCTGTCGCGCTACGCGACGGCCCACATGACACTGTCGCGATACGCGACAAGAGGCGGGAGAAATTTGAACGCGGAACTCTCTCGCGCTACGCGAGGGGAACTCTTGAACCTGTCGCGCTACGCGAGGAGACCCAGTTCGCAGAAATCTTTATAAAACCAAGAAAAATCATTACCAGCCACCCTATTCCGCATTTCTCGAGTTCTGATCGACATAATCACCCTCTACCTTCATCTTCAACCTCTGGAATCTCCATTAACAACCATGGAAGCTCAAGTTTGAAGCTTGGAGGCCACATTGAAGACTTGGAGAGCCAAAGGAGATCACCTAGACCACCACCACTCGCTTGGAGCTACGACATTCGAACTTCTGGAGATTTAGGGGCTGCATATTCATCATCCTGGTGTTCAAGGAGCTCAAGAAGGTAGTTCCATACTTAAAAATCACTCTCACATCATCTACACCCACATGCAATGGTTAAAACCCACATGCAATGGTTAAAACCCACATGCAAGCACCCATGGCTCACATGCACGAATTTATAATCTGGATTTGTTGATTTTAATGTGGTAAATGATGATCTATGATGTTGTAATGGTGATTTATAATGATCCAAGTTGTTGTACATATGTGGTTATACTTGAAATAAAGATTCATAGCATTTTGAATGCATGCATGTATGATCCATGATGGTAGGAATGATCTTGAGTATGTTGATATGCTTATTGATGACAAAAGAAGGATTACTCATGGTTAGATTTGGCTAAATGGTTAAAATGTTGATATTTGATGAACTTTCTAATAATAGAAACTTTTTGATTGTAAAATGGTGATGTGAATGATATATGGTATCATGCATGCTCATAGATTGCTACTTAAATGTTATTAGAATGATTATGATGTTCAAATGTGATGTTGATAATGTTTATGGTCATTTTTGACAAAGTTACTATATTTAGTAACTTTTATGGATGAAATAATGCTAGATGATGAATCGGATTATGTTAGTATGTTTAAAGGATGTTAAATGAGCTACTATGAAGATTTGTAACATGAAAATAGGTCTAGAAATGCTTAAATGGTCATTTGATGCAAAAACAACAAAGTTACTATTTATAGTAACTTTATTTTTACAAAACCCGACTTAGGAACATTTTGTTTGATTCAAGCATGTTAAGTAACTTGATATGTTATAACATGAAGTTTAGATGCTAAGTTAGATGGTTTCCGATGTCACGTATGCTAAAATGGAAACTTTCCATTTTAGGAAACTTTTGTGCACTAACATGACGAAAACAACTTATATGAATTCGTATGATGATGTGCTATATGTTAACATGATCACGTAAGACTATTGAACATGCTAGAACTATAAAACCGGTATGCTTTGTGAACTTTCCAAAAATGGAAACTTACTATAAATAGTAAGTTGTCCATAGACGCGACTTGCGCGTTTTGCACACGACAAACACTAACACAATTGCTACACGATTCACAACCGTCACACGGTTCACCAACGGGTCGTTGACTTGACACGGTCAACTTTGGTCAAACACGGTCAACTTCGGTCAAACATGGTCAAACACGGTCAATATGGACCAACACGAGCAAACACGGTCATTGTGGACCGACACGGACAAACATGAACAACCAAGGGTTGTTGGGCACAAACACGAGCACTAACATCAACACTAGCACGGTCACTTACACGAACTCACGTACGGTATACGATATAGGTTGCCAGTGACCGACGTGCCATCTACGCAGGAGCTTACGCTTGACTTACTACTCTATCACTAAGGTGAGTTTACGGCCCCTCTTTACTCTTTTTCAAAACGCTTTTAAATAGGGGGAGAATACTTGTTGCATCGAGTCAAACACCTATTACTGTACAAACATTTTGGTGTATGCTGGTTTATTTGACAAACATTAAGTGTTGTAATCGTAAGAAGTCCTCACAAAGTCTTACCGTTAATGTACAAACAACGAGGCGAGTTTGAATGGATCCGTTTGGGGTGTGACGAACCTCGCGTGGCGAAATATTGACTGGATGTCATAACACGTGAAAACTTGACCTATTTTGCCACGTACTTACCTATTGCGTTATTAAGACTAGTCTGACGCACTGACTGCTGGGCCAAGGGCTCGGTACTAACATATGATAAACAGCATGACACACTTTTATTACTATATGTATATCAAAACCTGTGAACTCACCAACCATTGTGTTGACACTTTTCTAACTTGTATTCTCAGGTAACTAGCGTGGCTAGCAGGAGGACAGAATGCACACTTTAAGGAACGAGCAATTAGGAACTTACATGCATTCTGTCTTGTCATTTGAAAACAATTTACTTTCATTATGATAAAACAATGTTATGTTAAACTATTTACATTACCGCTGCATTTTTGTCGAACACTTGATTTTCCGCTGCATTATGATAAGACAACTTTTATTCCGCTGCAAACTATCTTATTATGTGTATGTGTCAAACAATGGATTTGTAAACGCATATAGGGGTATTCTATATGACCTTGAGCTGTGATTCTGGACACGTCACATCCACGTGGACATACGCCACAAGTGGGAAATTGGGGGTGTGACAGACTGGTATCAGAGCCTTGGTTATAGAGAACTAGGTTTGCATGTAGTAAACTTAGACTATAGCCATTGCTCAACTTTAGACACCACACTAGTTTCGCACAACTAATTATATGCATAGTTTAGCAATATGCTTTGTGATTTTATCGGATATTTACGAGCATACCATTGGAACCCTTCGCGGGTATACACATCCGACTATGCTTGAGAACTGCGAGATGGGATTAGTGAAAGGACGAACACAAGACTAAAGGGAACTCTTCTATGCTCTGAAGAAGACTCCTCTAGCACGATCTAACTCGAATCGAGCGCCTTCTCCAACCTCTTTCTTGAGTGTAAACCCAGTCAAAAGACACATGTTTGTGGACTGTGACCATAGTATTGACACTCAGGGAGCAAACGTCAAACCCTAGGATGTTTAGTAGTTTGAAATTGAATGAACTAGAATGACTGTGTAAGATAAATTAACGATTATGGTGGCCAACGTAATCGTGAATTTATAGGTACACACGAATTCTAGCAAATTCAAATGACACGCTACACCCACGAGGAGAACTATGTAGAACACTGCTGCTAGTGGAGATTCGAACTCCACTATTTTCACCAAGTAGTTTATTCCCTTATTGTATTTAGTACTGTTAGAATCTAATTGAGCGAGTTGTGCTCATATACATCACATTGGTAATAGTAACCTTCTAAAGCTTATAATTGTACACATGAAGGAAGAGGATATACTATCTCTATATCACACACAGCAATCTCTAACTGTAAGTAATCCAAAACCTATTGTAGATACATACTTACCAATGGCTGGACAAGGAACGTTCGTGCGTACTAACGATCAATCAACCAATGCTGCTGCTATCGAAGCCATGATAGAACAACGGGTTAACAAAGCTATAGCGGATTACGAGACTATACGCGTAAACAATGAAACAAACAATGAGACTCGCAACAACTTAAGAGGATGCTTATTCAAGACCTTCCTTAGTTATCATCCTCTAACATTCAAGGGGTCGGAAGGAGCAGAGGGACTGCTCCGATGGATCAAGAATACTGAGACAATCTTCTGCATATGCGAGTGCTCTGAGGAGAACAAAGTGAAATTCGCCACCGGAACTCTAGAGGGACAGGCCCTCATTTGGTGGAATTCACAGGTCCAAACACTGAGTTTGGCGACTGCTAATTCCATACCATGGGAAAATTTCATTAAGATGATGAAGGAAGAATACCATCCCCAGAACGAAATCAAGGAATCGGAGGAGTGTTGGAATCACAAAATGGAAGGAGCTGAAATTGAACAATACACCACTCGATTTCACGAATGGTGTAAACAGTACCCAGAAATGGTGACCCCAGAATACAGAAAGATCGAGCCATACGTTAGGGGATTACCTGAACAAATCCGAAGCCTAATCACCACGACAGATCCCACTCTCATTCAATCTACTATTTGCTTGGCTCACAAACTAATCGACCAAGCGGTGGCACAGGGAGAGCTACCCAAGAGGAGTGAGCATACGAAACCCCAGGAACTCAAGAGGAAGTGGGAACCCAACAACAACCAATCCCTCACACCTCAACAACAAACCCAGCCTCGCCCAACCCTTGCTAAGGTCTTCACTGCCGCTCGGAGCAAAGGAGGATATCAGGGCAAAAGCCCAAAATGCAACAACTGTAACTACCATCACTTTGGCTCGTGCAAAAGGGTCAAATGCACGAACTGCGGCAAAGATGGGCATGTAACCAAGGAATGCCGAACAAACCCTAACCCCAACACCAAACAGAATACCAATAACCAACACACTCTCAAGGGGTGCTATGAGTGTGGAAAGCCGGGACACATGCGGAGGGACTGTCCACAACTGAAGAAGGCAGAAGAAGGCACAACAAAGGATGGTGTATTTGTGAGTGGCTCAGGAGAAGCCGAGGATGACTCAAACATCGTGACCGGTACGTTCTTTTCTTGTTTATGCTAGTATATTACCGGTGCCGATAGGAACTTTATATCCATCAAGTTTAGCAAATTACTAGGTATTACCTCCACACCATTAGGTTATGAGTATACCGTAGAGTTAGCCGACGGTAAGCTGGTTGAGACACAACACATCTTTCGAGGATGCGCCATGGTATTGGCGGATCGCGAGCTCGAAATTGATCTGATGCCGGTAACTCTCGAGAGCTTCGATGAGGTAGTCGGAACGGACTGGTTATCCGCAAACCAGGCAGAGACCGAAGGCAATGAGAAGCTCGTACGGGTAACATTGCAGAACGGAGGGCACATCACGATTCAGGGGAAACGACGGGGAGTACCTCGGAACATTATGTCTAGCATGAAGGCGAACAAGTACATACAAAAAAAAAAAAAAAAGGGGGGGGGGGGTATACTGCGGTATTAGCCCTCATCACGGAACAACTGAAGAAAGAAAGGAAGATTGAGGACATCGTCGTAGTTTGCGAACTTCCCGAAATATTTTCTGAAGATCTACCCGAACTACCACCACAACGGCAAGACGAGTTCCAGATCTCATACCTGGAACAGCACCGATTGCCAAAGCTCCTTACCGACCAGCACCGACTAAGATGCAGGAACTTTCCAACCAGTTACAGGAACTGTTAGACAAGGGATTAATCAGACCGAGCTTCTCGCCTTGGGGAGCACTGGTCCTATTTGTGAAGAAGAAAGACGGATCATTCCGTATGTGTATCGACAATAGAGAGTTGAACAAAGTAACGATCAAGAACCGATACACGATGCCACAAATAGATGACTTGTTTGACCAGTTGCAAGGGTCAAGTTACTATTCAAAGATCGATTTAAGATCGGGTTATCATCAATTGAGGATACAGGAGAATGATATTCCTAAGACTGCCTTTAGAACCCGATACGGACACTACGAATTTTTGGTTATGCCCTTTGGACTGACCAACGCACCAGCTGTATTCATGGACCTCATGAATAGAGTGTGCAAACCCTACCTCGATAAATTCGTAATAGTGTTCATTGACGACATCCTGATTTATTCAAAGAATCAGGAGGAACATGCTGAACATCTGAGGCTAGTTTTGGAATTACTGAAGAAAGAGCAATTGTACGCGAAGTTTTCAAAATGCGACTTTTGGATACGCGAAGTCCAATTCCTTGGACACGTGGTTAATGAGCAGGGAATTCACGTAGACCCAGCTAAGATCGAGGCCATTAAGAACTGGGAAGCACCCAAGACTCCGACGGAGGTGCGACAATTCCTAGGTCTGGCCGGGTACTATAGAAGATTCGTTGAGGGATTCTCAAAGATTGCTCAATCACTGACATCCCTGACTCATAAGGACAAGAAGTTCGATTGGGGAGACAACCAAGAAGCTGCTTTCAACCTATTGAAGCGAAAACTATGCACTGCACCTATCCTATCCTTACCGGAAGGATGTGATGACTTCGTGGTGTACTGTGACGCCTCGGAACAAGGACTCGGTTGCGTGCTCATGCAACGCGAGAAGGTGATAGCCTACGCTTCACGCCAACTGAAGGTGCATGAGAAAAACTACACGACTCATGACCTCGAGTTGGGAGCAGTGGTGTTCGCTTTGAAGATCTGGCGACACTACTTGTATGGCACAAAATGCACTATCTTTACCGATCATAAGAACCTACAACACATCTTCGATCAGAAGGAACTGAACATGAGACAGCGAAGATGGGTCGAACTCATCGGCGATTATGATTGCGCTATCAAGTACCATCCAGGCAAAGCAAACGTAGTGGCCGACGCGCTGAGCCGAAAAGAAACGACAAAACGCGTGCGCGCACTACAACTCACGATCCATTCTGAACTACCGAATCAAATTCGGATAGCACAACAGGAAGCTCTGAAAGCTGAAAACCTCACTCTCGAAGCCACGCGTGGTATGGATAAACAAGTAAAGGTAAAAGATGATGGAGCTTACTATCTGATGGATCGGATTTGGATCCCACGCTACGGGGGATTGAGAGAAGTAGTGATGGACGAAGCACACAAGAGCCGGTATTCCATACATCCGGGCTCTGACAAAATGTATCATGATCTGAAGACAACTTACTGGTGGCCGAACATGAAAGCCGAAATAGCAACTTACGTGAGTGAGGGTCTAACGTGCTCAAAGGTTAAAGTTGAGTACCAGAAACCATCAGGATTACTTCAGCAACCAGAACCACCAATGTGGAAATGGGAGCAAATTTCCATGGACTTCATAACCAAACTGCCTAGGACGGCAGGTGGTTGCGACACCATCTGGGTTATCGTAGACCGACTGACAAAGTCCGCACATTTCCTACCTAACAAGGAGACTGACAAGCTAGACAAACTCACTCGTATCTATCTGAAGGAAGTGGTTACTCGACATGGAGTGCCAATCTCAATTATATCTGACCGCGACAGTCGATTCACGACCCACTTCTGGAAGTCTTTGCATAAGGCTCTGGGTACAAGATTGGAGATGAGTACCGCTTACCACCCGCAGACGGACGGGCAGAGTGAGCGAACCATACAGACACTGGAGGACATGCTCCGGGCAAGCGTTATCGACTTTGGGAGTAGCTGGGAAACTCATCTACCATTAGTTGAATTTTCATACAATAACAGCTACCACACTAGCATCCAAGCTGCACCCTTTGAGGCACTTTACGGACGAAAGTGTCGATCACCCATTTGCTGGGCGGAAGTGGGAGACAGCCAACTGACCGGCCCCGAACTTGTGCACGAAACGACTGAAAAGATCGTGCAAATACGCAAACGAATGGCAGCAACTCGTGACAGACAGAAAAGTTATGCTGACAAGCGACGCAAACCGTTAGAGTTCCAGGTGGGAGACAGAGTGTTACTCAAGGTCTCGCCCTGGAAAGGTGTCATTCGGTTTGGCAAACGAGGAAAGTTGAACCCTCGTTACATTGGACCGTTCGAGATTACAAAACGAATAGGCCCTGTAGCCTACGAACTGAACCTGCCGGTTGAACTGAGCAGCGTACACAACGTATTCCACATCTCGAACCTCAAGAAGTGCCTATCAGATGGAACACTTGTTATTCCTCTCGAGGAAATACAAATCGACGAACAATTGAACTTTGTTGAGGAACCAGTGGGGATTATGGACCGGGAAACTAAGAAACTCAAGCTCAGCAAGATCCCAATAGTGAAAGCGCGATGGAATTCGCGACGAGGACCGGAATTCACGTGGGAACGTGAAGACCAGATGAAACGAAAGTACCCACACCTGTTCGCGGAACAGACAAACGCTAACAGCACAAGTTGAATTTCGGGACGAAATTCTTTCTAACATGGGGAGGATGTGACACCCCGTAAATTCCAGGTCAGCTTTGATTTTATTTAAATGTTTATTTAAATGCATTATGTACACGTGGCACTAGAATTAGATTAATTTAGTGTGACACGTGGCACGACAGTATGAACACTGACACATGACTTGATAATCCGTGGAATTATCGGCAAACAGCACACACGTGTCAAAACACACGAACGTTGGTGAACGTCTAACACATTGTGAAACACAACACTCGAAACCTCACAAAACACTCGCACATTGAACTTGGAAGTTCAGATAAGGCCAAACGAAAGTTCGTAAATGTGAGAACGGCAACGAACAGATCAAACCAATGAAAATGGGCCTATTGGGCTCACCAGGGAATCTGTCGCGCTACGCGACGGCCCACATGACACTGTCGCGATACGCGACAAGAGGCGGGAGAAATTTGAACGCGGAACTCTCTCGCGCTACGCGAGGGGAACTCTTGAACCTGTCGCGCTACGCGAGGAGACCCAGTTCGCAGAAATCTTTATAAAACCAAGAAAAATCATTACCAGCCACCCTATTCCGCATTTCTCGAGTTCTGATCGACATAATCACCCTCTACCTTCATCTTCAACCTCTGGAATCTCCATTAACAACCATGGAAGCTCAAGTTTGAAGCTTGGAGGCCACATTGAAGACTTGGAGAGCCAAAGGAGATCACCTAGACCACCACCACTCGCTTGGAGCTACGACATTCGAACTTCTGGAGATTTAGGGGCTGCATATTCATCATCCTGGTGTTCAAGGAGCTCAAGAAGGTAGTTCCATACTTAAAAATCACTCTCACATCATCTACACCCACATGCAATGGTTAAAACCCACATGCAAGCACCCATGGCTCACATGCACGAATTTATAATCTGGATTTGTTGATTTTAATGTGGTAAATGATGATCTATGATGTTGTAATGGTGATTTATAATGATCCAAGTTGTTGTACATATGTGGTTATACTTGAAATAAAGATTCATAGCATTTTGAATGCATGCATGTATGATCCATGATGGTAGGAATGATCTTGAGTATGTTGATATGCTTATTGATGACAAAAGAAGGATTACTCATGGTTAGATTTGGCTAAATGGTTAAAATGTTGATATTTGATGAACTTTCTAATAATAGAAACTTTTTGATTGTAAAATGGTGATGTGAATGATATATGGTATCATGCATGCTCATAGATTGCTACTTAAATGTTATTAGAATGATTATGATGTTCAAATGTGATGTTGATAATGTTTATGGTCATTTTTGACAAAGTTACTATATTTAGTAACTTTTATGGATGAAATAATGCTAGATGATGAATCGGATTATGTTAGTATGTTTAAAGGATGTTAAATGAGCTACTATGAAGATTTGTAACATGAAAATAGGTCTAGAAATGCTTAAATGGTCATTTGATGCAAAAACAACAAAGTTACTATTTATAGTAACTTTATTTTTACAAAACCCGACTTAGGAACATTTTGTTTGATTCAAGCATGTTAAGTAACTTGATATGTTATAACATGAAGTTTAGATGCTAAGTTAGATGGTTTCCGATGTCACGTATGCTAAAATGGAAACTTTCCATTTTAGGAAACTTTTGTGCACTAACATGACGAAAACAACTTATATGAATTCGTATGATGATGTGCTATATGTTAACATGATCACGTAAGACTATTGAACATGCTAGAACTATAAAACCGGTATGCTTTGTGAACTTTCCAAAAATGGAAACTTACTATAAATAGTAAGTTGTCCATAGACGCGACTTGCGCGTTTTGCACACGACAAACACTAACACAATTGCTACACGATTCACAACCGTCACACGGTTCACCAACGGGTCGTTGACTTGACACGGTCAACTTTGGTCAAACACGGTCAACTTCGGTCAAACATGGTCAAACACGGTCAATATGGACCAACACGAGCAAACACGGTCATTGTGGACCGACACGGACAAACATGAACAACCAAGGGTTGTTGGGCACAAACACGAGCACTAACATCAACACTAGCACGGTCACTTACACGAACTCACGTACGGTATACGATATAGGTTGCCAGTGACCGACGTGCCATCTACGCAGGAGCTTACGCTTGACTTACTACTCTATCACTAAGGTGAGTTTACGGCCCCTCTTTACTCTTTTTCAAAACGCTTTTAAATAGGGGGAGAATACTTGTTGCATCGAGTCAAACACCTATTACTGTACAAACATTTTGGTGTATGCTGGTTTATTTGACAAACATTAAGTGTTGTAATCGTAAGAAGTCCTCACAAAGTCTTACCGTTAATGTACAAACAACGAGGCGAGTTTGAATGGATCCGTTTGGGGTGTGACGAACCCCGCGTGGCGAAATATTGACTGGATGTCATAACACGTGAAAACTTGACCTATTTTGCCATGTTATTACGAGACATGGCGGAGGCAAAGACTAACAAGTCTAGTTCGGTAGTGACGCACTGACACTTTGGGCCAAGGGCTCGGTACTAACATATGATAAACAGCATGACACACTTTTATTACTATATGTATATCAAAACCTGTGAACTCACCAACCATTGTGTTGACACTTTTCTAACTTGTATTCTCAGGTAACTAGCGTGGCTAGCAGGAGGACAGAAATGCACACTTTAAGGAACGAGCAATTAGGAACTTACATGCATTCTGTCTTGTCATTTGAAAACAATTTACTTCCATTATGATAAAACAATGTTATGTTAAACTATTTACATTACCGCTGCATTTTTGTCGAACACTTGATATTCCGCTGCATTATGATAAGACAACTTTTATTCCGCTGCAAACTATCTTATTATGTGTATGTGTCAAACAATGGATTTGTAAACGCATATAGGGGTATTCTATATGACCTTGAGCTGTGATTCTGGACACGTCACATCCACGTGGACATACGCCACAAGTGGGAAATTGGGGGTGTGACATAAATACTCCCGGACATGCTGTCAAATCTTCATCATCTGGTCAACAGGCTCTTTTCTCTCAAGAGTACATAGACTGGAGCAGCTTGCCTGAAGATGTTGGCCATGCCCTCATCACTTTTGAACCAACAAATTTTGCTCTTATGGCTGTTGGTGAAGATTCTTGCTCTTCTGATCAACCTGAAGCAGATATTTCTGATGCTCAGGTATCCTCTTCCACCTTAGAAAAATTATGTTCCAATGCTTGCATAGAGGCTTTTGCAAAAATAAAGAAAGCCAATATGTTGCTTCAAAAGCAAAATCAGGATTTGAAACAACTTCTGGACAATAAAAATTCTGAAATGGAAAAATTAATAAAAATAAAAGATAATGAACTATGTGCCTTGAAAACTGAGAAAATCAATTTACAAGCATCTTTTGATCTACAAAGAGAAAAATATTATGCTTGTAAAGATGAACTATCTCAAACTCAAATAAGCTGTGAAAAGTGGGTTGAATCTTGCAAAGGATTCAAGATGCTTTTACAAAAGCAAGTTCACAGCAAGGCAAGATTTGGAATTGGTTATAATCATACTGCTCAACCAGATGATTATACACCCATTGATAATAATAAGGAAGAAACTACTCCTGAACCTGTTTCACCAACCTTTCTTCCTGATGAAATTCCTTCAATAGAAGAAACACCTTCGTTGGTGTATCAGCCAAACTATTTCTCTAAGTTTATATATCCCACTAATACAAATCTGACAAGAATAGAAAAATCTCAGTTGAACTCAGTTCAACACAATAACTCTTCAGAACAAAGTGAGATTGCTCCTGATATGAGCCCTACTCCTTGTTCAGAAGAAACAATAAAGTCTGGATTCACTTCTAATATCAAGTCAAATCTTGATAAAGGAAAAGAACCTATGATAAATATCCAGTTTCCTCCTTCTCATCCTCATCCTCCTTATCCCACAATGAAGGCAAACAGACCTTTCATCCCAAATTATTCCTCTCTTTCCCCAGCCTGCTTAAAATGTTTTAAGTACAATCATGCTACTGAAAACTGCAGAACAAAAACACCCTTGGAGAAAGCTAGGATAAAGGCTAATAAGTTGAAAGCTGATCATACTTCTTCATCTAAAGGGAACCTCCCTAATAAGATGAAGAAAGTAAGAACAGTAAGTAACAAATCTGTTGGGACACTTCCTCATTCTTCCTCTATCTTACCCTCTTCCTTGAGAACTAACTCCAGACCTTCCATTTTGGGAACACCACCTCCTTACTCTACGGTGAACTCAGTTTCTTGCTCTAATAATGGTGCTAACTCTTCTCCCGTGGATTCTCAAATCAATCTTCTCCAACAAAATCAGCAACAACTGCTGTTAATGATGCAGAAATTGATGAAAGATACACAACAAAATAAACCAAACAAATAAATAAAATAAAATACCCCATGTCTAATCTTTTGTACATAATTCTCATGTGCAGAAATCCTCTTCAAACCAAAATCATCTCTGGTATGTGGATAGTGGAGGATCTAGGCACATGACTGGATGCAGATCCATTCTAAATGACTTTTATTCTTCGGAAGCAAGTGTTCTCTTCCGATAGTGTCTTCTGAGGTTTGTCTTCAGATAGAGTCTTCCGAAGCAACTTCTGAAGTATTGTCTTCGGAAGCATTTTTCTTTTATTTGTCTTCGGAAGCTTTTCTTTTATTTGTCTTCGGAAGCAGTTGTCTTTTATTTGTCTTCCGAAGGTTCTTCTGAAGACTTGTCTTCGGAAGCTAGTGTCTTTTATTTGTCTTCGGAAGCAATTGGCTTTTATTTGTCTCTTCCGAAGGTTCTTCTGAAGACTTGTCTTCGGAAGCTAGTGTCCTGCAACATTTATTACAAAGATTATTTGAAAGGTGGGTTTGCTTCGTCAGTCCTTATTTTCCAACAATCTCCCTCTGGACTGATGAAGCCAAAACCACTTAATGTTAGATCCCAATCAATTTCTAGAACATCAGACTCAGTGGGGAAAGAATCATGAGAATGGTTCAAATGGGTCTCAGTAAAGCAAAGGCTTCTTTGTTTATCAGAGCTAGGCTTCTTTTGTTTATTTAAGCGTTAACCACCTTTTGAGAATAGTTTATGGATTCCAAATAATGGTGGATCTGTTTCTTTCGGAAATAATGCAAAAGGTTGGATAGTGGGATCCGGTTCTGTCTCAGGAGGAAATTTGAAATTTAAAGATGTTAGCTTAGTTGAAAACCTCAAGTTTAATCTCTTGAGTGTTTCTCAACTGGCTGACAAAAATTTTAATTCATTTTTCACTAAAGACAGTTGCAAAATTCTTTCTCCAGAAATAAACTCAAAAATAAAGGTCTTGATTGATCAACACACTTTGCTAACAGCTAAAAGAAGTGGAAACGTCTATATTGTAGACATGACTACTGATTCTCAAACATCTTCTCCTACATGTTTGATAGCCAAAGCATCATCTTCTGAAACCACTCTCTGGCACAGAAGACTTAGTCACCTAAATCACCAAACTCTTCATAAGCTTTCCACCCTTTCCTTAGTAAGAGGATTGCCTTCTAAAGAATTTCATTTTGAAGGTCAATGTGAATCTTGCTTAAAGGGAAAGCAACATAAAACTTCACATAAGTCTATTGAGGAATCCAAAACAACTAACTGTCTTAATCTGCTTCATATGGATCTGTTTGGTCCAGTGAAGGTAGCTAGTTTGGCAAGAAAAAGATATTGTCTAGTTGTTGTAGATGATTACTCAAGATTTTGCTGGACCTTCTTCCTTTTCAGCAAAGATGAAACTTCTGATAAAATAATTGCTCTTGTCACTCATCTTGAAAGACAATTCAGTCTTCCTGTTAAAATGATAAGGAGTGACAATGGCACAGAATTCAAAAATCAAGTTCTTGATAAATTTTGTATTTCTAAAGGAATCCTTAGACAATATAGTGCTCCTAGAACTCCTGCTCAAAATGGAGTTGTAGAAAGAAAGAACAGGACACTGATTGAAGCTGCAAGAACCATGCTTGCAGACTCAGGATTACCTTTATCATTCTGGGCTGAGGCAGTAAACACTGCTTGTTATGTATTGAACAGAGTTCACATTGTAAAAAGACATAACAAGACTGCCTATGAAATTCTGTATAAAATAAAGCCTCTCATTTCCTTCTTCAAAGTTTTTGGATGTCCGTGTTTTATCCTAAATACAAAAGACTCTTTGTCCAAATTTGCTGCTAAAGTTGATTCTGGATACTTTGTTGGATATTCTCAGACTTCTAAAGCATATCGAGCTTTCAATCTCAGAACAAAAATAATTGAGGAATCTATTGATGTAAAATTCAATGAATTAGCATCAACCTCATCCTTTCCTTCTGCACCTGATGATCTTTTTGATCTTGAAAGCTTCTCATTCATCCCTTCCATCCCCTCTTCTTCTCCTTCATCAGAGTCATGTCAAACTTCTGAAGATCTATCTTCTATTGAGGACGATTCTGTTTCAAAGTTCTTCACTTCTTTTCCATCTCATCAAATAAATTCTCAAGAAGCAAATTCTCAAAACCAAGACGTTATACCATCTACTCCTCCATCTACTGTCTTGGATAATGCATCCATAGATGTTCCTGATCATATTCCAAACTCTCTGACCCCCATCGAAAACTTATCTTATTCCGATGCTGCCTCCTCAAATAACTGTTTGGACATCATTCCTTTCAACAAAAATCATCCTCTAGAACAAATCTTAGGTGATCTAAGTAAAGGAGTTCAAACAAGAAGCCAGATTTCAAACTTTTGTTTTCATGCAGCCTTTCTATCCCAAATTGAGCCGTCTAAATATCAGGAGGCTCTTAAAGACAATAATTGGGTAGAGGCAATGCAAGATGAACTGTTGCAGTTCAAAAGGCAAAATGTTTGGACTCTATGTCCCTTGCCCGATGGAAAATATCCCATCGGAACCAGATGGGTATTCAGAAATAAAACAGATGACAGAGGCATTATAATAAAAAATAAGGCCAGGTTAGTTGTGCAAGGTTACTGTCAAGAGGAAGGTATTGACTATGATGAGACTTTTGCTCCTGTGGCAAGATTGGAAGCCATTAGACTCTTCCTAGCATTTGCTATCTCTCATAACATAAAGGTATACCAGATGGACATAAAGAGTGCTTTCCTGTATGGGACAATAAAAGAGGAAGTCTATGTTTGTCAACCACCAGGATTTGATGATGTTCATCATCCTGATTGGGTGTACAAACTAGACAAAGCACTTTATGGCCTAAAACAAGCTCCAAGAGCATGGTATGACACTCTCTCTCAATTCCTTCTTTCTAATAATTTCTCACGGGGAACCATTGATAAGACTTTGTTCATAAAAAGGGTAGATAAGGAACTCTTGTTAGTCCAAATTTATGTTGATGACATCATTTTTGGATCAACAAAACAGTCCATGTGTGAACAATTCTCTAAATTAATGTCTTCTAAGTTTGAAATGAGTGCTTTAAGTGAACTAAAAACATTTTTAGGACTTCAAGTCAAACAAACCCCACACGGGACTTTCATTCATCAATCTAAATATGTAAAAGATCTTCTTAATAAATTTGATATGAATGATTGCAAAATAATTTCTACTCCCATGGCAACAAGTCCTGGCGTATGTTCAGATGACAATGGTGAACCTGTAGATCAAACTCTCTACCGGTGCATGATTGGTTCTCTGATGTATCTTACTGCATCAAGGCCAGACATCATGTATGCAACATGTGTCTGTGCAAGATATCAATCTGCTCCCAAACAATCTCATCTTTCATTTGTGAAGAGGATACTCAGATATCTTAAAGGTACTCCTGCTAATCAAATTTGCAAGCTTGTTGGTTTTACAGATAGTGATTATGCTGGCTGCTCGCTCACCAGAAAGTCTACTTCAGGAGGTTGTCAGTTCTTTGCAGGTTGCTTAGTGTCATGGCAAAGCAAGAAGCAAACATCAGTGTCAAATTCAACTGCTGAAGCTGAATACATTGCAGCAGCCCATTGCACTGCCCAAATTCTTTGGTTACAATATCAACTGCTAGATTTTGGAATAACTGAACTAAAAACACCTCTTCTGATAGACAGCGAAGCTGCCAAAAACATAATAAAAAATCCTGTCTATCATTCTAAAACCAAACACATTGAAATAAGGCATCACTTCATTAGAGACTGTTTTGAAAAAGGACTAATAGTTCCAGAACATGTCTCTACAAGTGATCAAATAGCTGACATATTTACCAAGCCCTTAGACTCCTCAACTTTCTCTAAGTTTGTAGCAAAACTGGGCATGATAAATATGAGTTAATAAACATTAAAGGATATTTTTTTTTTATCCAAACTATGGATATTGGATAAACAACTGATAAAGAACTCTTGATTTCTTTCAGTAATTATCTATATACACAGATAGGATCAGTGGCTATATGATCACTGCTTCATATCTATCTGATGTTTAAACTTTCCATTGTTACATTCCTTCCGATGTCTTTTCTTCCGAAGATATCCTCTTCTTCTATTTTCTTCTTCCGATAACTTTCATAAGTTTATTTAACTTGTGTCTAAAATAAGATTCTTCCGATTCTGCAATAAAAATCTTGAGCTTTGCATTTGATGTGACAGTTGTCAATCTTTCTGATAGACCCGAGTCTCAATACTGACTCTCACGGCTCAAGAAGATTATTACCGCCATTTTCTTTTAACCAATAATCTTCTTGGATTACTTTCCTTATTTATCATCTTCTTCTCCATAATTCTACTTAAACCCTATTCCTCCTCTGGTTTTTCAAGAAACTCTTCTTCCTCTTGAAGACTCTAAGTAATGCTCATGGTTACGGATGATAAATTGCCAGGCATGTCGTCTGGCACGAAGCACTTATGCTTACCTTGTCGCAAGCTTCATGCTTATGATAATGGCGTAACGGCTTCGGACCAGGCTTCATTCCTCACAAAACTTCGTCTGTACTTTTCGGATGTGCATGAACATGTCTTCTTGACCAAATGTGTAAGTCTCAACCTCTCTCTCTCTTATTCTAACTCAGTTTTGAAATTTCATACTTAATCATGAACTTTTTAGGTTAACCTGAAAAACTTGATTATGTAGAAGTCAGTCCTTTTGATCTTTACAGGCAACTATTTGATTACCTGGTATATCATCCAAAATGTTCATAAGTTCCGGCTATGCCTTCAGTTTGTCTCTTTGATCTTCATAATATTATGACGGACTTGACTAACTGATGTTCAAAATGATGGATGATACTAAAGAAACACCCATCTTTAGTAAACCCACATCCACCCTTCTTCCACACCTAAATTAGGTACTGGCCATAAAATACTTCTCCAAAACCCTCCAAGCCTAATAAACCCAAAAGAATCTGTTCAGGAAGATGAGATCCCTGAACATGATTGTGTTCCCACTGAACACATGGATACATCTGTTTCATCCTCACAGATATATCAAGCATCTCTTCCCATCCTGCTCCTCATTCATCCTCTTCCCAGGATGATGTTGTATTCCTAAGGGAACCCTAACTAAACATTGAAATGTCAGTTGACTTTCAGTTGGTCGTCCTCTCTCCCAGGGACAACTCTGTTTCTAAAAGCCCCCCCCCCCACTATCCATCAACACTTCTCTACCCTATAAAAGAGGATGAGATCCGGTCGTCAAGTCCATCTTGACTTCTTGATCATATATCAGGAGCATCCATTTCATATGCAAATCTCATGGCTTTTCATTTGAATGGATTAGGCAATAAGACTCCTGGTATGGCAACAGCCAATGAAGTTTTTCTTTAAACTAAGGCTAGGAAATCCCCAGAACCAAGAAAAAGGGGTTTATGACATCTCTGAGATGGACTCAGGTCATAATAAAACTGACTCTCTAGTCAGGGATTCGGATGACATCTACACAATGATGGACGGATCAGTTCTTCACATTATGGAATTAACGGATATCTTTAGTCCTGTAATCCAAATCCAACCCCATGCAGGCACCTTCATTTGAAGGTTTTCTAATCTTCTCAACCACCTTCACTACTACTACCCTTCCTCCACTGCCTTTCAAGGAGCATTTCTCCCACTTCTCTCTGCCTTTCTTTCTTCCCTGCCTTGTCTCCGGCTGATTAAGCCAAAAAGAGGGAGATAATCCATAAACTATTCTCAAAAGGTGGTTAACGCTTAAATAAACAAAAGAAGCCTAGCTCTGATAAACAAAGAAGCCTTTGCTTTACTGAGACCCATTTGAACCATTCTCATGATTCTTTCCCCACTGAGTCTGATGTTCTAGAAATTGATTGGGATCTAACATTAAGTGGTTTTGGCTTCATCAGTCCAGAGGGAGATTGTTGGAAAATAAGGACTGACGAAGCAAACCCACCTTTCAAATAATCTTTGTAATAAATGTTGCAGGACACTAGCTTCCGAAGACAAGTCTTCAGAAGAACCTTCGGAAGAGACAAATAAAAGCCAATTGCTTCCGAAGACAAATAAAAGACACTAGCTTCCGAAGACAAGTCTTCAGAAGAACCTTCGGAAGACAAATAAAAGACAACTGCTTCCGAAGACAAATAAAAGAAAAGCTTCCGAAGACAAATAAAAGAAAAATGCTTCCGAAGACAATACTTCAGAAGTTGCTTCGGAAGACTCTATCTGAAGACAAACCTCAGAAGACACTATCGGAAGAGAACACTTGCTTCCGAAGAATAAAAGTCATTTACTTCGGAAGACTTCCAAAGACATCTGCCTCGGAAGAAAAACAATATTTCAGAAGACATATGTTTCTTCTATTGAAAGAATAAATGTAACCTGCTTTTGGATAACTGTCTACATTAGATAGTTTTCTATAAAGAGCTTCCGAAAGAATAATGTATTAGCATCAGTACAAAAGTCTGAACTAAGATCTTTAAAGATCCTATGTTGACTTTACGCTTGTACTATTCTGATGCTACAGTGTCTGTAATAGTGTCATCAGTCTTATCTGTTTGTCTTCTTCTTGTATTTGTCCTGAAACATTAAATGTCGGGGCTATTTATACCCCAACATCTACTGAATAAAAATGAACAACACTTTTCTGAATCTTCTTTGTGTTACCCTACTGTTTTCTCTTCTTTTCTTCTTTTCTTCTAAATTATGAAAACTAAACACTAAAATAACTAAAGAGCAAAACTCAAGAGGGAGCAAAACACCAAAAGCTTTGTCTAAGCTCTTGATCCTGGTTAAGTTAGTCTCTCCTCAGCTCACCGGTTTTCTACAGCATCCGAAAAGCTTGCCTTGCAGTGTTTGGCAATATTTTCTTCTATGTGCCATCTACATAGATATTTTGCAGCTTCTGGAAACACCTTACAGCACACACTCATAACAGCAAGGTCTCGATTTGTTATGATCACACGTGGCTCCATACATTTATTTAAAATACTCTTAGCCATTTCCAAGACCCAGCCGTAGTTTTCCTCACGCTCTTTGCTTACGAACGCGTGAGCAATACTAAACGTCTGGTGTGTGGAAGTCACGCCAACAATTTGAATAAATGGAAGCCTATACTGGTTCGTTTTCTACGTCGCGTCCATCATCAGTATGTGCGGAAATGCATGCCTCCAGCAATTCGATTTTGGATGACAGAAGAAAATGTATTCCATGACGTTTGTTTCAGGATCTTCCCAGGTATAGTAAACGTACCGCTGACTGTGAAGCACGTTTTGCAAGACCTGCATCGGAGTATCACCGAATTTCTTCTTGTTTTTTTATCTTCTGCTGTAAATTGTATACATCCCTAGGGACGGATACATTTGCAGGGTTATGTTTCTTTATGCTCGAAAGTATGTTACGAGAATCCATGTGTCGCTCGGTCAGATTCTCAACCAGATCTTCTTCCTCCTGAGTGAATATTCTAACATATGGATGACCCTCTAGATTCTGAGCAGGTTCGTGATTGTGATTGTCGTTAATCACCTGTAATTTTCAGGATTCATGAACTTTGTTGTATAACCCTATCAGTTGAAATGGACAATATCAGTTGAAATGGACAACCGATTTTCTTGTTGCCTGACCGTTTAAGGATTGCGATGCTATTGTGCTCACCACCACGGTCACACATGAGCCAGAATTTGATTACACTGCCTGTTGTCTTTGATTTCTTCGTTCTTCTTTTGATTACAATGTAACCATTGTCTAGTGCTCTACTTTTCACCCACCCTACCAGCGCTTCCTCTGACATATAAAAACAATAATAAATATCGTAAATGGATAGCGATAATATACAATCATCAACATTTATGTTTCATTTAACTTACCTCTTTGGTTAGTTAATGTTTGAAGCCGCCGGCTTTTCTTCATAACCCTCCTTCGGGATACTTTGTTTACTGTCGTCATACACGAACCCATACGATGCTTGACTGTCAAAACCGACATCAGTGTTAGGTTTAGCATTCAGATCTATCGTGCCGTATGAATACTCAACAGGAGGCTCTTCGTTCAAATCTGGCACGGAATAGTAGAAAAAACTCCCATCCCAGAACGACATCGTTACAGATATGAATTATCTTGAAATATATTCGAATTCGAAAGTTACGCGTTCGTTTGAAACGATTCAAGCTTATATACAAATTTGAAAATGTGACACCCCGCAATTTCCAGGTCAGCTTATTGATTATTTAAATGTTAATTTAAATGCTATTTGTACACGTGGCACTAGAATTAGTTTAATTTAGTGTGACACGTGGCATGACAGTACGAACACTAACACACAACGAGATAATTCAAGGAATTATCGAGAAAACCGCACACACGTGTCAAAACACACGAACGTTGGTGAACGTTTAGCACATCGTTTAACACAACACTTGAAACCTCACGAAACGCTCAAACATTGAACTCGGAAGTTCAAACCAGGCCAAACGATAGTTCGTAAACATGAAAACGACGACGAACGGATCAAACCCATGAAACTAGGCTTATTGGGCTCTTCCGGGGCCCATCGCGGTACGCGATGGCCCATAAGAGGCCCTATCATGGTACGCGACGAGTTTCGGGAGAATTTGAATCCCGAAATCCATCGCGGTACGCGAAGCATCTTTTTGCCTCTCTTCGCGGTACGCGACGACATCCAGACGCCAAATCTTTATAAAACCAAGACCATTATGCCTAGTCTACTCATTTTAATTATTTTACTCGACCACACATGCCACTATTCGACCATATCCGTTCCACAAGCTCTGCTACAACCTTTCTTCACCATTGGAAGCCATTGGAGACTATTGTGAAGCTTGGTGACCTTGAAGGAAGACCTCTAGATCATCATCCACCACCACCACCTTCTTGTTCTTGACCAACCCCACGAACCAGAAGCTCCAGGAGCTGTTGAAGTCATCATCTCGATCAGTTGAAGCTTTGGAAGGTAGTACTTCAACCCTCGTGGCTTAAAATCACCATATTTTGCACATGCACGCTCACAAACACACATGCAAGTCCATAGCATGCACATACACGAGATTATGTTCTGGGTTTGATGATTTTAGTGTGATACTTGATGATCCATGAGGTTTAGATGAAGATCTATGATGATTCATGATGATGTGTCTTCGTAAATTTCATGATATGGTCTTAAGTTTCATGATTTTGGATGTTTGTAGATGTTTATTGATGATATTAGATGCATTTAGTATGATTAGATCTTGTTGAAATGGTCAAAAATATGATTTTTGACAAACTTGCTATTTTTAGTAACTTTCTAGTTACAAGATGATGATTTGGAGAAAATGATGAACATGCATGTATATAGATATGTTATTTGAATGATATTATGATGATTAGAAACTTAGGAATGTGATTTTGATGTGGTTATGGTCATTTTTGACATGGTTACTATATTTAGTAACTTTTAAAATTGAAGTATTGTTAAATGGTAAATTTGGCTATGTGAGCATGTTTAAATGATGTTAGATGACTTATAATAATGATTTGTGACATAAAAATGGCTTAGAAGTGTTTAGGATAATCAATGGCATGTGAATTGAAAAGGTTACTATTTTTAGTAACTTTATTTTTACAAAAACCGACTTACGAATGTTTTGTATGATTTGAGCATGCTAAGTGGTTTATTATGTTTTAACATGATGAATGAATTCTAAGTTAGATGGTTTCCGATATCGCATATGCTAGAAATGGAAACTTTCCATTTTAGGAAACTTTTATGTGCCAACATGATATAAGTGACTTATGTGACTTCCTATGATAATGTGCTAAGTGTTAACATGATCACGTGGAACCAACGAGCATGCCAGAACTCTAAAATCGATATGCTTTGTGAAACTTGCCATAAGTGGAAACTTACTATAAATAGTAAGTTGTCCATAGACGCGACTTGCGTGTCTTGCATACGACGAGCACTTACACGAATGTTACACGATTCACAACCAACACAATGTTCGGCAACGGGTCGTTGACTTGACACGGTCAACTTTGGTCAAACACGGTCAAACAAGGTCAATGTTGACCAACATGAGCTAAGATGGTCATTGTGGACCGACACGGACAAACATGAACAACCAAAGGTTGTTGAGCACAAACATGAACACTAGCACGAACATGAGCACGGTCACTCACACAAACTCACGTATGGTATACTATATAGGTAGCCGGTGACCGACGCGCTTTCTACTCGAGGAGCTTACGCTAGTTTTATCACACGATCACTAAGGTGAGTTTACGGCCCCTCTTTACTCTTTTCAAACGTTTTAAATAGGGGAAAATACTAGTTGCATCGAGTCAAACATCTATTACTGTACAAACATTTTACTGTGTATGCTGGTTTATTAGACAAACATTAAGTGTTGAACTCGTAACAAGTCCTCACAAAGTCTTACCGTTAATGTACGAACAACGTGGTAGGTTTGAATGGCTCCGTTTGGGTGTGACTAACCCCACGGAGCACAATATTGACAGTATGTCATAACCCGTGAAACTCTGACCTAACTTGCTGTGTATACGAGACACAATGGAGGCAAGAGCAAACAAGTCTAGTTTGGTAGTGACGCCCTGACACTTGGAGCCTAGGGCTCGGTACTAACATTATGATAAACAGCATGACACACGTTTTCTTATTATATATATATATATATCAAAACCTGTGAACTCACCAACCTTTGTGTTGACACTTTTTCTAAACTTGTATTCTCATGTAACTGACATGCGTATGGATTCAGGACACACACCTAAGGACTTGAGCTTAGGACCTGCACGTTGCATGTTGTGTCATTTTATCAAACATTTTCTAACTATGTTATGGTGTCTGACAATTTAATTTCCGCTGCTTAATGATTACATTTCCGCTGCATGTCAGACATACATTTTCCGCTGCTAAGTTATTATAATTTCCACTGTTTATTTTGTCAATTGTTTGGTTGTGTATGTGTCAAACATTGTGATTTAAAAACGCATATAGAGTTGTTCTATATGACCTTGAGCTGTGATTCTGGCCACGTCACACCCACGTTGACTAACACCACGAGTGAGAATTTGGGGGTGTGATAGAAAATGTTCAATACGGCCCGTACTGGGTCAAATCAGTGTCCTTTTGTCAGAATTGAAAAAGCAAGACGGGCCGTACTGGCCAGTACGGGCCGTTTTGATGTCAAATCATTGTCCTATGTTGCAGGGAATGTATGTACGATGAATGAGACGGGCCGTCCTGGCCAGTACGGCCCGTCTTGATCCCAATCATTGGCCCAGGTTTTCAGAGGGAATGTTTGACCGAGGACTGAGACGGGCCGTACGGCCGTACTGGACAGTACGGGTCGTCTAAGGGGTGTATTTTAAAAAAAGTGGGTGTAAGAATAACACCACCTTTTAATATTCATACATCACCATCAAAATGTATCACTATACCATGGGCAAAGCTTTGAAGGAACAGGGCCGTTTTTTATAGGTATTAATTTTGTCTCCGTTTTAAACTTTCGTCTCTCCTCTAAAAGTATTTATGCTCTGCCACCTTATCATTGCTTTGTCAAATCAGTTACATTACATGCATTATTTATTATTGGGAAGGGTTATCTACACACCCCAGGATTTTAATTCAACACCCCGCCGCCACCCATACGCCCCGTAGTGGCCACTACGGGGTGTTTGAGCCACAGACTGACAACCTTAAACGACAGAATTCTTTTGTCAGCTTTTTCAGGACCTATACGACCCGTAGTGACTACTACGGGGCGTTTAGGTCTAAAAAAAACAAACGCGCAACATCTTGGGTCGTTTGAGGGTGATTTGGGGGGTTTGGGTATGATTTTTGAGGTGTAAAAATATAGTTTTTTTTTTAAAAACTATTTTTATATTTTGCGTATTTTGCGACGTATCTCTCGTAGCATTTTTATTTTACGACGACGTATCTCTCGTACGTAAAAGTTTAGTTATTTTTTTAAACGCATGTTTTTTTGTTTGTAAAAATCTAATATTTTTTTGTTTAAAACTTGTTTTTTATTTTTTACGGTCTCTCAGTTCGTTTATTTTTTAATTGTTTTTTAAAACATTTAGTTTTGAAAGCTAAAAATGTTTTTACTTTTTAGATTTAATTAAAATTTAAATATATTAAATAATTTATATATGAATGACGTTCTTTGTTTAAGCATACTGATGTTACAGAATAATACGATAAATAATGCATCACCAAGCAAAACATATTTAAATAATAAACACGCATCAACAAGAAAACATATAATAATAAACACGTATCACCAACAAAGCATATTTAAATAATAAACACGCATCACTAACTAAAACAACCAGATATATGCACGCATCATCAACCAAAACAACCAAATATATACAAACTATAAACATGAATACAAGTGTATGTTTAACAAATACAAATATGACTGAAAATACTAAGGTGGAGGTGGAGGTGGAGGAGGATAATCTCGTGGCCGAGGAACTGCAGGAAGCTGAATACCCTCAGCTTCTGCATGCCTAAGCTCGACATGCACATGCCACGAGATCAGATCCTCCAACCGCTCCAGTCGTCGCGTCTGATCAGACTGCTGCTGTAGGATCTGCGTCTGCTGCTGCTGTATCTGCAACAACTGCTGCGTGAGCTCGAGCTGCTGCTGCTGCATGTGCTCATGCTGCTGGATGAGCTGCTGCGTCGAATCAGCTATCCCCTGTATCATAGCCTCGACACGAGCGGGAAGCCGCACCGCTCTGTATATGCGCTCAGGATGCTGATGTGGCACATCCTGATGCGGCTCCCCCTCGCCATGTGGCGGCGGCGGTGGCGGCTGCTGCGGCTGTGGCTGTGGCTGCGGCTGTGGGAACACAGGCATAGGGTCCTCGTCTCTGTAATGGAGATCATTTGGCCCCGGCTGCCAAATGACCCCCCTCTGGAGCGAAAATCGAAGCCCGACCCGTGGGAATGTCTGCGCGATACGCATGCCAAGCACTGTCCGTCGATCTAAACGAACTGGATGAAAGGCCTCCATACCGACAGGCTCCATATCTATAAGCCCGTTAAAACGAGCAATACGTGTCACATACACCCCCCCGAAGATCAGCCCCCTCTCCTGGCGGTGGTAATACGTGCTAAAGTACTCGGCGAGACAACGTGCAAGGTTGCACGGTCTCCCACTCAATATACAATACAAAAAAAATAAATCCTGTGAAGTGCACCACTCCTGGCTCATGCCACGTCCTGTAACAGACGAGGCAATGCACCGGTGCAAATACCGAATGAGCGGGTCACGAATACGCGTGACCCGGGCGCTGCGGTCAAAGGCGTCGTCGCCTATCCGAGGCCACCAAGCACTGACGACGGCGTCGTCAGCTGTATGAATAGCCGTCGTGTAGATCGGCATCTGAGTCTCCTCCTCGGTGTACAAACCGAGTACGCTCCCAAACTCGGCTAAAGACAAATGGTACGGGGCCCCGCAGAGTCTAAAGGAAACCTCTGCCGGCTGGGCCTGACCCGGCTGTGGCTGGAAATCAGGAGCCTGAGGCCTGTACCTAAATGTCGAAAGAAACTCCACAGTAATAAGTCGGTACTGTGGAGCATACGTCATCTCAAAAAGACGAGACCATGGCGTGTCCGCGCCAATGATCGCCGTCATCCTCTCCTGCTGGCCAAGCTCAGCCAGCAGGTCGTAGTCAATCGCCTTCTGGTTGCCCATCTCCTTCTTCAGGAGACGATCGCGCCTCTTACGCGCGCTCGTCCGCTGAGGAAATGCCAACCAGGGATGGTCCATAAGCTCGTCATGCTCGACATCTAGATCATCAACATGCGGCTGTCCCACATCGTCACCAGCAATCTCCATCTCATCAGAAGAAGACATATCTGAATAATAAATAAATAACAATAATAAATAATAACAATAATAATAAATATTAAATAAATATTAATAATAGTAATAATAACAATAATAATAATAAATAATCAATAAATAACAATAATAAATAATAACAATAATAATAAATATTAAATAAATATTAATAATAGTAATAATAACAATAATAATAATAAATAATAAATAAATAACAATAATAAATAATAACAATAATAATAAATATTAAATAAATATTAATAATAGTAATAATAACAATAATAATAATAAATAATAAATAAATAACAATAATAAATAATAACAATAATAATAAATATTAAATAAATAATAATAACAATAATAATAATAAATAATAAATAAATAACAATAATAAATAATAACAATAATAATAAATATTAAATAAATATTAATAATAGTAATAATAACAATAATAATAATAAATAATAAATAAATATTAATAATAAAAAAAAATCAGTAAGAGCAAACGCCCCGTAGTGCCCCATATGGGGCGTTTGTTTTGAACCAGAAGGGGCAAACGCCCCGTTGTGCACCAAACGCCCCAGCCACGGACCCGTATGCTTCAAAACCCCAACCCCCGGTCATCCACCAAGATTAAACGGGTCGGATTACTAACCTTGAAGTAGCAAACGAAGACCAAACGAGTTCCGATCGGCGGTCAGCGGCGGTCAGCGGCGGTCTTCGGCGGTGGCGTAGAGAGTATACGAGGTCGCGTGGGTCGTTTGTGGGGAACCGGGGGGCGTTTTTGGGGGTTATTAAATGCTAATACGCCATGTAGTGGGCACTACGTGGCGTTTAGCTTTATTTTTTTTTTAATTTTTAATTTATATTATATATAATGATATTATATTAAATGTAATATATATAATTATATTTAAATGTAATATATATATTTATATTATATTTAATATTTATTATATATAATTTATATTATATGTAATGATATTATATTAAATGTACTATATATAATTATATTATCTTTTATTATATTATTTTGTTTTATATAATTATATTATATTTAATATTTATTATATATAATTTATATTATATATAATGATATTATATATAAATGTAATGTAATCTAATTATATTCAATAAATATACAAAGTTACAGAATTTCGTGGTGATAATATACTTCTTTGTTTGCTTCTATAATCGATCTATACCGTTGGATTCGTTCTTGATAAATCAGCTCCCACGCACCGGCCGCATCATTTCGGTAACGTTTCCAGACCGCACTTAGAGTTGGAATCGGATAATCCCCTTCCAACCTTATGTTGACAAAATGTTGTGGCATATGAAGAAGACAAACCACATTATGTTGTGGTATTGTCGATGGAGCTAACCATAACGGGAAAAACGTGACACACCCTTGTTGAGTGATAAGGTGAACTATAACGCCAAATCTTTGTGCAACAACGAGTCCCGTATAAGGCATAAGCATCCAATGTTCTTCAGGTGCAGGTTTGATATCAAACCAGTTTATGCTATGACGTATTGCTTCATATAAATTTTCATCAACGGAGTTAAGAACATATCTGTATGCTTCCCTATTGGTGTCCACTTCTTGTAACAGTTGCTGTCGAACGAAACCCCATTGATTTTCATCGAACCCTAACCCAACGGCTAAAGACCTGAATCCACAATTACCATCTGGCATAACATCTTGTATGTTGCTTACATAACAATGAAGCATTGAAGGAATGTAACGACCAAATCGTCTAAGATTGTTCATTCCTTCTGGTTTCACTGGCGAGGCAACTACCGAGTCAACTTGACTTGTCTCGAGTCCTTTTTTCCTCTAGAAGACGTTGAACGACTACGTTGGAGGGCGGGTCTTTGATGGTTTGACATTGCTGGAGTGAAAGAACTATGCCTTGGAAGTTGAAAACTACTCTCTTGTGAGTCGACAACTGCGCTTTGTGATTCACTCCCCCTTTCTTGTTGAGTCTTCAATGTCGGACGTCCGCGTGTATCCTTCTGAACCAATGGCGTTTTCTTTTCACTTTTAAACGGAAACACCTGCGAAAGTATTTTTTTTAACCAGACTCTTTTTCACTGACTCAGGTTTTGAATTTATTTCCTGCGTCACCAAACCCATTTGTGCTGCAACGTCGATTTCTTCGTCTTCTAGAAGTGTCGGGCACTTAGTGTCAAGTTTTGTCCAGAAGATGTCTATATCAGAAAGCGGGATAATCGTGTCTGTATACAAATGAAAGGAAAATAATCAGTTTACAACAAAAAAAATGTAAAAAACAAACAAAGAGGAATTGATTACAGTAATTTGATACCTGTATTTTCGTATGTTGAGATCCGACAGGCACATGGCAAGCCACAACTTGTCCACAACTGGTGGCCGCATGACATACTACCTTGACGCATAACCTTGATCTTATTTATTTCATCAAGTAGTAAATCAAGAGCTTTATGTGAAACCTTGCCACGTAAGTTATTAAACAAGGGTATTTTATGATGACCCATTGTCTTTATTAAACTTGTTTCAAACCCATGTTTCATGTTTACCTCCTGCAATTCTATCATTTGATCAACAAAACCTACCAGTGTCGAGAGCGAGTTATTAGTGGTTCTTAGATATCTTTTTAAGTTTGAATGTTGACTCTCGACTCTGTTAGTTGTACGTTGACCAAAGTTAGGCGTTCTGTTAGTCCAGGCTGTGACAAACATGTCTTTGTATGGGTTTAACCAAGTCTGAGTCACATAATTCAAAACCCCTGAAATAAAAAAAAAACTATGACATACGAAAACGTAATTTTACCAAAAATAATGATAATGATATTGAATGACGCTTACTTTGACGGTTATCTGAGACAAGTTGTTGGTACAGGCGGTTATAGTTGTAGTCGTAAATTTCAGGCGACGAAGAGTCACACAAATTCCCCCAACGACCCTTAAACTTTTTCCAGTCACCGTCTGAAAAACTCGCCTTGCAGTGTTTTGCGATATTTTCGCTTATGTGCCACCTGCATAAATACCTGGAAGCGTGCGGAAAGACCTTACGACATGCATTCATCAGAGCAAGGTCTCTGTCGGTTATTATCACGCGGGGCTCCATACACTTATCTAGCATATCTTTTACTCGTTCTAGAACCCAATGATAATTTTCCTCTTTTTCTTTACTCACGAACGCGTGAGCAATACAAAACGTATGGTGTGTTGAGGTAACACCAACTATCTGTACAAAAGGAAGTTTGTACATGTTAGTCTTGTAAGTCGCGTCGATCATAAGGACATGTGGGAACGCACGCCACCAGGTGTATGATTTTTTATGACAAAAGAAAATCTCCTCCACGACATTCGTTTCAGAGTTTTCCCGAGTAAAGTATACGTAATTTTTAGTATGTAGCAGGTTCTCTAAGACCTGCATTGGGGTTGATCCGATTTTTTGTTTATTTTTAAATTTATGCTGCACATTGTATACGTCTCTACGGATGGAGACGTTGTTGGGATTATGCTTCTTTAGGCTGGAAAGTATGTTGCGTGGGTCCATGTGTTGCTCAGTCAGATGGTGCACCATGTTTTGTTCCTGCTCGGACATTCTTCTAACAAACGGGTGCCCCTCAAGATTTTGAGCAGGTTCATGGTTGTGTTTGTCGTTTCTGACCTGAAGCTTCCAACCATAAGAATCAGAGTCGTATATCCCTATTAATTTAAAAGGACACCCGATTTTCTTGCTACCGGTACGCCTTAAGATGGCTGTACTATTGTGTTCACCACCACGATCACACACAAGCCAGATTTTGTTGACCTCATCGGTCCCCTTCTTTTTCTTAGATCGTCCGGTAACTACGATGTATCCATTATCAAGGGCTCTAGTTTTCACCCATGCCATCAGCTCCTCCACAGAATTGAATATCTGAAAACAATGTTGTCATTAAACTAATGTCCATCTAACTAAAAACAAGTTAAAATATATTACCTCATTGGTATTCCAATCCATATTTTGGTATACAATGTCAGCTTCTTCCTTTTTAACGGCCACTTGGGGTGGTTGTGATTGTTCACCACCGTAACATTCCCAGTTAACGTCTTCATCATAGCAAGGTTCCTGGTTCAAATCAAACTGCCAGTACGAAGTTTGACCCGCAACCTCTTCGTTAAGATCTGGCAATGCGGGTCTATTTGTCGCCTCAGACGATTGCACACCAGTCTCATCCTTAAAAACATTATGATTAGTTTGTCATTTGATTAACAATAAAAGCAAGTATACACAGTTTCGTACCTGATATGTTTCAGCCACACGCGAAACGTCGGAATATTGACCAAAGAAAAAGTCTCCGTCCCACCAAGACATATTTCAAATAAAAAATACGGCTGTAGTGTAGATATTTATTAAACGAAACAAGAGAAACTGGTTCAAGTATTTGGAGAGTGATTCGAGAGAATGCGTAATATTGTAACTCAGTATGTGTGTATATATGGACGATGAATTCGTAAGTTGCAACCTATTTGTCACGTTTTAAACATTAAACGCCACGTAGTGGTCACTACGCGGCGTTTAGGGTTAACCCTAAACGCCCCGTAGTGGCCACTACGTGGCGTTTGGGTCTAATCAACTGACATGTCGGAAGCTTTTGCAGAACCTCGTACGAAAACGCCTCGTAGTGGGCACTACGGGGCGTTTAGGTCTAATCATGGTACGTGTCGTTTGACCGAGCTAGTACAATTCGTACACAAACGCCCCGTAGTGGCCACTACGGGGCGTTTGAGGGGTGTGCAGACATTATTTTGAGGTGTAAGTTTAACACCACCCTTTAAAAATATTTTTGAACTTTAAAAAATATAAAAAAGTAATATTTTTAATAAATAGGTGTACCAATAACCAGTAATCATGATGCATGGCGTAGAAAAGAAATATCATAATTAACTAAAGCTAGTAATTACAAATTAATAATTGTTTTACCCATAAAAAACACCAAACAATCAAACCGCCATTAGTATTGGCCAGCTGATTCTTAAAGTTGATCATTGCCAAAAATTATAAATGGTAATTGTTAAGTTATTATCTTTATTTCTAATTTAGTTGAACTTCATATTATTATGGATCTTGAAACGTGAGTAGTTGACATTTTTCTAAGATAACCTAAACATTTTTAAATGTCTGTATTGCATCATTATATCAATTTTAGAAAATGTGTTAATAAACAAGTGGTAATTAAGAAATTGACGTTCCGGTATTTCAGAAAAAAAAAAATTGAAGTCTGTAAAAAATATTATACAAGAATATACTGCATATTAATTAATTTTTTTTGGTTGTATTTATAAATCAAGAAGTATTTGCAAATTCTTAAAATGTTTATTTATGAAACTTTTACTTAATTTACTATGAACTTTATTGGTGATGGTGGCCAATAGGATTGCTTTACCCTGCCTTACTAACTAACTATTTTAATTTTATATCCTGTGAATTCAGTCTGTTGGGTTTCACCTTGTGACCGAGAGGTCATGGGTTCAAGCCCTGTCAGTGACGATTTAAAGAACATCCAGGTGAGAAAAGAAATCTTGAGCTTAATTTCGGGTTTTGGACCAATAGAGGGGGCGAGGGTTTACCCATTCAACTAAATTAATCTCGGGTTTTTGTTTTGGGGATGGAAATTAAAGGGAGATTTTGATATTGACTCAAAGTTCATATGTGAATAGTGTTCTTGTGCACCTAACTTAATATAAACCATTTAAGTTATTTTCGTAAAATGTCAATGTTTGATCCCAGAAAATTCAAGAATTGATATGCAAATCATATTTAAACTCTCGAAAACATTCAAAATTCATATTGTAAGTTTGTTATTGCATAATACATGATGATCATCTACACAAAATTGGTAGCTTTTTTAAAAGTGTTGTTTGTTTCTTGACATCCAATCATGATAATATCATGTTTTGGTAAGAGAACACACACAACGCAACAAAATTAGTTCATAAGAACTAAGTGAGTCCCACTTGTTCGCGTTTCCAAACGTATTCGTTCAAAGCAGTGAAATACAACATCAATACAACACACAACATACAAAACACTGAATTTGGCGAATCATACGTTGGTATTTCATCGTCTCGCCGAACGAATATGGTTTATCATATGTTGGGTGGAGTATGATATGCCACACCTAGCGTATGATACACTAGGTTTTGCATTTCTGTTCATTTCAAGTGTCGAACAGTTTATGATTGACCCAACAATTTCTAATTGTCCATGACCTTTTGTTCCCTTCTGAATATATAAAAGGCATCTCAAATTTATATACGTTTGTTTCAAAAATAGCCTTACATAGTTAGATGACCTAAGTAAACATCTACATGATATGTAATTAAACAAATAACCAATTTCATAAGGTTTAGGAATCATTACTTGTTAACGGTCATTCAAACCTAGTTCCATTCAACCACATAACCAACCTCCACACAATGTGGAATGGATTTGAAATATACCGTCACATGAATATGAATCATCTCCAAGACCACATGAATGTGGATCATCTCTAACATCACAAAAATGTGGATTTTCAAATACCACACAAAAGTGGGCATATAATCATCTTTCATGCTAATGTTGATTATGTCCAAGTCATATATTGATTTAGTAACTAGATGTTGCACAAGATTACATTTATTCTACACCTTATCATGATAATGCCTATGCAAACTATCACATAACTATCACGATACATAGGCCTGTAAACGAACCAAACAGTTCATGGACTATTCTTCGACGGGAAGTTCGTTTATTTAATAAATAAACAAACACGAACATACAAGTTGTGTTCGTTTAATTAAATGAATGAACATGAACACGCATATTGTTCATTTATTTATGTTCATGAAATGTTCGGTTATGTTCGTTTATTTGTGTTCGTTTAACTATCTAATTTATGGATTATGTTCGTTTGTGCTTTTTGAATTGTGTTTGTTTATGTTTGTTAAATTGTGTTCATTAATGCTTGTTCAATTGTGTTCGTTTACACATGTTCAATTATGCTTGTTTGTTTATTTTTGGTTCATTTGTGTTCATTTGTGTTCATTTATGTTCATAAACAATTCATTTAATTTTCTAACAAACGAGCACGAACACATTCATTTTCTTAAAAAATGAGCATGAACACAAAATTTATGTTCGTTAAGGTGTCCGTGTTTGTTTTCGTGTTCGGTTAAATTTAAATGAGGGAACACAGACATGCATGTGCTCCTGTTCGTTCGGTTCGTTTGCAGGAATAATGACACATAACAAAAACATATTTTAAATTTAATCATATCTCATAAGTGTGAATTCTTGTAAGCATCATCTCATACATGTGTGAAATCAATAGAGGGTGGGATTACTAACCTTGAACCATAGGATTCTTTGTGTGTACAAGCTCCTTCCCGTGTCGTTGTATTTCACATCACTTCCAATACCACTCCCAAGATTTTACATTAACCATACATTCAAGGTTTATATAAATTAAGAACACTTAACCAAAATTCATATTCCAATCCAATATACCCAATTCTATTTATTACATGTTATTGTTGTAATATGATTCATTTATGCAAGTTTACAAGAATCTAAGATTCATTAAAGCTTCATTAATTTGGGACATTTTCATGAACATTTTATACGCATGATTTCATATACACATAATACAATTCCTCATATGCCTTCATAGTACATGAATCATCTAAATCATGTATTCTTCTAAATTAACATATTTATGGTGCAATCATAGTTTTATTATGCCAATCTAAGCTTTATAACACACCTAATTCCATGAGTTTCATGTATTTCACAATAATTCTCATAAAAACTAAAAGCCTGCATAAAACTTCATCATCGTACATACATGAAAGCTAAAATTGAAGTTATTTAGGTTAGATTACACGAAATTGATCTTATAGCTTTCCCACATAAAACCCACAAAATTCCCAACCCTTTTGTATCTCCTTCATGCGCACATGAGAAATAAAGTATAAATATTGAAGTCCCTTCCCCCAAGGGTCAGACTACTCAATAACCTGATATATTTATTAATGTTATTTTCACAACTTAGTTATCACAATTTATTTTAGGTGACAAAATAATTCATCTTATTACTTGCATCCTTACATAATCATCCAAAAAGGGTCATTTCAGTTCTAAACAGGTATGCAATGTATAGAAGCCAGGTAACTTATGCAATGTTGTAGGAAGTTTGATATGCTTGATGGTTTGCACAAGACCTAATATTGGGTATGTAATGAGCTTGATGTAGGGGTGTTCATCGAATCGAATTTCGAATAACTCGAATATCTCGAATCGAATGATTATGAATTCTGAATTTTTTAAGAGCATTTGAAATCGATTCGAAAAAACCAATTCGAATTCGAATTCGTCCTCCAATTCGAAATTCGATTCTATTCGAATTCGATCCGAATTCTATTCGAATTCGATCAGAATTGGAATTGTTTTGATTTGAATTTAATTAAAAAAATATTTATATTTGCTATCTTTATATATTCAAAATATCTAATAATCAAAACCTTAAACATCCAAATATCAAATAACCAACATATAAGTTGTAATATTAGATATTTGATTTAAACTAATAAAATGATAAAAGTTCAATATATAATGCCAATGATAATATACAAAAAACATAAAGTGACAAGTAATCAAAATATTATAAATTAACAACCAAAATGATTAATTTTTCAAGCTTTCGGAATGACATTTTTGTTGTGAATGTTTGGGTTTAGCTTATTTAAAAATGTTATAATTATGGGTATTTTATAATTAAATTGACATTTGTGTATAAGCTTTTAGTTTTATAAACTAAACCACCTAATTAAAAAGTTTTTTTTTAATATAGTAGTACGTATAAAATAAAAATATATAAATAATATAAATTCGAATTTCGAATCGAATTAAAAATATGAAATTCGAAATTATACTACGAATCGAATCGAATCGAATTCGAATATGGAAAATTCGATTCGAATTTCGACTTGGTATTTTTCGAATTGAAATCAAATCGAATTTTGATTTTTTCGAGTCATATTCGAAAACTGAACACCTAAAGCTTGATGAGTAGATACATTTCTAGTCCAAGTAAGACACATTGGGGAGCTATAAAATGGATACTTTGATAATTGCTTGGCACAAAGAATGTTGGATTGTTGTTTTGTAATAAACAGGGGTAATTTGGTCATTGGATATGTGGATGCATATTATGCTAAAGATCTAGATATAAGGAGATCTATCACAGGGAATGTAGTTCTTAGCAATACAGTTATCTACCACGACGGATCTTCTTTAGGGCTTGAGGGGCCCCCAGCCCCCCTAAGTATATTTTTCTCGAATATTTTTTCGGATATCCGGATATCCGAAATATATATATATATTTTTTATTTTTAATTTTTTCAGATTTCTGATATCTGTTCAGGTATTCGATTCCATTTCGAATTAGGATATTCGAAAATGAACACCCCTTATCAAAAAGCAGTGCCATTTGTCCAAAAATATCTTCCTTAATTAGAGAACAAAGCATAACAATGTGATATCATATTTTATAAGATATATGGTCAACTCCTAAGAACTAAAACTTTAGGAGATTAGCACAAGCTAGAATTCAACTAACATGTTCACTAAATATCTTCACGTAAGTTTGGGTTATGCGTGAAGTCATTAGGAATTGCTTAAAGTTTTACTTGAAGGTGAAGATTCTTATAGTAAAGTCAAATTTGGTCTACAAAAATTTAGAGTGAGATGTGAATTACTAATGAAAATAATAATAATATTGTGTAACCTTAAACTTATATTATCTATCAATCTTTCAATCAATCCTTATTTATTAATGAAGAAAATATAATAATATAGTCATATTTAACTCGGGAGACATATGCTCTTGTTTCCATGATGCCCTTTGACAAACACCACCTTGTTTGCCCATTTGCTTCCTTCTTTCAATACCCTTGGGCCACTTACAAGTTTTCCTTTAATTAAAAAAATCAACTTTAGTACATTCTCCTCAAAGTGGGCCCAACCCATAAAGATTTGACATCTTGGCCTCCTAAGTTACCCAGAATCACTCTATGTACATCAAGAATGAGTAAATTAGTGTTATACATTTTCTATAGCACAAATCATGGTGAAAACCATGAGGTTCTTAGGTACATCACTAAAGTCTTAAGCTAGCATGTGCAACACACATTCTAACTTGTATCAATGTTAACATTTTTTTCTCATTCAATATTACATAAATCCCAATTAATTCAAATGGCTTAATGACACGTAATTACGAACAAAACATTTGATGTATTCATACTTGATTTGAACTTGAAAGTTTTAAAATTGGCTCGAACATATAAAGAGTGTAAACATATATATATATATATATATATATATATATATATATATATATATATATATATATATATATGAGCGTTGTTGGATTTATTTGATCCAAAATCGTTCAAACGAAGCATTATAAAACTATTAATAAAATTATACAACTATTGAGTTGCATTCATAAAAATTTAATGAATTGGTAAGAATAACAACATTAAGGTGGTAGTGGAACCAACATTTTCCACCAAAATGAACCATGAACAATACAACTATACGTCTATACTCGGCCAGTCTTCTTTTTTGCTAAAAACCGAGCTAAGGTGATAATGAATAGTTTGTATCTCAACATTAATGGTATGAATTCAAGTGGAAAATCTGACATTTTGGCTTGAATGAACTCTTGGCAGCAGCCTGCTCAAACTTCTTGGCTGCTTTATCGTTCTCTTCAAGGCTTGTCTGTACGAAAAACCGGGCCCACCAAGACGCGCTCCGCATTTTAGCCTTCACAAGTGTTAATTAAATAGTTAGTTTTTTAATCATAAAAAAGTACTAACGAAATACAAGGTGTGCTCATTTCAACTATTATATTTGTTTATTTAGGTTGTGTTTTATCTCAAACAGGCGCCTTTTGTAGTTTATACGACCTTGTAAATCACCACATTCAAAACGTAGAACAAATTTTGTACTAATGTTGTTTGTTAAATCATAATTGACTCACTTACTGGTCGACCCAACTTTGTACTATAATGTATGGACCCATACAAAAGTGACCAAGCTCAACCCCAATCACAATGTGCTTACCGGGCGTCCAAATCTTGATGCTTGTGTGAATTTAGCTTTTGAATGACTAGGTTTACCTAAAAGAACCAAGGTAACATGATTAAAAACTTACAAAAATCACATCATTATACTTTTGTTTTTTTGCAAAAGCTTACCTGTGAATATAACAAGATTTTGAGCAGAAACTCTTGCTAAATCAGGAAGGGTTTTATTGAGGTACTTAGGAGATAAATAATCAACAGAATCAGAAATTATAATAAGAGAAAACGATTTAGCCTTGTATGGTAAAGGGAACTTGATATCAGCAACACGAACAACACCCTTTTTCACAAGATTTGTGCAAGAAACATCAGTTTCTTCAATATCGTACGGTTCCACACCCCATGCTTCTGTGTCTTTTTCTTTTCTCAGTTGAGATACTATCAAGCAAGTGTCTGGTCCCACGTGTAATACTTTCTGCATGCTATCACCATATGTTTTCTTTAGTATGGGTATTGCTGTATGAACATCATACGTGCAACTAAAATCACCTGAAGATGTTAAAAGAGAAGTAATGACAATCTTAGCAAGAACCAAAGAATAATATGAAAAAAAAAGAGTCATTGTGTGTGATTGTTGATTTTGAAAAGGAACACCTTACCATTGATCTTGCTAAATGCATTATAGTCCTCAGAACCACCTGCATTTCAAGATTAAGCACGGAGTCAAATATAAGAAGCAATATGATTTGAAAGTAAGCAATTGATGTTTATAATTGTAGATAATTTTATAAAAAATTAAAAAAAAAAGTTGTAGAAGATGGCGTTTGGATGTGTTTTGGCTGTTTAAAATTGTAATAACAAGATGTTAAGTGGTTGACACTATGGTGGTTTGTGCACCACCTCTTTTAGCCATACACGATTAAATTATAGTTTTTTTGCTTGGTTTACCTTTACCCACAAGTGCATTATCTAATCACTAAAAGGGATAAAACATTCAAAAAAAATTAATTGTTGATCTATGGCTGAAAGAGGTGATGTATAAATTGCCACCCTTTAGAGTAAAAGCTTCACAATAAGCAGTAACTCTATTTTACCCTGAGTTTGTTCACATTGGGTTGTTTAACACCAATTGATTATCCCTAAATAATCAGATAAGCAGATATAAAATTTGTTTATTCAATTACAGAAAACTGATTATTGTGACATCAAGTTGCAATGATCAAATAATCAGTTCCAATACATAGATCCACATAGCATTCAAAGTGAATCTAGTATGGTGATCAAGAATCTACAATGAGCATGTACAAACTCAAGTTTGTGGCTAACCAAATTAGTACAAACCTGAGCCTTTAAAGACATAGCCAATCACAACACAAGCTCCCTGCATCAAAGAAAATAATCAAATGAGATTTAATTCATATGTACTAAACACAAAAATATGAAAGATTATGAACTTACTATCAAGACAAGCACAATTGACAATAGAGGAGAAGCTTGTGATTTTGCATGAAAAACCCCCCCTAAAGGATTGCTCCCGCTGCCCACAGACCGACGTGTGGGGCCTGGCCTTCTTGACATGATTATTCGTCTAACTAATCAATCTAAAAAATGTCTCTACACTCTGCCAAAAGAGACCAACACAAACTCTCAAGTTTTGTTTTTTTTTTTTTCAAAGATTGATAATTGAAGAAGCTTTTGGTATTATACGTTTACTGATTTATGTTTCTTTTTTGTGTGAATTTAGGATTTAAGCAATTGGGTATGAATTAAGGATTAAATCTATCAAAATTTAAAAGACAATTAAGTGATCAGTACACATTCATAATTGAAATAGCTTTTGGTCTCATTATCTCATAAACATTAATGCCACTTTCTGGTGTGGATTGACTGACAACATACAACATATCTGCAAGCATTAGAATTTTGGTATGAATCAAGTATAAAATCTAATCAAGATTCAAGAAACCATAAAATAAAGTGATCAATAAAACCATTTTAAATCACATTGTTTCTTGAAATTGGCAAATTACTGCATTCAACTGACACAAGAAACTGCATTTTTACAGTCTGACTGCACAGATTTCATTATGATTGAATCAAGTCATAAATGGTAACTTCCCCCCAAATGGAAAGACAGAAAAAGATCAAACATGAACCAGACAGATCAAGATATCAAATATAGATTCAAGATTATAAAAACCCATGAACATATATCAATTTGAGGATCACAGAAGATGGTATGCAACAGATTGAAGCGCATTAGAAACCTGAAACGGGGAGAGTAATAGGGGTATAAAAGCACAAACCTTTTATTGGATCTGTTTATTGTTTTGAGTCTAAAATCGAGTGGATCTTGGATCTGTTGCAGAAGAAAAAAAAATGATTTGCTAGTGAGAAATTGTTGCTTGAAAAGCTCAAAAACGGGACGAAATTAAAGGGATTGACGTGCTGGGGAAATCTGATCGTTACGCGGGTCGTGGGTCACGTTAATGTGATGTGGCCCGTGTCGGCAACGCTTTTTGTTTTTTCTATAAACATAATAGTTAATAATTTATTTTGCTTATCAAAGAGGAACGATAAGAAAACTGCATTTTTTGTTATTTTTTAATTTAAGTGTCATAACGTTTTGCTATGATTGAGCATGTTTTTAAATTTTAGGCCAGTGTAACAATTACTGAAAACATATTATTTTTTGAGTTTTATAACAGAGTGATAATAGTTATAATGTTTTTTATTTGTTTATATTCAAGATTTGTCACCATAACAAGTAACTAGTTAAATACAATTTTTTATCAGACACCCTAACTAGGGGTGTAGTGTAGCTATTAAGGGACCGAGAGGGGCGAAAGGTTAAATTTTTTTTAAAAATTTTGATTTCGCCCCCTGATTGAATTCTTTTTTGATTTCACCCATTGATTGGAAAAAAATTATATTACCATCTCCTTTAAATAAAAAACAATTATTTTTTAATTAGAAAATAAAAAACTAACTTCAAAAATTTCATATATATTAAGAACTGTCATTTATTTTGTTTCCTTATATTTCTCTTAAATCCTTAAATTTTGTTTTTATTTCCTCCTTAGTTCCTAACACTGTTGTAAAAATCGGCCTAAGCGGCCGCCTAGGCGCCTGTCAACTTTCTCGATTTTGGACTAGGTGGTGCCTAGGCTTTAGGCGATGTTATGCGGCCTAGTCATATTTTTATTTTATTTTTTAACTTTTTTTGACTTTTTCTGGTAAAATGAGACCAATTTCCTGATTATTTAGACATTTCTTAACCAAAATCATTAATGTGTCTCAGAAACATCGAATCCAGTCAGTTAACATCAAAATTCATCTTTAAACTTTGAACTCAGTGTTTAAGTTTACACTTTGAAATACTTTATTTAGTATATTTAAGTTTATTTTTTAAATTATTCAAAGTATAATATTAAATTATTGATATTAATGTGTGTATATAATATATATTTGTAAAATTAAATACAAAAATTTCAATCCGCCTAGCTCCGATTAATCCTGATTAATCCCTAGGCGATCCCTGGCCATCCGACTAGCTCATAGCGACTTATACAACCATGTTTCCTACCATATTTTCTTTTCTTTTTCTTGCTCCCCATCGGAGGTCCACACCGTCTGCCCCCATCCCACTGTCGCAGATTCCAGCCATCGCCTCATTCCCTTTCAAGTAGCTTAGCAACAACCATTTCACCGCCTAATCTTGACACAATTCTAGTTGATAATTTTATATTTTCTTCATAAATTATTTCAAAAACAACCTATTTTAATGTTAATATTCAGGTACGCACTCTTTTTCAAGCATAATGATAATTATTAACTACTTATATTTTTATTGTTTGACCCGATTTTACCCGAATAACTGACCCGCACATTTAACCCGACTAACCGAGACATACCGATCGATTGTAATTTTTTTTGTAATTCACTTAAGTTTTTGCCACCGTATGATTCCTTTGAAGCTCCACCACTGGCCTTAACAGGCGTTTCTTTTTGTATCATGCATGAAAAATGGTTTTGTTACATTGACGGTGGTGGTTTTTTTATAACTACATGCTTAAAAGTAATAAAAGTAACTTTTATTTTTTTATTAAATCATGTTACTATAAATAATTATGTTTAGTTTTTTATAATTCTTAGGTATGATTAGGATACATTTGACATGCAAAAAGTGTTAAAAGACATAAATTGTTGCTTCCACAATTACATTTTGGGCGAGAAAGGAAGAAATAAAAAAGGGAGTGATGAATCAATGTTAAGCCCTATGTATCAATTGTTGCTCACCAGAGACACGTCATGTAGGAATGAAGATTAGAAGGGAAAAACAAATATTCACCCAAAATGAGATTTGTATATAGATGAACCGAAATATATTATACGGTGGCATTAAAATTTATTAGACACACATATTTGTATACTTAAATTGTTCTTACGTGATTTAATCACTCATACGTGAAGTTATCACACACAAATGAAGTTATCAGGCAAAAACAATGAAAGATTACATGATTTTCATAATTCATACACTTTATCTGTAAAACTTCATTTGTTTTTTAATCTTTGATAGCTATTTAATTAGCCTATTAATTTATTTGTTAGGATGATGAATTAGTTTGTGGGTATTTATAGTTATCTTGTATTTTGTTTATTCGTGTTCTTGCGCAAACTTATTTGCTTATTTTATGTATTCATATATTCTTGGTTTTTATTATCTTGCCTTTATAACACAGTTATTTACTTTTATTTTTTCTCTCAGAATGTACACATGGCCAAATTTTTTCTCAAAGCATTCAATTATATATCAAAGAGAGATCAAATTGGTAATAATCTTCCCTAAAAGGTTCTATTTATTTCATTTATTATTTTTTTATTGTTTTATATGTAACAAAATCTGAAAGTAATATTGACACTTGAACATTTTTATCTCAAGATTTCGCTTAAATCATCAAACAAAATAATTTTGTTTAAATGTAAAGAAAAAGACATATTCATCTTCTAGTATATGTTTCCTTATTACAATAAATAAAAGTTCACAGCACTCACTATGTAGAGATGGTTTGTATATAAAACAACCAACATTTTTTTAACAGCAAAACAACCAACATTTACATATGGTTAACTATATATGTCATTGTTTAGAGTTATCAATATTAATAGACTTCAACTATAAATTACAAACAAAACAACATATGTCATGTACAAAGAAAATTATTTTGAGATTTGTGAATTATAACTACATTTTTTTTATTTTTTATCGTTGTATGTAATAAAAATACTTCAGCTGTTTAAATTTTGTGCCCGTTATAGAAATTTTTATAAACGTTATCGAATTATATATTTTTTATACAAGTATACGAGTCTATAACCTAATAAATGTATTAAAGAAGGTTAGAAATTACTATATATACCTCCGAACACGTTAACAATTACGCTTTATGATTTTCTTTCAGAGTCACAACCGATGTGAAGTAACTTTATATGTGTGTTGTGGTATACAAGATTGTTTAAGTGTTTTAATATTCAAAATCGTGATGTGAAGTAACTTTATATGTGTGCTGTGGTATACAAGATTGTTTAAATGTTTTAATATTCAAAATCGTAGCTGAACTCTCAGCATAACACGCGGGACAACCCACGGGTTAAAAAAAATAAAAGTACTGCCTATCATTAAAAGAAAAAAATTGGCATTTTTCACCAAAATTATAAATGTGGAAGTGTGTATATATATATATATATATAATTTCTAAAAATACATATATTTGTTTAACCTCTAGACTAGAAATCATTTGGTTGTAGGACTCAAATAAAGTGCCAATTTCCGTATTTCTTAATGATATAAATTGAATTGAGAGCGCATGACCACACTATTTTAGTTGTAACCGAACATAAAAAAAATGGTTGCGAAATAAATGTGTAGATGTTAAGAGTTTTGGTCCCAAAAAAAAATTATTATGACAAAGACTTGTGAATAAACCCATACAAATTAGCATGCATGCCTTTAATTCTAAACATACTCTTTAGCATTTTGATTGAAGTAATTGTTTTCGTTACAATCTTTTAAAATGTCTAAATTTCATTTCTACTAAGCAACCCTTCGCCCATGGTCTAGTTTATTATTAACTAGGTGTTTCCCCTCCGCGCGCTGCAGCTCGTATATCATTTTTAATATAAATAGTGGTTTCCCAACTACCAGTCATTCATTAACAACCAACACAATCTTGTGTACACAAATGCAGGTAAAAAACACCACAACGGCTGTCAGTTTATCACAAAATCCTTACGCATACTTCATCGTAACAACAAGTGTTATCCATAATAAAACATGAAAGCATACTTAGTCGTAAAAACGAGCATCAAAAAATCCGAATACAAAAGAGTAAAAAATAAAAACTCACAAATGACAAAAGGCCGCTATTCATCTCCTTCATCGTTTAATACATACAATAGTAATTGTGTTCAAACTCTAAAAATCTTAAAACCAAGACAATCTATATTACATAAACGCAGATAAAAAACATCACAGAGGCTGTCAGTTTATCACAAAATCGTAACGTACATTTCATCATAAAAGCAAGTGTTATTCACCATAAAAATTGAAAGCATACTTAGTCGAAAAAGTGAGCGTCAAAAAACCCGAATACAAAAAATTAAAAAAAAATCACAAATGACAAAAAATAATAAAAAAAAACCACAAATAACAAATATCATTATTTAATATATATTGTGTAGTGTCAAAAAACCTGAATACAAAAAATAAAATAAAAAACTCACAAATGACAAAAATTATTAAAAAACCCACAAATAACAAATATCATCATTTAATATATATTGTGTTCAAACTCTAAAATCCTAAACTATCATATTCCTTTTTCATGAATTTTAATATATATATAAGTATCCTCACAAAAATAGTATGAGTTTAAATTTTTATAAAGACAGATCAAAATCTAACCAACTTTTGTATCATCTATAGAATTAGTTCATTTATATGCAAGCTACCCTTTCTATACAACTTAGGTTATTGACTACTATGAGAAAATTATCAGCAAACAACTTAGAGTAATTAGCTACATTTTTCTACTTTATACTAAAAATAAAAAAAAAACAAAATAAAAAAAAAACAAAACAAAAAAAAAACATGGTCGTCTAATCCTACTCTTAAAATCATCCTATTTATTATTAGTTTCTATTGTTTTCACACTCAACCACCATCCAACCCTAATATCTAACAATTTTAGGGGTGATTGATGGAACAAAATAACTCCCACGATTTCGAGAAACAAATATGATTTACTTGAACCTTTTCATTATGTATTTGAATTAAATTTCTTAAAAGGAAATTTATTCTTTGAGCAATTTAACAGCATATGTTTTATTATAAAGTGAGATTTCAGCATATGTTTTACATAAAATACATGTCTATACTTACTTTAATCATTTTATACTAAAATATTGTTTTGTAATTCTTAAGTTTTTATTACTAACTATTTAATATTTTATGATCAATCCGTGTAACAAAAGAGTAAATAAACTAGTTAGTTTATATAAAACCTCTTGTAAAAGGTTTAACAATGGCATTAGAAAAATAATAAACTATAAGATTTCCTTAATCTAGAGACAAATTTATTATCTTTACTAGGGTGTTCAAAAAATTTGTAACTGAGACTGACCCGAAATATACATTTGGATCCGCAATCTCCAAAATACCATCTGCTTCCACCATAAGCGAGGTACAAACTCTCGATTGTTGACTTGTTGCTTTTAACCATTTTATTTCTAATCAAGTAAAAAGTCTCTTAACATTCATAGCAAAAACTCAAAGATTGCTTAACCCGAAATAACTTCCAATGAACCCATTTTGAAAGTTTACTTGCAAAATTACCCACTTTGACTGCCTCAAAACCCCGATAAACACTGTTATCAGCAATCAGTGGGGTCGTGTTTTTGGTCGCCCAAAAGGGGAAGCAAACACCAGTAGGTGCAATAATTGGTGACAACTCATTCATAGCATGTGGTAAGGCTATAAATAGTAACGAGCGCATGGTTGGACTATGGGTGTCTTAAGACCCATTTTCTACTGCCTTTAGATGCCTAATTTAGACGCCAATTCTGACGTCTTTTTGGACGTCTTTAGACGCCCTTTCTAACGTCTTTAAGCCATCAAATCAGGTAAGGCCAGATCTATCCAGAATCGGCATCTAAAGACGTCGTTTTGGAGTATAAAGACTCCAAAAAGACGTCAGAATGAGCGTCTAAAGGCCTTTTAAGACACCGGTAGAAAAGGGGTCTTAAGACACCCATTTGGACCCCGACAAAGCTGCTAACATGTGGGCCTGTATGTTTTTTTTGGGACACAAAAGTGTAGAAAACAGACGTCTAAAGCGGCGTCCAAAGCTGAAATGTGGGGCTAAATTTCAGTGATTATTTAGGTAAAAAAATTGGTCAAACTTGATTATTTTGGTAATTAACCCTTTATTTTATTTAGAAAGGGATTGTTTATATAGATTAAAAGAAGATGAGGTTTCGGATCTTTTTTCGTGAGTCATTCCTCATGACTCATCGTGAGGCGATTAATGTAAAAGACCGTAACAACTAGTTCAAAACGCAGAGATGAAACGTTATACACTACAAGATTACATGTTTGTAGCAACGGCACCTAAAGCGACGACAAAAGTCATGTCAATGACACCTTTTGGTGTAGTGATATGATATTGCAACCCTTTGCATTTGCATCAACAGCCCTCCAACTCTTGCAACTTAACACTATCAGCGTTAATCTCGTAATTATCAACATTTCGTCATGAAATTAAAACAGTCCAAAATAAAACTTTTGATAGTTTGAATTGATAGTACTTTAACAAAAAAACAAAAACTAAATTCTAACTAAGCCTGCTTTGCATCCATAAACTTAGGTTAACTTTTCTAAGCTATCAAGGCATCAAAATCGGCCAACAAAGGCTTCATTATTCCAAATGATCCAATGGGTTTGCATCTGGCTGTACTAACGAACAGAATTCAAACCAAATGACAAAAGCTACACTATATTTTTTATGAAAATTAGTGATTTTCATTGGAATATGCTCAAGAAAATCCAATAGCCTAGTTTCCAACCTTATATGGAAATCTTTTGGCCTTTTGCTCACAATATTCTAATTAAATTATGAGCTTTTGTAACATAAAAATGAAGGATCAGGATTGCAGAAATTCAAACTGGAATGAAGTACTTATCATGTTGCAGTCTAGACTTCTTCTTTCACATCTCGGTGATCACCATGATCGTTTTGTTTGCTGGAATGATGTCCGGGCTCACACTTGGGCTCATGTCGATGAGTCTCGTTGATCTTGAAGTGCTTGCTGCATCAGGAAAGCCTGCTGACCGTCTTCGTGCATGTATGCTTAATCTTTTTCTGCACATTGATTAAAAACTTAATGAATTTCTTGAATTATGAAAAAATATAAATAAAACTTGTGTGAATGAACAGCAAAGATTATATCAGTTATGAAGAGGCATCATTTAGTTCTTTGCACACTCTTGATCAGCAATGCTACTGCCATGGAGGTATATTATCAATGATGTATATGCACCATAATTAGTATACCTTTAAACATGCTTAAATAACAACAACCTTACCCAGTATATTCCCACTTTTCAATAGGGTCTGAGGGAAGGATAGATACAAACCTTACCCCTAACTCAATTGGGATAGAGAGGCTGCTCCGAAAGAGTCTCCGGCTCAAAGTTATTGTTTAAAGTTGATCATTTCAATGATTTTAACGTTATTTTCACAAAATAATTAAAATAACGTTAAAATTAGTGCAATTTACTTTGACAACTTAAGGGCCCACACATATATACTTATATGCGTGCACCACAAATGAGGCGTTTAAACATGCTTAAACATGCATCATTATTTGCTGTTCCAGGCACTTCCTATATTCTTGAACAAATTGGTCCCAGAATTGGGTGCTATCATCATTTCAGTGACGTTAATACTTCTCTTTGGTGAGGTAAGAACTAAGAATCATATGTTTCTAGCATAAAACTATGACATAAAGATAAATGTAACAAAAAGAGAAACTGAACCAGAACCATCAACATTGTCCAGATAATACCACAGTCTATTTGCACGCGTTATGGTCTGGTGATCGGTGCAGCCATGACTCCACTTGTTCGTGTACTTGTCTGGATCTTGTTTCCTGTAGCTTATCCGATAAGCAAGGTGATCGAGTTTGATTTTATGTTTTTAGAAAAATAAAACACAAACAATCTTTGCTCTTTAACTGTGTTTGGTTCTTGAATAAATTTCCATCAGGTGCTAGATTGCATATTGGGTAAAGGGCATGTTAGTCTTTTTCGCCGAGCAGAGTTGAAAACATTAGTTGATTTTCATGGTAATAAGGTACAGTATTAACTTTCTTAACCCAGTAAATCTTTTTAAAAGTATTCCAATAATAAGATTCATAAAATTGCATACATGATGAAGGCTGGGAAAGGTGGAAGTTTGTCACTTCATGAAACAACAATCATAGGAGGAGCACTCGAACTTACCTCAAAAACAGCTCGCGATGCCATGACTCCTTTATCTGAAACGTTTTCAGTCGATATTAATGCGAAGTTAGATACAAATTTAATGAATTTAATCATAGAAAAGGGCTATAGCAGAGTACCAGTATACTATGATGAACCAGGAAACATAATTGGAGCACTTCTTGTGAAAAATCTATTGACCATTAATCCAGCAGATTGTGTTCCTGTAAAAAACATCACTCTTCGACTCATTCCAAGGTACATTCCAACATATAGTTCATTAGCATACAAAAGAAACATCACTTTTAGTTATATGAGATGATTACAAAGTACTCCATGTGGTTGGCTACCAAGGGATTAAAGCAACAGCTTTGGCTTTTATGATTCTAATTTTGTAATGAGTTTGGGTATTAAGATTGTCTTCTGCTAACTATTCTGTTAAATTAGGATGAAATAATCAAAAGTTAACTAAAAATACCCTTAATATTATGCCTGGCAAAATAGGCGGGTTAGATCGGGTTGGGTAATGGGTCATAACGGGTTTGGGTCAGGATGGGTGTGAGTCGGAACAAGTTTTAAGTAGAATCAGTTCGGCTCTAAATGGATTGTTCTTAAAAAACATCAATTTAGTTTAAGTTAAGATGCGTTATAAGTAAACAAATAGTCCGTTAAGATAATTTTTAGTGATTTTCTCATCAAATATATTATTAGTCATTCTTAAATATTTGAATCCATTGCATTTACATAGTTTTTTGGTTATCCATCTTGACCCGCACTATTTTTAAGTGTTACCCATCTCAACACATTCAATATTATGATGTTACCCATTTCAACTCATTATGCTACAATTATTTATCCAAACCAACCCATTTCCTTCGATTTGGGTAAAAGTTGACACCTCTACTTAATATGTCTTAAACGATAACAAAATGACCAAAATTTAACTAAAAGTTGACGAAAGCCAGGTTTAATACTCAAACTTCTTACAAAAATGGAAGCATAAAACCCAATGTTGTTACTTTAAACACTTAGTTTCCAAACATGTTACTTTGCACAAACCACAGGGATCATCTATGTAACTAACTCTAGTTACAAAAATGCTCTTGTGATGGTACCATATACAGGGTCTCAGATACAATGCCATTATATGATATACTAAATGAATTCCAAAAAGGCCTTAGTCACATAGCTGTGGTGATACAACACCCAAATCAAAGTCAAAGAGTGCAGCAGCCAACAAGCAAGTGGTCAAGTGAAGTGAGAGTAGATATCTTGAATGAAAGCTATCAGAGCAATGGGAATGGAGGTTTAAGAAGCAGAACATTCAACAGGTTCAAGTCCGTTTCTAGAAGAGCGAACGTATCGTATGCAGAATCATCAAAAAGCAGAAGGTGGTCGGATAAATTCTTGCCAGAGGTTGTTAACATAACCGACAAACCGTTTTCTTCTTTCAGACAAGAAGGGGAAGTCATAGGTATCATAACAATGGAAGATGTCATGGAAGAACTCATAAATGTATGACAATTTCAATCTTTTTGTTTCGTTTTCAAGATTTCTTTTGTTGTAAGTTGATCATGTGTGTGTTGGTATTGTGTAGGATGAGATATTTGACGAAACGGATCATCATAAAGAATAACAAGCTGGGGAGAGAGGTCATGTGCTGGTGAGGATGAAGCAGAGAAGTTGATATTTGTAGTCTTGCAACTGTATAATTGTAGTTACTCGTGAATCTTTTATTCATAATTGTAGTTTCTATATATTGAATTGACGGTCTGATTTGAAGTGCGCACATAAATGTATATATGTGTCGGCCGTCAAGTGGTAAATTAAAATTGCACTAATTTTAACATTATTTTACTTAATTTTTGTGAAAATAACGTTAAAAGTGTTGGGTTAGTCGGTTATTCATGCATCATAAAGGGGTCTCATTAAAAGCAGTTTATTTATTCATACAGGTAAAGGTAAGGTTGTCTACATATTACCCTCCTTAAATCTTATCTTAGCTTAGCTAACGATAGAATATACTGAGTACGATGATGATAAATATATTGAATTGATGAGTTGGTGAAGCTAAGTAGTATTTAAATCACAACCTGTCGCTCTCCTAGCAAAGAAAAGCAGAGAAGGCAGAAGACACATCCATGCATGCGTAGGCATTTTATCAAACAGCTTTGCTACATTGTCCGTTTAAGATAAATTGAACACTCATTGTCATTACGATAACTTGGTGTTAGAAATGGGTTTGATCCTTCTATGGCTTCTTGCATAGCCGACCCGAGAATGAAAAAAAAAATTTGGGCCTAGGACAAGAAAAAAAAATTGAGCCCTCTTAATACAATATATAAAAAAATTAGAAATTTCAACCACTTAAAAAGTCAGGCTTGGGCTATCAGCCACCTTGCCTCTCCCTTGGCCCGGTCCTTCCGGTCTGCAAACTTGGTTTCAGTAAATTAAGTCCCGACCAATGGACATTACCGTAGTGGTAGCCGCTTGACTTTTTTTTATTAGAGTTATCGGGTTGGAGTATCATCTAGAGTAAATATTGTTTTGAGTTGAGCCATCTGTACAGGTGTGTCATGTCAACACACTATATTTTTTGGACGAAAGTTTTTAGGGTATGAGTGATCAGGGATTTGATGTAAGTAAATTTAGGCCCCGATGTTGATTATGGACTGCTGGCGTGCACAATTAAAATGTTGTAAAAAAACACTCCTTAATTTCATTCATTGTGCACATATTAAATAGAATCAAAGCAACCAAAACATGCAGACCTGTGAACAATGTTTGGACGTTTTTTTATCCTCACAAATTTAAAATTTTGATTGAATCATGTGGGATTAGCTCATTTATAAATACTTTGTCGAGAAGCCAGAGTTTAGGCAAGAAGTGGATTTGTTTTCAAGTTTAAAACTAGAGTTAAACCTTAAAATTTAAAATAAATATATACTTTTGGGATTAGCTCATCAGGTGGGGTTAAAATTACACTTTATTAAGTTTAGAATTAAACCTTAAAATTTTCTAGAGTTAAAACAGTTCGAATTACGTTTAATTGAGTGGCTCAAAGTACTCTTGGTAAAAAAAATTGTAGTTGAATAGAAAAACAAAATAAAATAAGCAAATAACTAGAGGTTCATATAGAAAATTTAAAATAAATAGGTTAAGAAAGATTGATAATTAAAAGAAAAGCATTATAATTTCAAGAATTTCTATGTAATTGAGAAAAGCTCAAGAAAAAAAAATGTTAAAAAATAGAGACTAAGTGCAACAAAATTTTTTTAAATAAAATAAATACGCAATAACAACATTTAATCCGATTTTTGGTCTAGAAATGTTAGGAATTACATTTGGGTCATGGGGCATCGAAAACACGTCCGTTTGGGGTCCGAATCGGCCGGTTTCGTGTGTGGGATATCCGGCCGGAGCTCGCCGGATTCCGGCAGCCGGAAATATTGGAAGGAAAACGGGAATGAAGAACTGGAAAGAGACTTTTCTTAGGTTTTTTTTTTTTTTTGCATTTCAAGGTTTCTTTCATTTATTTTTTTATCATTATTGTTTTTCCTTTTATTATTATTATTATATATAATATTTATAAAACATATTTCTAATGGTCTTTAACAAGCTTTCAAATTTTTATAAAACTTTTATAAACTTTATAATACTTTATTTAATTTGTTTAAATAACAACTTAACCAAATTTATTATATTTTATAGCAACATTTGTAATTCTCATACATCTTTTTATAAAGATAAATGTATATATGTTTATTTATAAAATGCTTATGATTGTTTTAAATCCTTTACTTATTTGTTGTTCACAAGTATCTATATATATTAATATATGTACTTAACCACATAAATTAACAAGTGATGTATATATTTATATACGCACCAATTTATTATATTTCCTCAAAGTTTGATTTAGTTAACTTATTAATGGTTTTACATTGGTTTTATAAATATGTTTGCATGTATATCCATGTATAAATATTTCAACTTAATTAATACCCAAAGACTTTTGTTTATTACAAATCGGCATAATTACATTTTTTGGAAAATCATAAATATCACAACATATATCAAATAAAAAAGTACACAAATTAAGCACAAAAAGATTTTACATTAGAACTTGGATCAACTCAAATCTATACCGACTCATTAATCAATAATCACTAATAATCGTTTGTATTTGCTCAAGAAATTATTGTTCATAAAAGTGAGTTATTATAATACAATGCGGTAGTATGATTAAAAAGTTAATAAGTTGTGGCAGATTAGTTATAAAAATTAAACATAAATTGAAAACACTATTATGTTCAATATGTTGCATTTTAAGAAATTAAGAAAGTAATTTAAAAGAAAAAAATATAAGAAAACTCAAAAGCTAAAATCACGCAATGTGCCAACTTTACAAACATCATTACATACATTGTATTTATAACATTATACTATGTAATTAAAAGGCAACCTAAAGGAATAGTAATTTTTTTCTTTGACTATTAATATATAATATATCATATATATTATATTGAAAATTGTGTGTGTATTAATTTAAATAGTAACTATTAATATATATACAGTGAAAAAAACGTAATCTTTTCTAAGGTTTCGGTGATATCATGTTCAGAGAAGGTAACGGTGTTTTATTCGTTCTCATACAAAATCGGTGTTTGCTTAAAGATTTGCGTTTTTTTAACTCAACCAATTGGTTGATGTATAGAAGGATTTTGTGAGTAATTTTTTCTATTATTTTCGTAACGTATTTGTATGGGTTTTGTAAGATTTTATGTTTTTATGAGAAACTTGTATAGAGTTCGTGATGAAAGATTTGATTTTGTTATGTAATTTATCAGTGTACTGTAATAAGTCGCCGCAGCGCGCGGCGGGAACAACCCTAGTTAACATGATTAAACAAATACAATAAACATATTAAGTTACATCAATTTGGTTCTAGAGATCATAAAGATATAAACAATTATATAATGTTTGATGTTTTTTAGTTAGTGTCAATCTTATTATTCATGATATCAGCACATTTAGTTGATATAATCCACAACTATATATGTGTGTGTAGCATATAATATATATATGTGTGGGCCCTTAAGGGACAAAAGTAAAAGTGCACTAATTTTAACGTTATTTCAATTATTTTGTGAAAATAACGTTAAAATCGTTGGGATGATCAACTTCAAACGATAACTTTGAGCGGGGACTCTTTCGGAGCAGCCTCTCTATCCCAATTGGGATAGGGGTAAGGTTTGTATCTATCCTTACCCCCAGACCCTACTGAAAAGTAGGAATATACTGGGTAAGGTTGTTGTTGTTGTTGTATATATGTGTGTGTAGATATATAGTAAATTAACAAACGAAAGGTACTATGAAAAATCTGATCATATATACTATAGGAGACACATTTTAAATTTTTAAAAAAATTTAGAGGATTAATGTAATATTTTGTAAAGTTGGATGGGTGAGTTTTGAAAAAAAAAAAATCAAAATTAAAGAGAGAGTGTAGCCGTTAGCAAATACCACTAGCATTTTTAAATAAGTATACAATAGGAATTAAGTCTCCATGCTCCAACATGTTTGCGAACTTTGTTATGTGTGTTTTGACGCTGATAGCCTGATACTAACATGGTTAAGATATAAAAAGAACATTTAAAGTTGCGGTAGTTTGTTATAAACAGTAAAAAATATGAAGACTAACACGTTGTGATGTAAACTTAACACAATATTGGAATGCCAAAATAATAAAAAGGAAAAGCAAGACAACAATAGATATATGTTAAAAATGCCAAAAAAAGAAAAGAAAAGAAAAAAAAGAAGAAAGAAAATGCCTTAAGTTCAAATGTGCATGATGGATTTAAAACACAAAAGAGTTAATTATTTACAACCACTTTAATTATAATCTCCAGAAATCAAACATGTTTAAATAGCCTACATGTAGTGGATCTTAATTGGATCTATTTAAGGCTATATAAAATAGTTTGATTTATGATGTATTTGATGTGAAATTGTTCAATCGTTGTTTGTTATAGATTTAGCTTAATATTTTAATTATCAAACCGTTCTTTACATTCACCATTTTTAAGAGTTTAATGATTAAAAACTATAGTCTTTAATTCTTTATTAAGATCTTTGGTCTATTCTGGTCATCCCACAACCAGTTTCAAACTGCATTAACCGAGCTGTAAAACCTGATTTTTCAAAGATTATTACTCCCAACTGGCTAACCCAACCAATCTACCTCGGCTCTGTAAATACTAAATATAAGCAGTTATTGAACATCCGTGCATTCCAAAAAGTTTTTTTAAACCATTTAAATTATTATAAATGTTAAATCTAATGCGATTAATCTTCTACATAAAAAAGTAACCATATGACAATAAACTGGAAATTACGTCATGAAAAATGGTCAAAGGATTTTCTGTCATGAACCTACTTTCATCATTTTACTTGCCTTTTCGGCTTTTTTCCATAACAATTAAAATGATTTTTCATGGGTTTTGAATACTTTAGAAATTAGAAACCCTACCAGATCCTACATAATACCCAAACTACCCCTCCTATACTAAAAACATGAAACTAAAACAAAATGAAAGACAACGAGCACAACCACACTAGCACAGAGCTGTGGTCACCTGGTTATGGGTTGGGTCACGCCCTTGATCAGACCCGGCCACGAATTCGTTCAAGACTCCATTTTTGACTATGCATCGGTCCATGCAAACATGCGAATCTGAGACCTCAATTGTGTTGTTGCAGCTGGGATCCATGTATTCATAGCTTTAGAACCTGGTATTAAAACAGGTTCATTTGCTATGGTTTTTGGTTCACCATTTTGAGGCTGGATCGATAGCACCTGGTTCGTGGGGTCTGGGTCTTTGGATCGCCTGGCTAACTCCCCGGCTAATAGGGTATTGCTTTCGATAATCCTTTCCACATTGTACCTATTTATGTCAAAGTTAGTAACGGCGTTTATGCCACGGAATTTGATTGCTGCCACGTCATAAGCCTCAGCAGCATCCTCTTGTGTGCCTGAAACATCCTTAATTAGTTAAACTTTTGTAACCTTATTTTATCATTAAATCAAATGTTTTACATAATCTTTAGTACTAGCATGACTTACTAAATGTGCCAAGGTAAAGATCTTTGTTCCCGGCAACACGACCGATACGCGCTTGCCATCTGCCATGTTGATGGTGTCTGAAAATGTGCAAATTGATGTTCATGTGTAATATATATCAGAAACTATATATTATAATTTATCTACTGATAAACGTAAAAATGGACCACTTGTTGGACCTTGTTACTCCTCTATAAATAGAAGCACCCCTAGAGAAACCACTGCTTCTCCTGAATTAAATTGAGGGTTAAGATGTGAATGTGACAGTTAATATATAAATATATATATATATATATATATATATATATATATTTATATTATATGGTTTAAAATTAGTAAAATTGGGAGCAGACGAAGTTACCTTCTCAAGTGGGCGACATATTCTTGTCTAGACATATTCTTCATTTCTTCAAGTTCTTGTTCATAGTTTTCCAACTAAGTCAAAACTTTTCATGTAAATATGGACAAGATTTTCTTAAAGAAATATGATTTTATGTAGATGTAGATATATTTAAAAAATTACCGGAAAATTAATATGAGTTGAAGGTCCCCAATACTTGAGTGCTGCTAGATCATAAGCCCTAGCAGCTTTCTCTTCTAATTCATAACCACCTAAAAGTCAGCAACTCATTATTAGTTAATCTTGATTTTGAATAAAGTCAAGTTTTTTTGTGGCAAAACAAGAAACAAAGGCTTACCCAGATAAACTGAAGCAAAGTTCAAGGTCCAGGAAACAAGAAACATGAGAACGGGTAAGAAACTGAAGAGTTATGATTAGTCAAAATTAAGCAAAATGACAAAAAGTCAACATTCTAACCTTGCCTTCCCTTCCTAGTCTGGCCTTCTTTTTTGCAACTGTTGTCCCATAAATGAGCTTCGTATCTACCTGTCCATCTATGCCTGATGCAAATAAAGACAGGGAGCTTAAATACACAACAAAAACTGCACATGGAGCTTCCCAAAAAAGCAAAAAATGAACCTGGTGACACCCCTATACTGGGAGGTTCTTTGACCAAAAGTATCTAAAGATTTTCTGTGAACAATCTGCTTGTGTTGATTCACCTTCACAGACCCTCTTTTCTTTGTATCCATAACCACAGGTTCAGTAACATTAATAGCAGGTGTCATTTGCTGCTGTGATACAGTGACACATGAGCTTGATTGTGAACAGCCAGGGCTCATTGACAACCTAAGAGACTGTAAACCAACACCACCATCACCACAATGGTAACTGTTTGAAATCCAGCCTTCTCCAAGAGATGGTAGGTAAAGACCACAAGTAGTATCTGCAACAATCTTGGCTTCCTGTTGTTGTACTGTTGGGTACAACCCAGAGTAATCTTGGAAGTGTTGAGATTGGATATTGTAATCTTGATGGTAGTACATGGTACTGTTTTCCAAATTAGGGGTGGTTACACCACTAAAGAAGTTTTCAAGTTTTGGTGTTGTAGAAGCAATAGTCCCTAAAAAGAAACACACCATTACTAACATTTAAAGCAAAAAAAATAAAAATAAAAAAGAAAAGAAAAAAAGAACTAACCTTGTGATTGTGATTGTGATTCTGATCTGGTGAAGGTATCCATTAAGCAAAGTGAGCCATCAGATTTGAGGGGCATAATAGGAAAAGTTGAGTATATCCCACCACCATTTACACCCTCAACTCCACCATAGTAGATGTTTTGGTAGTTAAAAAAAGTAGAGAGACTTGAAGAAGGATGAGCAGACTCTGATGAATGAGGAGAAAGAGTGAAACCCAACCAGTTGTCTCTGTTTTTGTTGCTGTCATTGTTGTCACTAATGTTGTTGCTACTGATGGACTTCATTGTTCTATGCAGCCACCTAAAACTCACCCTAAAGAAAGAAAAAAAAAGAGAAAAAGGGTTTAACCAAAACCAAGGTTTGAACTTTGAATTCTGTCAATGATTGGTGAAATGGTGATTTAGACACTGTTTTTTCACCATTTTTGAAACTAATATCAATGGGGGGAAGAAGTCAAATTAAAGTGTCTATCTTATTGTTGTTGTCTAGTTGCAGACTCATAAGTGAGCAGAATCTATATGTAGATCTTTAAATTACGTACATCAACGACATGTATACATCAAATGTAAAAGAAAAACAAATAAATTTATTCGTCCTTATCTCAATCTCTCTCCGTGAAAAGATTGTTAAAGGGGAGCAAAGCAAGTTTCTTCAAACTCAAAACAAAAAGAATGAGTTTACAGCAAACAATGTTGGGAATCCTTCCAGCATTGCATTGGGATCTGTGGTTGAGAAAGACTTGATATTTTGCTTTCCTCTCTCTCTCCCCTCTTTTCTCTTTTGCTTTATGTGATGGACGGATAGATATGATAGCCTCGTTTATATTTAACACCAAAATGTATATTTTCGGTTATAATACATCTCTTTATCGTTATAAATGTTTATTGTACATGTAGCTTTCTAGGTTTTTTAGTTGGTGTACAATCATTATAACATTATAGGACTATTAATAATAGAGGTTAATAACAGCATGAGTGTCTTTGGATGTGTCTCCCTAACGAATCACGCATGACCATAGTTACATATATGTTATGATTGGCGTATTATGACCGTGTTCACATTGGAATCACAATTATGGTGACCAAATGAATGAAAATAGTTTCCTCTTTCATTCATTCTTTTCAACACCCCCAAATTGGTTGATCATACACCATTTTTTTGCCGTCGTCGATCACCCTCTCTTTTGTCGCTGATCACCTCTGACCTTCAAAAGTTCTTGTTTATCTAATCATAATGTATATTGTTTTCCGTCCACTGCCTGTGTTGGTGATACTTTGGGTATGAGTTCTAAAAATTAGTTTACTTTCAGTGTATTGAATCCTGATTTGAGTAAATTCACATGTGGCTCTAGAATAGGCTCGAAAAAATTCAATCAATTGTAGGTTTTCTGAAATTTTGTTTGTTTTATATCAAATATTAGTCATTTTTTGGCTAAATTTGAAGGTTTTACAACGCATACTCTCCATGAAAGAAACGAATTAGGTTGCCGACACTCCAAAATACAACAGCTTAAAATAGAAAAAAAAATAAATAAAATAAATATGATCAAGCCCCTATACACATATAAAGTGATTTGGGCATGATAGGAGTGGTCTCTTAGTGGCACCTAAGTGGCATTGGTCAAGCACTTATCAAGCCTAAGACCATGTGAATGCACCTTTGCCTCCCTCACGCTCCTCATCATGCCACTATCCGATTACATACTCCTCATGATCAGGGCATGACCATCACATGGTGACTGTGGATGGCGCGGCCTCATGTTTTTCTTTTAACCAATAAAAAAACATTACCACCATCCATTAAACCTTCGTCAAGCCCCCTCGTTACATATATATCAAGTCTCAATCAAACCTTCTGTGTGACACCTACATGACACTTGCATAGCATCAATCAAGCCCAACGAACCCCTCATTACACATGGCCTGAGCTCATGTGTATGATAGGGGTGTGAAAACACATAAACGTCGTTTATCACTCAGGTTGATCTGCTTAATGAACCGGATTGAACCAAAGTCTTGTTTGTATTTATTTGTTAATCATTAACTTGTTCATAAATAATTCATGAACATAATTGAACGAAAATTCATGAACATAACCAAACGAAAGTTCATGTTTGTGTTCGTTCATTATGACATTGACTTTGTTCACAAAAACGAACGAAATACAAAGTTAAGGTAAGGTCTAAGTAGGGTATGATGTAAAAGTCTTATCTCTACACAGTAGGAATAGAGAGATTGCTTCCAATGAGACCACCGGCTTATGATGTATGATTAACCGAACAACCCAATAGTTTTAACGTTATTTTTCACAAAAATAAAGTAAAATAGCGTTAAAATTAGCGCAATTTTACTTTTGTCCCTTAAGGGCCGACACGTATATACATTATATGGTTTTAATGTTATTTTCACAAAAATGTGTAGGTTTGACTATAAGTGTTACTGTAAAAACATATAAAAGTATAAAGTCGATTAATGAATGAACATAAACAAACGAAGGTAAAAGTGGCTGAAAACGTTACCAAACGTTCACAAACATAAATTAATAAACATGACTCTGTTCGTATTTATTAATTTAACTGAATATACGAAATATTTTTTATGTTCGTTCATTTAATAAACAAACGAACATAAATGAACATCCTATTGAACGATTCACGAGCTATTTCAATTCTTTTGTGATCATAACCCCTCATGTGATCGTGAATATACAACTTGATAAGCTAGTAATGAATAAAACGGACTATATTGGTTGATACAAGATACTGCATTAATCCTGATCACAGGCACTTCATGATTGTAAGTTGGATACTTCAAAATTGAAAATTTTCTTCTTCATATACTTAGGAAGTGAAAATCTTCAATCAATTCTTAAGTTCATAATAATACATAAAAAGAATTGATTTACGTAGATTTCTACACGACCCATATGAGGCTTCCATGCTACATACAAATGCACCGCTAGATTAAGAATTATATATGTTGTATAGCTCTATATAGTCAGTATAATAGTATACAACGAGTATAGAGTTATACGACAAGTATTTAATTTTTAAACAAACAATATTAAAACTAATATGTTAGAATTACAACTTTTGTGTATTAACTTAACCTTATACGGTTCGTATAGGCTTATATGTCTCATATAAAAACAACATAATGTATCTCGTAACAAAAGACAGTGTATCTACACAAGTAGTGACGGACCTTAAACTTTATAAAAGAATGAACGAAAATTTACGAAACATGCAATACATGTTAAATTTTTCAAATGATGATATACAAATCCTAATATTTGAAACAAAAAGAAATCTAGAAAAAAAAAATTTATTATGAACAGAACGAAAAAAAAAAGATGCTTCACCCTTTATAGTATCATTTGGAATCAGTGGATATGATGCTAGAATAGATTGGATGTGAGCACACAAAAGGACAAAGAGCCATGTTTATGATTTGTTCAAAAAAAAAAAAAAAAAATCTGGTTATGTAGGCTAGCATGCATTACAGAGTTCGTAGGCTCATAGCTTGCAGTTTGATGAGGCCGACTGCCTGTTGCCGAAGAACAGACTGAAGCAGGGTTTTGTCATGTCCAGTCTTATTCGGTCTAAATTATTAAATGAAATTAATTAAATAATGGTTTGGCTTAGGTCAAACACAATTTAATCAACTAAGCGTTATATTACGACACCCTTTATACGTACGAAAATGTATGGCCGAATAGTACACCAATAACATTCGTATATTAGGTATATGTTATAAGCGAATTTCAAGAGGTAATACAGTTTTAGGGGGCTAGGAGTCGTCCTATTTATCCTCACTTTTCCCCGTTGACACATCAGCGCCACATCAGTTTTTTTCACTTTTTTCCACTTTTCCCCATTTTTCACGGTGTCGTCTCACTTTTCCTCATTTTCAAATCTTATTTTTAATTAATTATTTTAAAAATAAACAATAAATAATAATATTAATAAAATTTAAAATTAAAAAAATACAACAAAAAAAGAAGAAGAAGACAACCTAAAAAATTAAGTTAAAAACCTAGAAAGGGCAATGTCATCTCCAACGAGCAGCAATTTCTCGTTTACGATCGAGAATCAGTTGTAGCATTGGTTCTTGATAAATTATGTGGTCTTTCATCATGAACTCTAAATCGACATCCTTTTGTTGTTCGTCTAAAGCCTGTTGTTGTCGGCGCATTAATGCGACGCGTGCATCTTTCTCCTCTTGCAAAACACGGAGTTTTTCTTCTCGAAGACGGAATCTTTGTTGGGATTCCTCTTTGTTGAACGAGTTGAATTCCGCCATTTGTTGAATTAACTCGTCATGCGACGAGGAGGACGCGACCGATCTTTTGCCCTTTCTTGTTGGCCTATCCGGTTCATAGTAAATGTGTGGGCCATCACGATCAAGGTTGATGTTGATGTCTTCGTCATCAAGGTTGATGTCGATGCCGGCGTTCGCACTACCCATTGACTCGTTTGGCTTCGGCCTTTTTGTTGTAGATTGTGACTCACAACCTACTGGTGGAATGTCGCACCATAAAGGGTTATCGCGGACCATCTCCCATGCTTGGATGTGAGCGAATCCCTTTGACTTGACCAAGATTTTGTAGTTTTTCATGGCCTTTTTCAAAACTTGTTCATCCCCTTCACCGCTTTTGCGATTCATTGAAGACTGTTGGTAAAAACCATTCCATTTCTTCATGGAGGCGTTCATATCGTTCCATTTGGAATAGATTTGATCAACAGTCCTCGACCTGTCCTTCACGAGATGGTGAAAATGTTCGATTACCTACATATAAACAACATAAATTTAAGCATCAACCGTGACTTTTTTTGTTAACTTAAACAATATTAAAAAATACCTTTTTATAAAAACCATCCCGTTTTTGCGCATTACCAACATCGGGATTTTCAGAAATAGTTAGCCAAGATCTGGCCAACGCAACCTCCTTTTCATCGGACCAACACTTGGCCGGTGCTTTCTTTCCAATTGGTTTCTTTCCCGTTCGCCTAACCGGTTCTTCTTCTTCTTCCTCCGATTCGACTTGAACACTTTTATTATGTTTGCTTAAATCCGAGTCGTCTTGATTATGGTCACGATAGTCTAAACATAAAAATAAACGTATAAAAATAGACGTAAAAAAATAAACTTATAAAAATAAACAAAAAAATAGACGTAAAAAAATAAACGTATAAAAATAAACATAAAAAAATAAAATATAAAAATAAACGTATAAAAAATACCTTGAAATAGAGATTGTTGTTGAAAAGTTTGTTGATCGAATTGTTGATAACTTTGTTAATCTTGTTGATACGATTGCTCCCACCGATTGAATTGTTGTTGAGTGCCCAGTGAATATTGCAAATATGGAGGCGGGTTCATTGGATCGTAGTAAAATGTTGGTTGATTCGGAGATGGCATTTGTGAATGATACCCGGGTGTGTTGAACGGGTTCATTTGAGGCGCTTGAACATTTTTTTGTCGTGGTTTTTTAAATTTTTTGGTTGACGACTCACCACGTGATGAACCTCCTTCCATTTTAGTTGAAAATTTTATAAATATAGATTGTAAAAGATGAGAGAAAAGTGTGAGATTTGTGATTGTTTTGGAGTTGTTTGAATAGAAAAAAATTGGATTTTTTTTTAAAAGCCCAACGGTCGAATGTAACGGTCGAAAGCTTCTTTTCCCACTAGGCTTGAATTGGTGAGGACTCCCGAAATCCCCCACCCCATTTCCAGGGGCCCGGTATTCCCGGCCGGCCCCGGATCGGTGGAATCACTCCCGGCCTCTTCCCGATTGCCACTCCGAGTGGCCTTATAGGTTTATATGGGTTATCGTATAGGTGTGTATGAGTCGTATATCACCCCCTTATACGGTTCATACAGGATTTCAGATCTATATAACTCGTACATATACTGATATACATATAAGTGTTAAATTATGATTACATAGTGTCTAGATATGCGGGCCTAACAAAATTAATTTGATTGTATCTCATCATTAAACCGTGTGTGATGGTCGGTCCGCTGGCTCAACGGGTGTGCGGGAACACCGCCCTCATCCCCTGATGGCTACCAAATTTTGCTCCTAACAATGCCCGCTTCCCATTTACCTTTTACCCCCTCTTTTGGGATTGGTATATTTAATTTTTTTTAGGACCCACAAAAAAATACTACCGTTTGACAATGGTAAATTTAAAATAAAAATGATTAATGTATTTTACTCTATAATACACACAACCTGTAAAAAAATCCACACTTTTTTAAAAATTGTCTTATTCATCATATTTATCCTTTTCAACCTCCGTGTATTCATCATCTTCAACCTATCAAGTTATTTTTAATTGATGAATGTTATTTATTTAATTTTTAACTAATTAAAAATTAAAATGTTTAATTGAATTTACGTATTCATAAATTATTTGTAATTAAATATAATTAATAACTAAAATTATATATTGATGATGACGTGACACGGTAGCGAAGGTTTTCCAGTGGGATAACCACTAAAATTATAGATAGTATTAAGTTAACAACTTAAAAATCATAGCGACCTTCGTCTAATTAAGACTAACCAAACCTAAAACACTCTTAGAGAACATCTCAAGCATCAGATCACATTCTCGAGTATTCAAGAATTGTCCTATCTCCAAACTTGATCAATTGACATCATACCAGGTAACAATCACACCATTCCACTCGTATTAATCCCCTAAACAAAAGCCTTATGATCTTAGTGGCTCAGAACAACCAGTATATCGAATTCAATCGGGCTCATGTTTTAAAGTTTCTATAAATTAGGGAAAATCAGAGATAGTGCATAAGAGGAATTTGAACGAGGATCCAGCGACGAATCCACGAGCCATCCTAGCTGTATGCCGTTGGCTGCTTGTGGATGCGGGTTTTTTTTGTATTCACCCATATTTTTAGATTTAATTTTTCAAAAATCTTTCTAAATCATTTCAAAACATTTTGAAAACTTTAAGTATATGTTTATGAAACCAATTTTTTTCTAATGTAATTCCAATATCGGAATTATATTTAATTACATAATTCTTATTCTTTTTAATTTTAGAACATGATTTAATCATTTTATTTATTTAACTATTCAAACTATATAAAAAAATTATAAAATTTGTTTTTTTATATAATATGTTAAAATACATTTCTAATTTTAATGTTAGAAAATAATTATTTCTATAAACATATAATTAGATTTTTTTTTTCTTGTCTAATATCATACAAATATTTACAGCATTTTACTTATTTAAAATCTCCTTACATATTTAAACTTTTACATAAAATATATTTGTCATCCACATATATAGTTTTTATTTAACTTTTAAAAAAAATAAATGTGTAAAAATTATTATTTCCAAAGACACATATAATTTATTTAACTTTCAATTAAAATATAGTTGTAAACCATTATTTTTTAAATACAAACGTGTATTAGTTCGAACAATGAAGTTCTAAAACATTAATATTATATTAAATTCATACAAGTGCTTATATCAAACAAATCTTATATAAATTAAATCCATTCCATCTTTTATCATTCTAAGTAAAGCATTAAATTAATTTTGGATTATAAGTCATATTCATACAAACCTAGTATTATTGAGGTGTGTGGATTCCTAAGAACATATCAAAGCATTCTTGGAATTAATAAAGCAAACAAGTGAGTTTGTCACATATTCTCTCTTTTACATTTTTCTTAAATCATTAGGGATGTTACACGTATTTGTGTTCAAATATATTCAAACTTTATAATTCATCCAAACATGATGCAAGTTTTAAATATAGTTGGTCTTTGTGTTAATTGTTGTGTGTGATAAATGTTGTGATTATATGTTGTTGCCAATCAAGCAAGCATTGGTTCTTAGTAACATAAGGTTGGATAGATACCACCTTCGCATTGTGTGTTAAAAAAGGTAAATTGTACATTTAGCAAACTTGTTGAAATACAAATGTTAGTTCTTTGTGTGTGTGTGTAATTGAATTACCATTTTGTATGACGATACTTGTTTGGACACAATCATTGAGACGTACATATTCATTCATATCAAATTTGTTATTATTCATAACTTTGATACATGCTAGTTAGATTTATATTTACATCTTTTATACATATCTATATCAAATGTATGTGACACTCACCAAATATGTAAATAGTTGATCGAAATTGTATTCTATATGTGTAACAGGTTAAAGCTTATGAATGAAGATCATATAAGAATTATAATACCTAGCTTAATATTAATCAAGTTATTGTAATGACATTTATGATGTAATGGTTGATTTTAATGTATTTGAATATTATGTTGAATGGAATTACATTTTTATTTAATTGGAATGTTTAATTTTTGAAATCTTACATTTTTATTTGATAATGCCTCAATTAATACTAACACGGTAAAGAAAATAAAAATTAAATATCAACCAATATGTAAGGATGCATCTATTCATGCTAGATACATTGCAGATATCATTAACTTGGTTGTGCAAGATGCTCTTGCGGTTAATCAAATGAACCATTTAAAATATATTTTTAAACAAATATTAATGGGTTTATTTTTACAAGCCGTAAAAGATATACATATTATCAAAAATTTTGTGAGGGTACAAACTCCCTCTTTTTAGGTTCGTATTGAGACGTACTTACAAGGTGGAATTCGACTCGGCGTATGTTTGACATTGTCATACGACAAAGGCAAACCTTGGAATTATTTTATGAAAATTTATCACACATCTTGTTTGATTCTTCAACAATTATTTATAATGACTAGAAAAATTATTGAAAATCAAACGTAAAGTGATATATATATATATATATATAACGACCCATTTTGGAATTTTATAATTAAATGAATATATTCTGTTGAATTCTAACTTACAAGGTGTGTAATTAGATAATTTTATGTTTTAAACAAATTGGGTTGTTAAATAACTAGTAACTAACTTGGTTAGGTTAGTTAAAACTAGTTAAGTGGGTTAAAAAATGAGGGACCAAAACTGTCAATTGGTTAAACTTGTAAATGGGGGAGGGTTTAAAGAGTAAGATGGTCAAACCAGGTCAACACAACTGTGTTGTCGGGTGACCGACATCCAGAGAAGAGAAAAGGGAGAAAAACCCTAGTTCTTGAGATTTTGATCAAAATCAAAGTGTTCTTGAGCCAAAATTAGTGGATTAGAGATAGAAATCAACATCTAAAGCAAGCTCTAACAAGTGGTAAGTGTTTGTTCTTGTTTTGGTAGAAATTTTATGAGAAGAGGATGAAGCCATAAATTGGTTTTTATCCAAACTTTGAATGGGGTATTGTAGGTAGCAAGAACGTGTTGATTTGATCTTGTAATCATGTTTTAAACACTCACCAATATGATTCTTACATAAAAGAATCAATAGGTAAGGATTTGAGTGATTGAAAAACCATGTGAGTTTGGGTTTATATATAAACATGGTGAAATTGGTTGTAAGTAGATGTTATGTTGATGTTTTAGGAGCAAAAGTTGTCAAAACTCAACAAATTCATTAAACTTGTGATATTGTTGAACTTGAATAAAATATGGAATTTTGACAACTTGAATATGACTAAGAACATGGGTAGATTAATTTATGCGCATGAGTTGTTTGTTAAAAATGCTTCAATGAGGTTTTGGTTAAGAATAAAGTGTGAATTGGTATGGATGATAAGTAAACCTAACTATAAGATCAATTGATATAAACTTTTGATTAGTTGGGTGAGTTAGAAGTGAAATGGGTCAAATGGATTGGGTTTATATATGTAACACAATTTGTGTGTTTATGGTGTTAAATCTTGTTATATGTGGATGTATGATCGATGTGTCGTAGGTCAATCAAAAACAATTTATAAATAAGAACTTAGCTACCTTTGACTATAGCAAGGGTAAGTAAGGTCGTCTCCACAGGGAATCAGTGGAAAGTGCTAATCTTGACTACAAACTAATTAATCTAAGAAAAATGAAAACTTGATTGAATTGGATTAAGAGAATTGTCTAAAAGAAACAAACTTTAACTTTTGATTTGAAAGCAATTAATGAAGAAGGTAATCACTTCCGGTTTTTAGGTTGCAAGATCCACAATGAATGTAAGTTAAACCTAGGTTGAAATCATATAAAACTGATGTTGTAAATCAATTCGATTAAAGTGATAAAGATGGAACGAACGTTTAAGATTTGCTCATTCACAAAATTACCAATAAACATATGCAACACATCACACGACTACCAATGAGTAAACGATGCAAGAAAACCGAATCACTGATGGTAACGCGACAATACGAAAACATAAATCTATTGTTTAAATCAACCAAAAAGAAATCGTATCAAGTTTACAATAAAAAACCTAGATTCAACATTCAAACATCGTTTCACTTACAACCCTAATCAACCGGAAGCGATTACGAAGAAACTAGCCTTGTCTCATCGCGATTTGATCTTCAATCATTGATTCCATTGATGAATTCTCGAATCGAATCTTGATTTAGGGGGTTGGATCCATTCAAAAACTGCTCAAAATCGTCCCAAATTGGCCCCAAAAACCTTAACTTTCGACTTGGATGGAATGTGGCTTGAAAATAGGCGAAATAGGGTTAAAAACTCGTTTTCCGCGTTTTGGGCGTAGCCTACGCCCAATTTGGGCGTAGCCTACGCTGGGCCAAGCTGAACGGTGAGAAATTTCTGTCAACGCTGAATTTTTGGGCGTAGCCTACGCCCGGGCGTAGCCTACGCTGACTTGGGCGTAGCCTACGCCCAGTCTGACTTCACCAACGGCTTCGTCTCGTCGAGAAACTCGGTTTCATATATTATGGCTTCCGTAACTCTTCCTCTAGCTCAAGATGTGCGCTTCCGAAGTTTTGAGCTTTTCACGACAGTTTCTGATCCATCTGTGCATCTTTTCTTCTCGTTAACACCTCCGGGCATCCCTCTAATGTGTTTTTACCTGAAATTCACAGTTGTATATCAAAGTATCATCATTCCACATAAAATGCCCATAAAAACGCACTTTTAAACTGTTAACGAACATGAAAATCAAACACACATCACATCCCCACACTTATGTTTTGCTTGTCCCAAGCAAAGTTGTTTACACACGATAACAAATAATTCAACAAAAACAATCGCTTACACATCTCGTTACCGGTTAATAGCAAAACTTCAAAACCACACCTAATTCCCAAGACTTACAACGTGCAATAGATTTACATCCCAACAAGCAATATTGCAAATTTGACAAGAAAATCTATAATCAAGGACACTTAGCTTCAAATGGTTCACATGCACATATTCACACCTCTCACAATGAACACTCCACTCGGCTTTGTATCTGAACTAGCAATGATGCACTAGTATTTCTGAACTCTCAATCCACTAATGATGCATCATTATCATAAGCTTGCAAAGTAATCAAATCTCCACCATTATGCACAAAGTATACACAAATCAAGAGGTCTTACAAGGTTGTAGCGTTTGGCTTAGGCTAAGGTATGGAAAAGGAATATAAACAACTACTACACATAATCGCTAGGGTAAGTTGTACCCTTATTGGATTACATTTTATTTCTAAACATTAATATTATCACTACGAACAAATTTTTCTCCTTTTTCTCTTTTTTTTTTTTTTTTTTTTTTTTTTTTTTTTTTTTTTTTTGAAGACATTAACACTACTTAACTTGGAATCGCCACATGGGTCTAAATTGAAATGGCTATAAAGGCTGATTTTGGTTAATGAAATGGGTATGGTTTAACAAAAAAAATGAGTAATTGGCTCAAAAATGGCGACTAGGGGATTTTGTCAAGGGTTGGTGAAACAAAGACATAAGGCTAAAACAAGGGGTTATCCTAATGCCTCTATCATTTTTGTGCACACTTTGGCTCATGGTCTCAACATGTATTAACTATGCAAGTTCTGAAATGACAACAACATTATGGTAATCACACATCAAAAAAATATGAGCATTCATTTCTATATCTATTTCATGCTCCACATAGGCTCAAATTCTCACAAAAACGGTGGTAACGGGTTTCGGATGTAAAGCATGCATTTTTATCCATTATCTAGCCTTGTATCCTTAATTGAGACCTACCTACCAAATTTTCCTACAACTTGCTAAGAAAACTTTATTCCGCAACTTAAAGAACTAGGCATAATTAGGAAGTTACACATATACACCGGTTAAAGACGCATTAACAATTTTCTTTGACAAATAAATTTGTTTTTCGTGCACAAAAAGACCTCTTTTGGAACAATTTTTGCAAATTTTTCAAAATTTCCCTCATCCCCACACTTAAACCTTACATTGTCCCCAATGTAATTTTTTCCACTAAGTACGAGTGTGAAATGAGTATGATGTAATGATTTACCCATATGCCCCCTGCAATTACCTTTACACTCCATTTCAACCAAACAGTAACTTCAAACAAACATTAGCAAATAAGACAAGCACGAAGTGTCAAACATAGTTCAAACACACAGTTAAAGAAGCATGGAAAGAGCACGTGGACCTGATAAGTTATGCAAACATGATTGGAAACCCTTGTATTTTAGTGCTTCACCCCGAGGCACATGATGAATATGTCAACTTTCGTAGGAATCACGGTTGCATTTAGCATATGCAACAAGCCTTTTAAACCCCTCGATAGACCCGAGTGGACGAGTTAAGTCTCGTGAGGGTTTCTAGTGAACACACCCACAAAGTTCATTGGGTTGCCTCCCAGAAAGCGCTAAGTTTTAGGTCTTCAGCCAGACCGTACCTCATTTATTACTTATGGTGGTCGAGTTGAACACTTTCCTCCCGAGTTACCAACGTAGGCTCGATGATCAATGCCTCGTATCCATATTTCTGCTCTAATGAATGATGTGTATGCTAAATAACCATAAGATGGTATCAATACATTTTTTCCTTCCGAGTTTCCATTGTATGCTCGGTAATTGACATTCCATGTCCATATTTCTATCCTCTTAATCGGCATGACTGTTGAATCAATATGGATATGCTTGTGAGTAACGTGAACCATGACCTCCCTTCTTACCTCTCTCTTCTTTGAATCTAAACCACCCTCCGTAACTATGTTGATTGAAATAGTAGCTATAGGAGGTCGGTTTGAATAAACTGGGAGTGTCTTATTCAATGGTTTCTCACGAGGTGTAATGTTTTCTGTTTGATGTGTACATCCGGTCTCATGCACCAAAATGTCAGCAATATTTTCTACGTTATCATCAACAGTGAGCAATGTCAATGGAACCTCTTCAAGAACTGGGGGAATATTGGTGGTATTATTATTATCAACAATAACTTCTAATGCTTTTATTTGTGCCAATTCCTCAACTAGATGACCAACCTTTTTTAACAATGCACCTATTGTTTTGTCTCTGATCTCATTCTCCTTTTTCATGTCTTTTAGTGCTTCCAAGATAGAACAACGTTGGATATTTCCCAATTTACCACCAAAGGATCCGTTTTCTTGATTACTAGGATGTTGTTGTTGAATTTGTTGCGAGTAACTTCTTGAACACAATTGTTGTTGTCTTTGTTGGTAACCATTTTGATTGTAATAACCCCTATGATAATTGCTATGATCGTGATCTTGAGTATCCCTGTATGCCGAATTAGAGTAGTCATAATCATATTCCTCCTGGTAGACTAGGCTCGGTTCCATCTCTAGTTCATAATTGTTGTACTCCCAATCTTGCCTGAATTTGCAAACCCTGGTTTCCTCCTCGAGATGATATTTATGTTGATAAGAGTATCCTTGATAACCATCTTTTGAATGGTAGTATTCTTGAGGGCAAGGGAAATGTGGTTCATAGTTCAGATAAAATGAACCTGAATAAACATCATCTTTATAATTTGCCATCATACATCCTTGCATTATAATGCTATCATTTTCACATTCCCGATACGCTTCGTATCTTCTTAAGAACACGAGACAGTCTTCTATCCAATGAGAATTACTCCCGCAACACATACATGGATCATCATCAACATCCCAATTCATGATGATATCAAATTTCTAGAGATTCTACAATGCTTGCAAAAATTACCTGCATACCACAAAAAAGACTACCTCGTGCAATTCTGAACAACAAACAAAACAAAGCAAAAAAAAAATAATAACAAAAAATCTATTCTTTTTGTGTTTTTATGTTTTTGAAAAGAAAATGCAACTAAAATTATACTTAAACTACAACTAAACTAAAAACTAGCACTTTGCGCGTTGATTCCCCGGCAACGGCGCCATTTTGATCGATGTGTCGTAGGTCAATCAAAAACAATTTATAAATAAGAACTTAGCTACCTTTGACTATAGCAAGGGTAAGTAAGGTCGTCTCCACAGGGAATCAGTGGAAAGTGCTAATCTTGACTACAAACTAATTAATCTAAGAAAAATGAAAACTTGATTGAATTGGATTAAGAGAATTGTCTAAAAGAAACAAACTTTAACTTTTGATTTGAAAGCAATTAATGAAGAAGGTAATCACTTCCGGTTTTTAGGTTGCAAGATCCACAATGAATGTAAGTTAAACCTAGGTTGAAATCATATAAAACTGATGTTGTAAATCAATTCGATTAAAGTGATAAAGATGGAACGAACGTTTAAGATTTGCTCATTCACAAAATTACCAATAAACATATGCAACACATCACACGACTACCAATGAGTAAACGATGCAAGAAAACCGAATCACTGATGGTAACGCGACAATACGAAAACATAAATCTATTGTTTAAATCAACCAAAAAGAAATCGTATCAAGTTTACAATAAAAAACCTAGATTCAACATTCAAACATCGTTTCACTTACAACCCTAATCAACCGGAAGCGATTACGAAGAAACTAGCCTTGTCTCATCGCGATTTGATCTTCAATCATTGATTCCATTGATGAATTCTCGAATCGAATCTTGATTTAGGGGGTTGGATCCATTCAAAAACTGCTCAAAATCGTCCCAAATTGGCCCCAAAAACCTTAACTTTCGACTTGGATGGAATGTGGCTTGAAAATAGGCGAAATAGGGTTAAAAACTCGTTTTCCGCGTTTTGGGCGTAGCCTACGCCCAATTTGGGCGTAGCCTACGCTGGGCCAAGCTGAACGGTGAGAAATTTCTGTCAACGCTGAATTTTTGGGCGTAGCCTACGCCCGGGCGTAGCCTACGCTGACTTGGGCGTAGCCTACGCCCAGTCTGACTTCACCAACGGCTTCGTCTCGTCGAGAAACTCGGTTTTCATATATTATGGCTTCCGTAACTCTTCCTCTAGCTCAAGATGTGCGCTTCCGAAGTTTTGAGCTTTTCACGACAGTTTCTGATCCATCTGTGCATCTTTTCTTCTCGTTAACACCTCCGGGCATCCCTCTAATGTGTTTTTACCTGAAATTCACAGTTGTATATCAAAGTATCATCATTCCACATAAAATGCCCATAAAAACGCACTTTTAAACTGTTAACGAACATGAAAATCAAACACACATCAATGTATAATAGGAATTGCGAGTGAAACTCATACCAAACGACGAGTGAAACTCATACCAAACGACTCGAGAAGGAGTTGGTGATAGGTGACAATACTTCAATTCAAGGTAAGTTACCCATGTTTAAAATTTAACTTGTTATTACAAGGATTAATTGAGTCTATGATAGCAAGGTTGTGCATAGAAGCATATGTAGAATGTTGAATTACTGAATTTGAGGATAATGGTTTTGTTTATATTGTTGGAATGATTGAATGATCCATAGAATGTGTGGACCTTAAATGATAAATCTATACATGTATTGAATTTGAATGTAAACACAAGAGTGTGTTGTTTAGAATCAGAATAGTTTGGTCATTATTTGGTAGTTTAAAATGTGAATACAAACTAATTGTGAAATAAATTGATTCTCAAGGTTGAGAACATTCAAAGTAAATATGAAATTTGATGATTCACAAAAGGTGTGGACATTAAATTTGACCAAATAGTTGAGAAATCACAAAAGCATGAGCTTTGATAACCATGAATATGGCTAATGATTTACAAAAGTGTAGACATTGGTGTGTTGTATATGCAAGCCTTGAATCACAATGGTGTGAACTTGGAACTTGCAAAACAAACAATAATGATTCACATAAGCGTGGACAATCTTAATAATGAGGGTAAAGTGCTTAAATATAGTTGTGTTAAATTTGGTATTTTGACCCATTATGAGGAATTGATGCATAATTTTATTTGTGTGCACATATATGACTGGAGACTTGATTAATATGTTTGTGTGGTGTTATGTGATTGTATTTGGGTTAAAGGAATGGTTGGAAATGATTAGAAACACTTCTGGGGGCTGAAACAGGTAAACATTGCGTGCAGACCTGTACTAGGGCGCCTAGTGCGCCTGGGATGTTCTGTTGTGCGCCTGGTAGTGCGTCTGTTGTCACACCCCCACTTCTCGTCACCTGTTGATGATGTCACTGAGAAGGTTGCGGAAGTATAGTGGTGATGTCTCAGAGATGGGGTGTGACTTACCTGATCCGGTATCACAACACACATATTAACTTAAAATAAATAAATTACAAGGTTCGTCATTACAGTCAACATTACAGTTTACAATTAAGTTTATTACACAAACTATCTTATTTAATTACAAGTGGTTGAAAGTCCAGCCTCACCGTGGGTCACTGTCTCATTGCAAAAATGTTTGAGTTTGAAATATCAGCACAAAGCTGGTGAGTTCATAATATTCAAGTTCAACAATATGATATGATATACAAGTTCTCAAAATATTCAGTTCAAGATAATCATGGGACATGTATCTAGTTCCTTTCTGAATATTTCGTTCTCGTTCTATAAGATACTACCCGTCGGTAACATCTTAATGCCTCATTGTCTTAATGTCTATCACTACATTAAGAAGTTCTAAAAACAGGTAACAAACATTCATAGCAAGGGGAGTTGCAAACTCCTAGCAAATGGGTTGTCAGCCGATAGTACTATTATTGTTCCCCGTTCGGCCCCACATGGGTTCACTAGATACAGTTCAGGAATGAGGACTTTTAAGTTTTGTGATAGAGTTCTGTTGTACAGGAAAAATCTCATGAAATCCACAAGTTCTTAACAAATCACATGAAATTACACAGATAGCAGTGATACATATCATATAGTTTTAAAAAGTTCCATAGTGATACCCCGATGTTTGTAAAACATTAAAAAGAAAAGGGGTTGTACGAAACTCACCTGAAGTCTCGAGGTAGTGAAATCACAAGCAAACTGATGATAATAGTTAAATTCTGCATTAGTTTATGTTTAATGAGTTATTTATGTTTTAACTTACTGATTAGATCTTTCTGAATGTTCAATATCAAAGACATTGCCTTACAAGTCACCAAAGCGATATTAGGATTTTAATTAGTTAATTTAATGTCATATCATACAATGTATGATAATGTAGGAACCTATACTGATTCAGGTTCCTAATACACAGTTGATGACACGTTTGATTAATCAGAATAATCTCAGATAAACCAGATAGTTAATGTTGTTGATTATAGTACTGAAACAGTTTCTAGATGGATTTATGGCTTAGGAATGATCAATCCTTGTTATTGATTACCCAAATATCATGAAACATTATAATGTGACATTGGAATAGGTTTAATAACCATGTTTAACATACTAATATGACTGTTATCATAAACATCAGATAATCATTCCAATGAGTATGTTAATGATTGTGATTAGTTTGAAACACTTGGATTTAACCTTGCATTTCAAAGATTAATCAAACTAATCACATACATTGTCACAATCAATTGGTTTAAACCATTATAATCATTGTTATAGTTTCATGAAAACCGGGCATTACAATGGATCAAAATAAGGATTTACCCGTTAACACATCGAGTTCTTCATTTATAATCATTCCTAGCCATCATTAAGGCAATAATCAACAACCCTAACTATACCATTACGTTCAAAAATAAGATCTAATCAACCATTATCAAACTAGAAGGTTAAAACGAATCGTTACCTTATCAGACGGATTTCTGAGTGTAAAACAACGATCAGCACTTGTAGATAAGTTCTCTTGGCTTCAAATATACAATCTGAGGACTTCAAACTTGATTTTTGATGAAGAAAATCACTGATTTTCGTCTGTGAGGGTGTTCAAGTTCGAGAAGGTTGAAAAAAAATCCTCCCTGCATGAAATATGATGAATTAAGCTGATCCACCAAACCGACTCAAGCCAGGCGCATCGCCCCGCGTAGCCGCGTGACCCGGGGCGTAGCGCGCGAGAAGCCCAAATTCTCAAATATTTTCTAACCTGCGCATACTGCCTAGCGAGAGAGGCTGGGGCTAGGCGTGCCGCCTGGCCCGTTTGACTTTGACATTTTTGTAATTTTCTTCGTTTTGCGATTCCGAACAATCCGAAACTCCGTTTCGCGCACGGTTTTCGCCTATTTTCATCATTTCTCGCATACTATAAACTTGTAATAATTACAATTGCCAAATCAACGTGGATTTCAAGCACGACCAAATGTGCTCACGTCATTGATGACGTAATTATTAAATGCAATTGTCACATCTGGAATGTTAAAAGTAGCCATTTTTGATCCGATTTGTTGCCATAATCCACCGTAATGGTTGTTTAAGCTTGGGGAAAAGCTGGGTGAACTTACTTAGTTCTAACGGACTAACAGGTAGTAATTTTTGTGGTATTGTAGGTACAAAGTAATCGTGTGAGCGGTAAAGGTGATTGGAATCGAACGTGGAGGCTCGGGTGATTTTTGAAGTTAATAACCAAACTTTTTGTGTAATTTATCTTTTGAAAACTATGTTAATATACTTAAAGTTGGTTATTAACGTATAATAACACATAGTGTGTTTGTTAATACTTAAAAGTTAAAACACAATGTTTTTACCTGGGACCTAAACGTGAATTTATAAAATATTAGTTTTTAAAAGTTCGAATGGGGCATAATGTGACACGAGTGTTACAATATACAACAATGTTACTTTCAATGAAAGTAAACTTTTGAAATACTTTCAAGAATTTTCGATTGTTTTTACTTATGTGACGGCATTGATCCCATGCTTCAATGGGGTTTTCATTAAAACATTAATTGATAAAATTGTTAATGCTTTGAGTTTAGAGACACCAAACTTTGCTAGTAGAAAGTTGATTATTAGCCACGATTTAATTTGCTTTTTAGTCACGGTTATCAGATAAACCGCGTCTAAAAATTCGACGATAATTAATATTCAACTCAAATAATGGAATTGTTTATTTTTTGATTTATTATATTTTTTGACGTTGTTTTTGTTATTTTTTACGCGGTTTTGGCTTTATTATAAATCGCGGTTTTAGCTTTATTTTTAGTCACGGTTTTTGTTGTTTTTTGACGCGCTTTTGGCTTTATGTTAAATTTTAACTTTACATAGCCCGTTGGAATTGGGAAAAAAACGGATCTGCTATTTTTTTAGGTTTTTAACAAATTTAACAGAAGGGATCGAACTCATCACTTTCATACTTGAAAACTTTTACAAACTTTTGTGCTTAGAAATCAAATTAATGTTGAGAGTCTTGAGACGTTTTAATACTAACGGATTGGATTTTTATTTTAAAATAGAAGACCAGTGTTACGAATCAGGTTGGTATACTTTTTGAATTTATTATCAATCTCTCATATATGTACGTACGTACATACATACATACATACATACATACATACATACATACATACATACATAGATTATTTGCTTCTAATATTTTAGATTTCATCAAATTAGATATGTTTTTATTGATCAATAGAATCCACAATCAACCTTATTTTATTTAAAGAATATTCTCAATTAAAGTGAGTTAATTTATTTTATTTTAATGTCTTTTTAGTTTTGTATAGTGATATTTTAGAATTTTATAAGTCCTAGTATTTGTTTTTTATTTTAAAATACTTTTTTTTTATTTTTTTATTAAATTATGACGAAGTTAGTAGTTTTTTTAATCTAATGTTTATTTAGTCTTATATTTGTTATAATATATTTTTGGTTAAAATAAAAATTGATTGATGTGTATACATTTATATCTCATTTAGGATATGTATACATTTAGATTGTTCCTGTCAGATGGATCGCAACGATTGGATGTACAATAGAAGTCGTACTGATACAATATATATGATTGATGTTCTTGAAGTTTAAAGTTTTTTATTTGTTTTTTTTGTTTGGATGTGGGACGACACAAGCATGGTTACGGAAAATGATATTGACAACTTACTCATGAATGTGATGCAATTACTTTGTAACAAGTTAGGTATCCGTTGAGTGAGTTATTCGTTTAAATTCTAGTAAAGATTGAATTTTGGCATCTTGGATAAAGTACTTGTTTAGATTCTAGTAAACACTCACATTTTGATTAGTTAATGGCGTAAAGTTTGGTAATTTAATACATTTTAGTATTTTTGGTGACTTTGTGCTATTCAAATAATATTTTGATATTATAACATTTGGTTGTAATTTATTAAGAATGGGTTGAATTCTTGGTTATAGTAGTAAAGCCCCCAAACAAATATAAAACTGTGCCTAAAGGGGTGTTTGTTTTTTCTAAAAACATCTGCTTGAGCTCTTATGTCTGCGCCGCGTAGACGCGGGCAGAGGTTGGCCCTCTGCAGACTGTTTGTTTTCCGGAAGACATTTCATTAAAAAATGTCTGCCCGGCCACTTCTTGGCGCAGACTTGAACCAACCTCTTCTAATCCCTTCCCAACCTCTTCTCACCTACTTCTGATGAGGCGACGACAACGTGAGAAGAAAACCCACTGTTAAGCTTATCTCCACCACCACTCTTCTTCTCCTCCGACGATCTTCCCCCGTTTCAGCCCTCCACCTCCACTCTTCTTCTCCTCCGCCGCCCAGGCCCACTACGCCGACCACCACCGCCCAGGTCCACTGTCGTGACGCCACTGCCTACCACCGCCCCCTTCCTCCACAGCCGCGGCTTCCTTGCGAGAATTTCCTGCTCAACAGCCGGTTCCCATTGTCGTCGGAGACCTCTGTCGCCCTTCCTCCACAGCCTCCCCCTTCGTTTGCTAACCCTAACGGAGCATGGTAGTGGTGGAGTATTAAATCGGAGACGCATGTGATGGAGATCTGATCGAGCATGGTGATGGAGATCTGATCGAGCGTACGTGGTGATGGAGGCCGGAGGATTAGGGTTGCAGACGTATGGTGATAAAAGAGGTTTTTATCTAACAGTCTTTTGTTAATAGACAAAAGAGCTTTTGTCCACCTCTTCTGCAAAAGAGGTTTGCATACGTGGTCCGCAGACTGAAGATGTTTTGTCTCTGAAAAAACAAACACCACCTAAAAATGTTTCCAACCGCGACTAAAATTAAGTTGATGTCAAAACCAAGATATTAAAAAAACCAAAATTCTGAAATCTAACCAAACCGTGACTAAAGATGATTTGATTTTTTGCGTCGGTATTTTTAGACGCGTTGGGAAACCACGGCTAAATTTCTACTACGAACACTAAAAATAATTTCAACATATATTTTAAAAATATGTTTTATCATTATTTACAAAAGTATAGTTCAACATATAACATACAACAAACAATTTAAAAAAAAACTTACGGTTAATTATTATAAGTTTAGAAATGTTACAAGTAAAGTTTTTTTAATAAAAATATGTAAATCATAAAGTCATGTATATGTAACTCATGAAGTTACTTATGTAACATATGAAGTTACATTTATCATATATGTTATAGCATGAATCACATATATTCTTCTTCTATATTTTTCTTTTTGTTAACACTTATAACATTATAATAAAAAGAAATGAAAAACGAAAAACAAATTTCATTAGTAATGATTATGATTAGTTTTCTAAAAAAGAATGTTGTATAATTCGCTAGTCGCTAGTCGCTAGTCGGTTGGTAGGGTGGGGACTATGGATTAATCAGACTAATCGGATAGTCGGGCCTAGTCGGTATTAGGGGACTAGCGATTAATCGGCCTAGTCGGGATTTTTACAACCATGGTTTTTTATGAAACCTTCTCCTATATATATATATATATATATATATACTTGTATATATCTAAATAAATAAAATGACATTATCTTGATATTAGTTTGAGAAAATGAAAACCAATTGACGATCAGAATTTAGTTTTTCTACAAATAGAAAATGTTTTGTGGTCCAGTACTAGGTTGATGAAATTTAGATTTATATACAATCTGGGGATAATTTCAAAAATTAAAAACACTTGATGAACACCACACCGTCAATTTACATACCAATTACAACACTTGAGTTCACATTTTTAAAAAACATAATATATATTCTACCTACCTACCTTATTAATTAATTAATTAATTAACTTTGCTATAAAACGTGACACATCGGTTCAGTTTTCTCATGGCTTCTCATCTTCTTTCCTTGTTGTGGACGACAACTAGTTTTGTTGGTATTGTTTGGGCAGGTGAACTTATTTGTGTAGCCAATTTATCCCTCCCGGGTAGGTATGATCATCTACAAATTAAAATTTTTTATTTGGTTTTTCTGCTTACATTTTATGTTTATGTTAATTACCATCTAGCGAACAATGATGGTGTTTATAGTTGCAAAGACCCCAAGTTCTTACACGCAAATGATTTCTCATTTAGTCGACTTCGTTTCCCAACACCTACCACAAGCATGAGGAGGAAGCGTGTCTTGACTACTGTTTTCGATCGCGAGTTACCAGGACTAAACACGCTTGGGATCTCAATGTTGCTGTTTGATTTTGCGGTTGGAGACTTTGTGGCGCCACATGTTCATTTTCGAGGCACCGAGATATTTATGGTGCTCAGGGGAAGCATTTTAGTAAGCTTTAACATATCCGCCCCCATACATCGTCAATACACAAAGGTGATTAGGGCAGGTGATGTTTTTGTCATCCCGAAAGGATTATATCACTCTCAGAAGAACGTTGGCAACATCGACTCGACGGTTATTGCCGCTTTCAATTGTCAAAACCCTGATGGTGTTCCCTCTAGACGTTAGGTTAATTTGATCCACACATCATTGTGTGGAATGGAATAAGAGAATGGTAATTAAATAGCTAAGTTTGTTTCCTCATCATGTTTTGAAGAATGGCCGGATTGATAATAATTTAAATATATGATTCCGTATGTTGACATATAAGTTAATTGCATGTTATTCGTAAGCAAAGGTCACGCCGATTTGGACTTTTCTTTTTCCCATGCTACTTTTAAATTAAATAGAGTAAATTACGGTTTTGGTCCATGTGATTTAAGTGTTTTAACTATTTTGACCCAAGATAGAATCTTCTATCAATGCACCCATGTTGTACCCAGAGCCGGCCCTTGGGGGGGGGGGCGAGGTGGGTGACCGCCCCGGGCCCGGCGTTTTTAGGGGCCCGAAATTTAAAAAAAAAATTTATATATTATAAAAAAAAAGTTTATAACATAGGGCCCAATAAATTTTGATAGAATAAAAATGATTAAATTGATAATGGATTACCCAAAAAAAGCCCACAGTAAAAATACATTAAGTTTTTATTTGCTTCCCCTAAAGGCCCAAAACCCCAATTGGATTTATTTCTCATATCCCAATTCCCATGGTGCGCTCCAGACCTGCCACCGCTTCACCCTTCACGTTCCATCATCAGCCCCCATTTGAAGTTTCCAGCATTCGATCTTCCAAATTCAAAAAAAAGAAATCCTTATCCTCTAGAAATCCTTGATTCGGTTCCCACAATCCCACGTAAGTTTATTATATTATGTTTTTCTTTTGACCGGCATTTATATTATGTAAATTGTAATATGTGGTTTCCTTTTGACAAATTTTTTTATATATAATGATTTTGATGTAGAATTTTCTATAATCTAGGTCACTAGTGTAATTTTGTAAATTGTAATTGTGTAATTGTGTAATCTAGGTCACAAAACAAACACTAGATTATGCCTCCAAAATACCTGTCCGGTAGTCAAAAACGTAAAAAGAGAAAGATAGAAGACGACTTAAAAAAGTCACAAGCGGGTGCCATACATAGGTTTTTTCCAAAGCAAACCCAATATGCTAACAATAGTGAAGATAATATTGTTAAAAATATAGAGTTTTGTTGACTATTCCGGTAATTGTGGCATCGGCTTAAAGAAGCTTTTCTAAGTTGAAGTTGTTGAAGTCTTATTTACGATCATCAATGTCACAAGACCGACTTAACGGATTAGTAATGATTTCTATTGAGAATGCTATCTTAGACAATATGGATACTGAAGAGATGATCGAAACTTTTGCTTCAAAAAATGCTCGGAGAGTCTCACGGTTTACTTAGGTATTTAAAATATATTATTATGTTACAATACTTTGGATTGATTAATTTTTTAACATATATACTCATATTAAATATATAAATTACTAATTTAGTTTTTTAAGAGGGGCCCATTTTTTATTCTCGCCCCAGGCCCCGAAATTTTTTTTGATTCTCGGGGCCGGCCCTGACTTGTACCGTCAACTAACGGTTTTGATCATCAAACTTAACTATTATAATAATTTTTGCTCAAAACCTAACCATGGTTGGAGGCTAAAAACGTTAGTTGTCTAAACAACAGGGGCAGAATTGATAGAAGATTTTATTTGGAGCCAAAATAATTGAAACATTTAAACCATAGGGGTCAAAACTATAATTATTCAAATAAATATGTTATGGGTGGATATAAAAAAAAGCCCCAGCATTGTCTACCGCTTGTCGAGTTTTTGTATGACAATAGCTATGATGCGAGTATATATAGGCATGGCGCCTTTCGAAATTCTTTATGGTCGTAAATGTCGATCGCCTGGCGAGAATGGTGAGACTAAATTCATCGGTCCCGAACTGATTCAAGAAACAAGCGACAAGATTCATTTAATTTGCGACAACTTGTTAGTTGGTCGAAGTCGACAAAAGAGCTATGCTGACAAATGTCGTAAGCCTTTGAAATTCCAAGTCGGGAATATAGTACTTCTTAAGGTTTCGCCTTGAAAAGGAGTTATATGATTTGGGAAGAAAAAAAAAAAGGAAAGCTTGCTTCTCGCTACGTGGGTCCTATCAAAGTTCTTGAATGAATTGGGAAGGTAGCCTACAAGCTTGATCAACCACTTGAACTTATCAACATTCATCCAACCTTTCACGTATCCAATTTGAAGAAATGTCTAGCTTATGATAATCTACACGTCCCACTCGATGATGTTCGAGTTGATTTAATGAACATTATTGAGATATAAGTTATTCGCATAAGTTAATAGCATGTTTTAAATTAAATAAAGTAAATTATGGTTTTGGCATTTTGTTGAAGTGCTTTAACTATTTTGGTTCAAAATAAAATATTCTATCAATTCAGCTCCTGTGGTTTAGACACCTAACGGTTATGACACTTCAAACTTAACTATTATAATAGTTTTGTCCCAAAACCTAACTATGGTTGAAGGTTAAAAACGTTAGTTGTCTAAACCACATGTACTGAATTAATAAAAGATTCTATTTTGAGCCTAAATTGTTCTTGTTTTGTTAACTTTTAAAAAAACTAACTTATGTTTTTTCATTGAAAATTGGGTATTGTAACTTGATATTTGACTTTACATTCCAGTTGTTATATTTTGTTAATTATTACTCTCAATTTGCATAAAGTTTGCAACTCATTTTTTTAACGATATTACGATCTTAAATACCACGTATGTTTGCAACTCTTTTAGATGTTAATCTTTTGACCATAATTTATTGCATTTCTAACTTTTGTTTAAAATCATTATTGTTCTTAATGATCACTAAAACTAGGGCTGGCAATTTCGGACATAAACACGTTAACACAACACGACTTAAACATGTTTCGTGTTTACCCTTAACACGTATCATGTCTAAAACAGGTCGATACGTTAATACCTGTTTACTTTTAGTGTCTAAACATGTAAAACCCGTTAAGATATGTTAAGGCCTATTAGGCCCCGTTAAGACCTGTTTAAAAATTAAAATAAGTAATATAATAAAATAGGTGGGTAATAATTAGCTACAAAAAATTTCTAATTGTCTAACCCTTATTCTATAACGGGTTCTTTTACATGTTTCTTAACAGTTTTTAACATGTTTTTTAACAGGTTATTTATAGTGTTAGCTGTTAATAAGTTACTTAACAAGTCATTTCGTATTTACGTGTTTTTAACAGGTCGTGTTCGTGTTTCGAAAAACAGACACGATAAGAATTTGTTTCGTATTCGTGTCTACCCAGTTCGTGATTCGTGTCTTAACGGGTCGTGTTTGTTATGACAACCCTAAATGAAACTGTATTTCGTCCTTCATTATATTGATTTTCGTGTACAATCATTTTACGTCTTGCTTTAAATCAAAACCAATATTCACTTCTCAATCATCTTTTTAACATACAACCAACATACTACATAGTATACAATACACTTGCAACCAGCCCAAAGATAGAATCCACAAGACCACAAAAATCTTCTTATCCTTTTGTAGCCAACCCTAATTTTTTTATGCAAAACTTCCCTTGTAGTATACATTTTATAAAACAAACTTTTTCTATCTTTTTTATATAAAAATGGTAAATTAATTTGATAGTTTCAGTCCCCTTGATTCCTGTTTTTGTTCACAAATTTTACATTCATCTTGCACAAGAATTGTATTTTTTATGGCATTCTTTTGACCATTAAATTCAATTTTAACTTCTATCAAATTAATTTTTTTCCTTAATCTTCATTAAAACATTGCATGTCACACTTCATTTCTCCTCACTTCGTATTACTCCTTATTCATTAAAGTCTTTATCAATTATCAAATTTTTTAGTGAATGATATTCATCTACTTTCAAAAGATTGACGATCTTTTTTTTTTTCTTTTGTTTTTTTTTGCTTAAAACTCATGGGTTTTAACTTGCTTTGTCTTTTGTTCCATTTTGAAAAGAAAAATAAATTCCTTTCATCACTATATCATAATCATTTTCTTGGTTTTAATCATCACTCAAGTGTTGTGCGTATCTATTTACATCATTTACTATTTATCATCAGCATCATACGGAGTATATGTCACTATTAGTATAGCCAAGACATGATTTGAGAAGAATAAGACAATCTTACTTTTACCCCATGATGGAAAGGTTGTTTTCACTAAGGTGGTGTTTATTTTTTCAAAGGTAAAAATGTCTGTAGTCTACAGATCACATCTACAAACCTCTGTAGCAGAAGAGTTTGAACAAAATCTCCGCTACATGTTAAAAGAAGACTTTCTGATTTTTAACTTCCATAACCTAGCTAAAATAATTTGAATTTAAAATAAACCATTTTTTACTTAAAAACAGTTCTTTGGATTCTCCTTTTCTCCTTATTCTTTCATCTCTACTTACCCAAATCAGTTCTTGGATTCTCCTTCATTCCTATTCTATTCCGATGTAAGTTTTTGTTTCCAAAAAAATGTTTTTGTTATTAACGTTATTGGTTTTATAATATGGTTGTTTGCTGCAGATATTTTCGTCACCTACATGGTTGTTTATGATGGAGGGCTGCTGGTGGAGGGCCGCACGTGGAGAATACGGGAGGAGGAGACCACGCTGGGGAGAGTGGCGGTGGAGGAGACAATGCTGGTGGAGGGCTGCAAGTGGAGAATATGGGAGGAAGTAGCAAAAGAAACTTTTTAATCTAAAAAGAACCAGAAGAGTTGGGAAGAGTTGTAAAGAGTTTGGTTTAGTCTGGCCAAAAAGAGAACGGACAGACGTTTTTAATGAAATGTCTTCTGAAAAACAAACATGATGCAGCCTCTAACATTTGCCCGTGGTCCGCGACGCACTTAAGAGGCCGGGAAGAGTTTTTTAGAAAAACCAAACACCACCTAAGACCCTCGGCTTATGATGGCTAGTTAACCAAACAACCTAATGATTTTAATGTTATTTTCACAAAAAATAAGCATAACGCTTTTATCTCATTTTTTTAATTTAATTATGTGATAGTCTTCACTAAAATTTTTATTTTTTTTCCAAATTTAAGTTGTTTTATTATATATGGTTTACGTTGTTGTAAGGTAAATCTGGTTTGCCTTATTTTGTAAAGTAAAATGTGTTTTTCATTGTGTTATCTTGTAAATTAAAATCATTTATATAATCACAGTGATCATTTAAAAAAAAAAAACTAGTCAAGGTTAGAACGGTATTATACCTATTTAGACCCAAACAAATTTTGCTTAAAACTCATTTTGACCCGTACCCATCCTGACCGCACCCGTTTTGACCCGTTACCCAACCCAACCAAACCATTTTGCCACACATAATTTAAGGCTTTCTTCAAGTGTCAAATTTTTTCTATAACCAGATTTGTGTAAAATATATCTATTATTCAAATCAAAACAAATCGATAAACTTTACTAACGGTTTGTTCATGCAGCTGATGCATTGTAACATACACTGAAAACGTCATCTAAAGGAGCATGATCACCTGTGCCTTCATCCTTCCACGCATATAACAACTCCTTACCTTTAAACACAAGCATCCCTCCCTACAAACGAATACATGATTATATATATAAGTAAACATATGCATATACATTTACTTCCATTATTTTGGGTCCTTATAAATCGAACCTGTTGCAAAACACTTGCTCTATCATCTGGTGTTGCTTCAATTGTGTAATTCTTTACTGCTTTTCTTAGAGTCTCAAATCTTGATCTTGATAACACCTTTGCCTGTCGGTTCAGTCGATTATTTAGCATATAGGCAGGGATATAAGTTGTTTCCAAGAGAGAAAGGAAACAGAATATTACACTGGCGGGGTTGAAAAATGTCCGTCCAATGCCATAATACAAACCCAAGTGATTATATGCCTGAGATGCATTAAATAAAATGGATGTGTTAAACTGTGAATGGCAAATTATGAGACAGTAATTTTAGAGGATTAAAGACGTGATGATGAAGAAAACACCTTTCTTTCTGGATCTGCATACAGGCTATCTAATGGAAATGGTAACTGTAACCAGAAAATAACAATTCGGTATTAGTGATCGAATATGCAATAAAGGAAATAGATTAGCAAATCACCTTTTATGCTTCATTCATGAACAAATTTGTGGGAATTCATTTTGATTCCATTAGTTTCTCAATTAAACTTTGTCAGGATTGGAATTTAGACCAATTCCAATGAATTATATGAAAACTAAGAGGGTGTTTTGTTCATGAAATTCTTTGGAATTGGAATGTAAAGGATTCCTTAAAAATTCATAATGAGTTTTATTAGTGTATTTGCTAATGGCTTTGGAATGTAAAAGTACCTAAAAATGCCAAATTACTCCTTAAAATGGCTAGGGATTCTAAATCCCATCAAAATGGGGAGGGATTTTGAGTGCTATTAATTCCACATCTTTCTATTAACCATCCATGCATGTCAAGGAATTGAATTTAAATTTCAATTCCACAAAATCCCATGAATTCCTAACAACCAAACATACCCTAAAATAAATACAAAAGGGATATGAGTACCCTTTCAGCAAGGATGCGGGCTTTTTTAGGTTCACCGATTCCAATTGCAATTAGCTTCACACCCATGGACTCAAATCTTGCTTTAGATTCTTTAAGAGTCGAAGCGAGCTCCCAACTGCACGTGTTATAAAAAAGAAATATACAAGTATACAACCATAACTAGTAAATCCCACTAATAGATAGCTATTTGCAGGGATCTCCAGGAGATGATAGGATATAAGACAAAATCTATCTCTATTCATGAGAAAAAAAGGCGGCTTAACATTGAAATATAATTTAACATAACTTTATTGTTTTAGTAAAGTATGTTGTTTACTTATCAAAAGAACAAAGGATCAAACTTTAAACTGATTACCAGCAAGGACATCCAAAATGCCTCAGAAGAGCAACAACAGCAATCCCCTAGTAAAGAAAAGGTTTACAAATGAAACTGATAAGAATAACAGACAGGTTTAAAGCCTAGTTGTAAGGGGCCAGAATCTATAATAAAGGTCTAGGGTTCAAAGCCCGGCACCACCCAATTTTCCCTTAGTCACGCGATTTACCTCCCTTATATTGGTCATGAGACCGGTGAGGGGCGTCTAATGGTGGCGTTCACCATTTTTTTAGCAAAGAAAAGGTTTACAAATGAAACTGATAAGAATAACAGACAGGTTCTATACAAAATCAAGATAACTTTATGAAAAACAACAAGAATTATATCGTCTTCAATGTTAAGTTAAAGTTATTTATGATCACTGCAGATACCAACTGATCCAATTTATGCCCAAATTTAGCTTCAAGCAAGGATTATCAATTTATCATGAAGAACAGTACAGTGATTGAAGTTCCACAATCGATCGATTCTGATAAGCAATCAGTACGAAAATTAAAAACATAGTGAGGCTTGTGCGCATCAATTCATCTTTTTCACTTTAATTTGGGAATTTTTGCTTCTAGGGTTTACTGTTAACAGATGAAATGATTAATCTAATTCTAAAACTGAAGGAGTAGTCAAACCATGAAAATATGATAAACTCATCGTATATATGCTAAATGATAGATAAAGATACTGAATTAACTACCTCAGATTGATCCCAGAGCTCGTTGAACAAGACGGGGTCACCGGAAGCCGTGAAGATGTCAACTCCGGCGAGTACATCGGTGACTTCCGGAGAGAAAGTGGCAGTTGAAGAAGCCTTTGGGACAGCAGCGGTTAGATTGTTTCTGTTTGGAGAGAAATTAAGGGAACGAAGGGTGGTGGGAGATAATAGAGATTGACAAGATGGATATTGGGGAGATTGGAAGGGAGGAGTTGAGAGAAACTGCGAGACTGACGGTGTGATTGTTGATGAAGATGTGTGTATCGCCATTGTTATGGAGCTTCAAGAACTTTGTTAGAACAGAGGGAAGGCCAGGTCATGTAATGTTCATGTCGAAGAAAATATGTAGAAGACGATCTGACACGTGTAACAATTAGTATCACCAAAAATCTAAAAATCAAGTGGTTTATTTGAATTTTGTGATACCATAATTTCAGTGTATCCTTATTTTTAACTAGTTTTTTTCTGCTACACTTTGCGGCAGCTATTAACAGTATACTCTTAAAAACGGATATTATATATCATTTGCAGAAACATAAGTTATATAAGAAAATCAAATCTCTCATCATAAAATCATATAATAGAAAAAATTTCTTTTAAAATCTTTCTCACCGACAACCAGCTGGTTGAATTAAAAAAAAACAAATCTTTAAGCAAACAACATTTTTTATGAGAACAAATAAATCATCGTTGCCTTCTCCAAGCACCACCGAAATCTTAGAAAGAACCACGTTTTTCACTATATATATACATTTAGTATCTAATAACAACTGTTAAAATAAAAATATCTTAAGAGTTATTGTGGGTAAAATAAGAATTTAAAGGTGAAATTAAAAACAAAAAAGAAAGAAAGAAATTACTATTCCTTTTACTTTGCTTTTTAATTATATAGTATAATACTTATATTAATTATATTTAATTTATTCGGTAGTTTTTTAGGAATTCCTTTCAATCAATATGTGAATGTATTATTCAAATAATTAACCCCGTCTATAAATCTTTTACATCAAAATTCAAGCAATTAAATAAATTGGTTTGAATTTTGTATAGATGTAGTTTTTTAGTCAGTATAGCCTCTTTCGGAATGTTTATAGCATTTTTTTTGTATAAACATATTTATTCATCCTTTCAAATTTTGGACTTAATTTATTTATTTTTTAAAATGGATCCTAAGAGAATTTTTTCTCATAAAATTAAAAAAATGTTATATATGATTGGCCATATAATCAGGGTTACATATATGCCTTTTATGGAACGTTCTTTACTGTGGAGGTAAGAAAATGGGCCGGATTCATTCATTTTTTTGATAGACGAATAATTGATGAAATTCCAAATGGAGTTGGTTTAATGAGTTTCTTTGTAGCAGAGGTCATTAAATCGGTAGAGGGTGGACGTATTTCTTCTTATGTGTTCCTTTAATTTTCTTTTGTATCAATTATTTTATTATTTTATTACTTTTCAAATATTTAAGTCTTCTTTAAGTTTTTAATCATGAATAAGTCTTTTGTTAATGAAGTCTTCAATCCATTTCATGAATAAAATGTGACCAATTATCCAACCAACAAAACTACTTGTTACAACTAGCATCTTGATGTTGCATCAGAACACAAAAACGTTGACTTATCTCGCTAACATTGAAGTTGGTAAAATAAAATGATTCAATAATTGAAAAATGAGATTATTTAGAAATACACGTTGAATGCTGAGATTAAGTATTGCATTTCTGGTAGTAGATCCGTAATCAAAGAAGTGTTTGTGATTATTGTAGAAGAAATGAAACAAAAGATACGATAAAGCTAGGATAATTATTGTATGAGGCCTAATATCTAGACATAATACTATACTAAATTACTAAACTAGTTTAGCTTGATGCTTTTAGACCTCTCTGAGTTGAACCAACCAGCTATTGATTGGACATGTTGAACCGAACAATGTTTGGAACAATTAAAATTAATTTAAACATTACTTATTTCTTTTTAAGTGTTTTTATAATTTATAATTTTTTTAGTATATTTTAAGTATTATGATATTATCTGGTTCTTAAATCAAGTTCTGTTGTTTCAACTAGTAAACGATTAAGACATTCGGTTCAATGTCCGGTCGAGTTATTAAAACATTTCGAATTAGTTATGTTATTTTGGACCAATACTATCTAGGACTGTTGCATTATATTTGATTTAGTTTCCAAAATAGTTCATAAGTTGATCTTGACGAAAGAACATGTGTATACTCTATTAGACCGTCCGCAATGGGAGCCCCACTTGATCCGCGACGATGAGTATTTCGACGGGGTCAGCGGGAACACCACCCCCTCCCTCGGCGGCGATCCACATGAGCCCTTCCACCCCCCCCCCCTCCTCGTTTTACTTCTCTCACACCTTATTTACTCTCCTCTTGGACTGAGGAAGGTTTTCAGATAAGTGACCATTGTAGATTTGTAGGTTTTAATGTTTTCAGTAGGGTAATGATACGATATAAAATTTTGATGGGGAATAATTTCAGTACTGTGACCATTATGGATGGTCTTAGATATGTGACATGTAAGTTTTACAATAAATATCATATAACTTAAAAAGTATGATTATTTTTGATTTGTATTTTTTTGGTCGGGATTAATTTTACTGATCCTTCAATTAGTAGTGATTCTCAAATTTTAGAATTCGTTTTTAATGAATAACACACAATCACCAATCATACATTTAAACTACACCTTTTTTTCCCTTCTAAATTACTCCATTTTTTAGTTATCTTTATATATTGAATAATTATGTCTATGTTTTTTTAACTATCCTAGTATATTGAATACTTGCTAACGGTTATGCAAATGTGAAGAAGACTTATTATTAGTTTTTTTTAAACATCTCAATAATTATTTAAAACATGAATAACACTATTAAATTTATAAAACAATTACTCATAACAGATTACGATACCAAAAGCAAATCTCCATTGTTCCGTCTTCATTAATATATTTATATAAATTGTTTAGAAAAAAATTAAATAAACAATACTGGGTCTTTAAAATTTTTAATTAAAACATAAACTGTTTCGGGTAAAAATTAACAAGATTAACTTTTAGCAAAACCGAATTAGAAAAGTGGGGTATTGTGTGTAACAAACAAATATGTTGAATATACTGAGGGTATGTTCAGGATATCCCTGAATATCTCTGAGGATATTTGAATATACCAAACAGAAAAATAACAATACACACGAGATTTATACGAGGAAAAGCCCTTAATCCCTTAGGATTGCCGGCATAAAAACCTCGGGAGGTGACAATCGTCACTCTGCCTAGTATTATTAATAATCAAATTAAGATAATACAATAGAAAGAGCACAATGTAATCGATACTATAATGCTAAATCAGTGAATGTTGTGTGTTCGTTCGATCGCCAGTGTCCTATATCGATCCATTGCCTCAATATTTATACTACAAATCTATTATAGACGTTTTACAACGTTCACAAATCAGTTCCTATTATTCCGGCACGTTTTCATCATGGAAGACCTCTTCAAATCAGCCACTTCCCATTTTCTTCATAGTGGTCAAAGCTATTTGCATCACGTTTTCTTGATAATAGGAGCAGTCAATATTCAACCTGAAATTTCCTGAAATCTCGCAATAAAGATTAAATAACAGAGATAATTGTTAGTAATATTCATATTCTGAAAATATCCCTGATCCCGAAATATCCTGGATCCTGAAATATCCCGGATCCTGAAATATCCTGAATGAGGATATTTTGGCGCCTAACAATTGCCCCCAATTTTACAGCGTTAATGTTTACAGCTGTAAAATTCAAAGATAAAATTTAAATTTCAAATTTTAAATCAACGGTTGCGAGATTGAAGGGACGGTTAGATTGCGAGGCGGTTACTGTAGGGATGTCAGAAAACTGTACATATACTGATCACGATATCCTCCTTTCAAATCACTTATTCTTTTCCGATCGTCTTCTCCGGTAAGTTTACTCCAATTTCTCTGTTATTTCTTAACTTTAATTTAGTAAAAAATGTCGCATTCTTCTTCTTCCTCCGAAGATAGTGATTTCTTTGATCAGAATATTCTTCAGTACACTGATCAAAACGCATGCACATTTGATGATGATCACATTGAGGTTATACAATCCTCTCGAGCTTTTTCTGAAGAAACCGTTTTTCGTAGATATGATCCTGCCTTAAAAGCTGACCATAGTTCAAACAAATGGGTTTGTTTTCCTGAATATCCATTCTCTTTAGGTCTATCTTTTCCTTTTCCCACTTTGATTTCTGAGTTCTTTCGAATCACTCGACTATGCTATCCTCAACTCATGCCAATGGGTTGGCGATTACTCGTTACTCTCCATAAACTAAACCATAAGTATGGTCTCAACATCGGAGTTGCCGAAATTTCTTCATCATATCAACTTCGTACTCATGGGTATTCCCGTTTTTTACTTCATAGACGGCCTGGTGCTCCTATTTTGGTCCATGGGGTTACCATGAATGAGGAGGAATGGCGAGACAAGTTTTTCTTTGTTAAAAGAAGTTCTATCCCTGGGGGAATTTCTCTTCCTGTTAGTTGGTTATTGAAGGGTAGGATATTTTAATTTTTTATTAACACTGTTTGAATTTTTACTAATTAGTTTTTGTTTGCTTTTTAATTATAGCACCGAAGTTTGAATCATTGATTATTGAGAATCAAGATACTCAGCAAAAAATCCAGTCATTATTGAGGATCGAGGAGAGGGAGCGAAAGTTTGTACCCTCATCAAAGGAAAATATCCCTATTTCATCTTCATCTCACAGTGTTTCTTCAGAACAATCGCAAGCTCAGATGACATCAGGTATCCTTGAGTTAGTTTTAATGTTTGGATTATTCTCTACTGTTATTTTATTTTTATTTGTTTGTTTAGAATCGGCTTTTGATCTTGAGGATCTCACTGATTTCCTTACCATCAAAAAAGAAAAAATCAGCCCTGTTCCTCCAAAGGCCAAGATAATGCACACTCGCTCTACCAAAACCTCAAAGAAACGCAAAGGCACCGACACCATCAACGTGGATGATATCCCCGATTTCCCTGCAGTTGATCTTCTCTACAAGGTATATCTCTTTTTATTATATTCTCCTGAAAACTATATCCTCAAATTATTCCTATTGCACAGGTTATCTCGAAGATATCAAGCGACAAGGAAGCATATGAAAAACAAATAGAGGATATCGAGGACCAGAGAAAGATCGCTGCTGCCAAGGCCAATCATTATGAGAAGGATAATTCCAAGCTCAAAAAGCAAATCAAAGATAATGAGGCCGCCCATAAGCTGAAGATAAAGGAAATCATTGAGGGGACGAAGAAGTCTGCTGCTGTCGCTATCCTTAAAGCAAAGATTCAGATGGCAGAGAAGTCAAAACAGGAGGGCTCGGACTTATGGGATAAGGACCTTGCCGATTGGAGTAAAGTTTTGGCCAAGCTGACTGGGGATATGGCGGAGACTTCTGATGCGGCAGTGAAGACGACGAGCGTGGTGGAGACCAGCAAGGTGGCAGGAGGTGAGGATATCGGAGCTGATGGAGGTGAAGGTGGTGTGGTGATGGGCGATGAAGATAGAGTTGCTAAGGTCTGAGCCCATTGTGTTTGTGGTTCTTTTATGATGACATGTGGTTGTTTTTAGACAATATTTTGATGTTAAGTCCCTTTATGGGCAGACAATTTATGAAGCTTTAGGTGGAGGGACCATGTGTTTACATGGCGAAGCCTAAAGTTTTCCTTTAACTTGATATTCTCAGTATACCGGGTGGAGGGACCATGTATTTTCATGGCGAAGCCTGGTATATCTGCTTTAGTATGGTTAACTTTTAGTTTAGTAGTTTTACTAATGAATACTTTTAGAACACCATGTTTTGTGCTATATCTTAAAATTTTGTTTAATCAACTTATTTCCATTGTAGCTTATTGTTCAGGTTTCTTGAAAATCATATTTGATTAAGATACTTAAATGTAAAGATATTAAAGATATTATTATCGTATACACATAGTCAAATTGAAAATATTCATTCGAGGCTATATTTCAGGATCAGATATTTCTAAAAAGTAATACTGTAATTAAAAGCGAAGGTATTTAACAAGACAAGAAATAAATACCAACTCCTTGAATGAATAGATTTATTTTCAAAGCTCTTCTTATCCCTGTTAGGATAATGTAAAAATTACATACCTTAATATCCTTGGATGTTTTACGAACATACTTTTGTAATATCCCGAAATAGTCTTGAATTTTGAATCCACATCTTCAATATCCTTAAGCATATTGTAAGTTGATATATTTCGAAATATCCTCGAATGTTAATTCCTGCACATGTTCAACAAACTAGAAAGATTGGGATAAACCCAACATACTGGCGACTAAGGCCGGTTAGACTGGCGACAAGGCCGAAATTACTGGCGACAAGGCCGATTATACTGGCGACTAAGGCCGGAATACTGGTGACAAGGCCGATTATACTGGCGACTAAGGCCGATTATACTGGCGACTAAGGCCGGAATGCTGGCGACTAAGGCCGGGATACTGGCGACTAGGCCGGAATTCGGAGGATCCCTGGTAATAGTCTTTGAAAATGAAATAGTCAGCCACTCAGCGTGTACTGGTCCCAAAATCTCCAACTATACCGGGATATTACGGAGGATCCATAGTTATAACCCTTGATAATGAAATTGTCAGCCACTCAGCATGTACTGGTCCCATTATCTTGGATTATAGCAGGATATACGTGCGCTAGTGGCGAGGGTATGAACCCTTAGTCTTCAAAGTTCTCTTGAGTCTTGATTTCAGGTCAAAACTTTGCAGCTAGACATAAAGTCAGTGCGGGGTCTTCATCAAGTTTTGATTTCAGGTCAAAACTTGGGTTGAGACATATAGCCTCGTATCTTCTCCAGCTATTCCTGCAAAAACATAGAATATTTTTGCAAAGGTAGGCATTAGGGATCCCTAAGCCTCTCCAATGCTTAAGTTAGTATCAGGATAATTTGAGAATGTATATCAGGATATAATAGTAGGGATATATAAGATTTTTGCGAGAAATAATCATGTAGAGTAAATATTCTAGTGAGCTTTATATAAAGTATGATTTTAAATGAATAGCATTCCATGCCCTAGGAATATTTTCACCATCCATAGTGATTAATCTATATGCCCCCTTTCCAGCTTCGGAATCAATTCTGTAAGGTCCTTCCCATTTTGGGGCTAGCTTTCCATCTGTTGGATTAGTGGTATTCTGGAATGCCTTTCTTAAAACTAAGTCTCCTACTTGGAATCTTCTGATCCTTATATTCTTATTGTAGGATTTAGCTATCTTTTGCTGATAGGCAGCCATTCTAATTTTTGCAATATCCCTAGATTCGTCAATAGTATCTATATCCTAAGACATGATTTCGTTATTAGCCTCTATAGTTTGTAAACTCGTTCTTGCAGTAGGGATAATCATCTCAGTTGGGAGTACAGCTTCTGAACCAAATACTAATGAGAATGGGGTTTGACCAGTCGCATTTTTTATAGTCGTTCTATCCGCCCATAGGACAAATGGAAGTTCTTCTGCCCATTTTCCTTTCTTAGATCCCAACTTCTTTTTGAGATTGTTTATGATTATCTTGTTGCTTGATTCTGCTTGTCCATTAGCCTGAGGATGTACTGGTGTGGAAGTAATCATTTTTATCCCCCACGCTTCACAAAAGTTGGTAGTTCTTTTGCCAATGAATTGAGATCCATTATCACAGGTAATCTCAGCAGGTATCCCGAACCTGGTCAGGATATTCCTTTTTATGAAGGATATTACTTCCTTTTCTCTAACCTGTACGAAAGCTTCGGCTTCAATCCATTTTGAAAAGTAATCAGTCATGGCGAGCATGAATACTTTTCCTCCTGGTGCTTTTGGCAGTTTTCCTACTATATCCATTCCCCATTTCATGAATGGCCATGGTGAGACTATTGGATATAGAGGTTCAGCCGGTTGGTGAAGGATATTGCTATGTCTTTGAAAAGCATCACATCTCTGGGAATAGGATATTGCATCTTTTCTCATAGTAGGCCAAAAATATCATGTTCTAAGGATTTTCGAAAGTAATGCTCTGCCCCCAGTGTGATTTCCACAATCTCCTTCATGAATATCCTTAATTACTTCTAAGGTCTCTGGTTTTTCTAAACATTTTAAGTATGGACCAGCTACCGATTTCCTGTATAGAATATCCCTAATGAGTATATATCTAGATATCTTGATTTTGAAGGCTCTATGGTTTGTTTCTTCATCAGGTATTTTTCCTGTTCGAAGATATTCTTTGATGGGTGTAGTCCAGGATATTTCATGTGCATCAATATTTTTCGGTTTAAGGATTTGGTTTGAGTCTTCTATATCTATTGCTGGATTTAGGATATGGAGGATAGGGATACTGATATCATCATAGATTTTCAGAGATGATGATAGGTTTGCTAATGCATCTGCTTCATCGTTCTCTTCTCTAGGGACTTGAGTGATATCAAAAGTATCAAAATATCCCACTGTATCCTTAACTATTTCTAAGTATTTTGCCAATTTATCTCCTTTAACCATATAGGAACCATTAAATTGGTTAGCTATTAGTAAGGAATCGACAAATACATGGAGGTGTCTTATATTCATATCCCTAGCTAATTGAAGTCCCACTATTAAGGCTTCATATTCAGCTCCGTTATTGGTTGCTTGGAACTCACAACTGATAGATTGGGGTATTATGTCCCCCTGTGGCGATTTTAGTATTATTCCTAAACATGTCCCTCTTACATTCGAGGCTCCATCAGTATGTAGGGTCCATTCACCAGTATCCTCATCTAAGAGTTTAACTTTTGAATCTGCTTCTGGTTGAATATCACTACTAAAATCTGCCACAAAGTCTGCAAGTGCTTGAGACTTAATTGCTGTTCTTGGTTCATAGACTAGATCATAAGTGCTAAGTTTTACTGACCATTTAGCCATCCTTCCTGATAACTCAGGTTTTCTTAACACTGACTTAATCGGATAGTTTGTTTTGATGTGTATCTTATGTGTCTCAAAGTAGTGCCTAAGTTTAGTTGATGCCATGATCAGAGCTAAGATTAATTTTTCTAGGTGAGAATACCTAGTTTCAGCATCTAATAAGCTCTTACTCACATAGTATACTGGATGTTGGGATCCTTGATAATCTTTAACCAACACTGCACTTACAGTAGTTCGGGATACTGCTAAGTATAGTGATAGTGGTTCACCATCTTCTGGTTTCATGAGCAATGGTGCTGAGAATAAGTATTCTTTTAAATCCTGTAGAGCTTTCTCATGCTCTTCATCCCATTGAAACTTCTTATTCTTTTTCAGGATATCATAGAATCCTTTGAATTTCTCAGAAGATCTTGAGATGAATCTATTAAGTGCGGCTATTCTTCCTGTTAACCTTTGCACTTCTTTTACGTTTGTTGGGGACTTGAGGTTTAGGATAACTTGTATTTGCTCCGGGCTGGCCTCTATTCCTCTTTTAGTGACCATATATCCCAGGAATTTTCCCGATCTTACTCCAAAATGACACTTAGAAGGATTAAGTTTCATGTTGTATCGATCCAGGATATCAAATGATTCTTTGAGATCCCGAAGATGATCTTTGGTAATCTTATATTTGACTACCATATCATCAATATATACCTCCATTGTGTCCCCCAGCTTATCCTTGAACATCATATTAACAAGCCTTTGATAAGTAGCTCCTGCGTTCTTCAAGCCGAATGGCATTTCTGTATAGCAATATATCCCCGTTGGCGTCATGAAAGCATTATCTTCTTGGTCTGAAGGCTCCATTTGGATTTGTTGGAATCCTGCCGATGCATCCATGAAAGTTAATATTTCATGGCCTGCCGTAGCATCTACCATTGAATCTATGTGTGGTAATGGAAAGGGGTCTTTAGGACAAGCTTTGTTTAGATCTGTGTAATCTACACAAACTCTCCACTTTCCATTCTTCTTTTGAACCACCACTACATTAGCTAGCCACCTTGGAAATTTTACTTCCCTAATCATCTTGGCTTTAAGAAGTTTCTCTACTTCTTCTTGGATGATTATATTCCTTTCGGGAGCAAATTTTCTCCTTTTTTGGTGGATAGGCTTGTAGCTTCTATCTATTCCTAACTTATGTGTAATTACGTCTGAGGATATCCCTGTCATATCTTCATGTCTCCAAGCAAAGGTAGAAATCCTTGATTTCAGAAAAGAAATCAGTTTCTCCTCAATATCTTTGGGGATATTAATTCCTATGAGAACTTTGGTCTCGGGATCCTCAGGATTTAGTAATATTTCTTTTACTTCTTTTTCCCGGGATCCCTGATTATCCCCAAGGTTATTCTTTGATTGCTATGTTGAAGGTGGTTTCGTCGTCGCCTTCATCGAGGACGAATAACATTCTTTAGCTTCCTGTTGGTCGCTATCAATCTTTACGACTCCCCATGGTGTTGGTAGTTTGACGCATTGATGATATGTTGAAGGGACTGCCTTCATATCATGTATCCAAGGTCTACCTAATATAATATTATAACAGGATAGAGAGTCTATAATACAAAAGCGTTGCATAGAATTTACCCCTTCGATATACACAGGTAATTTAATTTCACCGATGGTAGCTTTAGCTTCTCCACTGAATCCAACTAATACCAAAGACTTGGTAGTTATCTCTGATTCAGGGATATTCATCCTTTTGAGAGTCTCTAATTGGATGATGTTTACTGAACTGCCTCCATCAATGAGTATCATGTGTACATAATGATTAGCAACATATAGAGTGATTACTAACCCGTCGTGGTGAGGATCTATGATGTTTTCCCGGTCTTGTTCTTCGAAGGATATAGTAGTATCCTTGGTTATTGTTGAAGTCTTTGTGGGTCTTTCTCCATTCTCCATCTTAGCCTCTTTAGCATGTCTTCTGGCTGCAGAATAAGAAGTACCACATATGTCAGATCCACTAGAGATAAAGTTTATTACCTTAGCATCCTTAGGTGGAGATGCAGCTCTCTTTGGGAATCCATCAGGATCCTGTCTTCTTTCCTTCTTTTTACTGAGAAGTTCTTTGAGATGGCCTTTGCTAAGCAGATAGCTTATTTCCTTTCTCAAAGCAATGCAATCTTCGGTCACATGTCCAAAATCTTCGTGAAATGCGCACCATTTGGACTTGTCCTTTGTGGCGAACCTTTTATCCTTAGGGGGCCATCTAGCCTTTTCACTTAGATCCTGCATAGCACACATTAGTTCAGGGATATCTACAGAAAAACAGTACTCAGATATCCTGGGATAATCTTCATCATCCTCGTCATCATCTACAGAGTTGATTTTATGGTTGTCAGACTTGTAATATGGCTTGGATTTGAACGACTTGTTGGTGGGCGAATCGAACTTCCTTTTGCCTTGATCATTGGGAGGAGTCATGGTAATCCTTTTCTGGATTTCTTTATCATCTTCCAATCTTATGAATCTTAGTGCGCGATTCCGGACTTCGTCCATATTCCTGCAAGGATTCATAACCAAATCATCATAAAAAGGTGAGTTTTTCTGTAATCCCATCTTGAAGGCTTGGACTGCCGTAGTGATATCAAGATTAGGGATATCCAAGGATTCTCTGCCAAACTTGTTGACATAGCTCCTTAGATTTTCATCCGATCCTTGGGTTATCCTGTAAAGATCACTGGTTAATCTTTCAAATGTCCTGCTACACGAAAATTGACTGTTAAATAAATTAATCAAATGAGCAAAAGAAGTAATTGAATAGGGAGGAACGTTGAGTAGCCATTTTAAGGCTGCTCCTGTTAACGTTGAACCGAATCCCTCGCATAAGCAAGCTTCTTTCAAATGTGGAGGAATAGGATTAGTCTCCATTCTTTCTCTATACTGGGCTACATGTTCTTCTGGATCAGTTGTTTCATCGTATAGTTTCATGGTAGGAGTTTGAAATCTTTTCGGGATCTCAGCATCACATATTGGTGGAGCGAATCTGGATATCCTGTGAGTAGTTGCTGGTACTTCCGGGATAGGCTTGACTATTCCTGGTACAGTAGAGATCATATCCCGAAGTTTCTGGATCTCCTTGGCTACTTGAGGAGATATTCCTGAATCCTGCGAAGATCCGAGGTTAGTGGTTTCAAATGGAGAATAATTATAAGTGTTACCAGTATATGGCGTAGGGAGTGATGTTCTGGGGATAAGGATATCATCCCGAGACATCCCCAGGTTTTGGGATCCTGAAGAAGTTCCGATACTGGTCTGCATGGGGATAAAGTCTCCAGAGTGGTTTCCGGATATCCCTGATGTTCCAAAATCAAGGATCCTTGGAGCTATTGGAGTAATAGCTTCTGGCTGTTTGTTCTTTTTAGCCTTCAAGTTCTCCATTTCTCTGAGAAGTTTTTGATTCATTCGCTGTTGATCCATCATCTGTTGTTGTACCTGCTGAAACATACTCAGAATATCATTGTTAGAGATAAGTACAGGAGCAGAAGTGGTCATCTTTGTAGATGGAGAACTATCAGCAATGAAAGTAGTCTTCTTTCCAGAATTGTCTGGTTTCTTCGTGAAAACAGGGATCTGCGAAGAAACATTAGTAGTAGTAGCAGAGATAATAGGTAATGAAGAAGTAGATCTCGGTTGTGAAGCCATTTTTTGATATATTCTTCTAGATAACGCCTTTAAACAAGGTTTAATTATAAAAAACACAAGTTTGCCCCACGGTGGGCGCCAAATTGTTTCGGGTAAAAATTAACAAGATTAACTTTTAGCAAAACCGAATTAGAAAAGTGGGGTTTTGTGTGTAACAAACAAATATGTTGAATATACTGAGGATATGTTCAGGATATCACTGAATATCCCTGAGGATATTTGAATATACCAAACAGAAAAATAGCAATACACACGAGATTTATACGAGGAAAAGCCCTTAATCCCTTAGGATTGCCGGCATAAAAACCTCGGGAGGTGACAATCGTCACTCTGTCTAGTATTATTAATAATAAAATTAAGATAATACAATAGAAAGAGCACAATGTAATCGATACTATAATGCTAAATCAGTGAATGTTGTGTGTTCGTTCGATCGCCAGTGTCCTATATCGATCCATTGCCTCAATATTTATACTACAAATCTATTATAGACGTTTTACAACGTTCACAAATCAGTTCCTATTATTCCGGCACGTTTTCATCATGGAAGACCTCTTCAAATCAGCCACTTCCCATTTTCTTCATAGTGGTCAAAGCTATTTGCATCACGTTTCCTTGATAATAGGAGCAGTCAATATTCAACCTGAAATTTCCTGAAATCTCGCAATAAAGATTAAATAACAGAGATAATTGTTAGTAATATTCATATTATGAAAATATCCCTGATCCCGAAATATCCTGGATCCTGAAATATCCCGGATCCTGAAATATCCTGAATGAGGATATTTTGGTGCCTAACATAAACTATTTGAGAATAATTATGAACTACATGGCACTTCTCGCGCGTTGCCGCGCAAATTTAGCATAAACTATTTGAAAATAGTTATGAACTAGATGGCAACCTTTTCACCAATTCAAGTTCTTCAAGCTCGTATCCAAGACTCCCTACCTTTGATGCTAAACCGGTCAATTTTGCCACGAAATCATCAACCATTTCGCTATCATTCATCCGCAAACTATCCTTTTTTAATGTTGTAAGTCGAGCCACTCTCACTCGATCCACTCCCAAATACTGTGTTTTCAGCCCATCCACACTTGTTTTGGGTCTTCGTAACTCGACATTTGCAAAACCATCTCCTTGGGTATAGCTTGAAACAAGAAAGCAAGTGCTTGTTTTGACTTCTTTGGGCCGATTCCTTCGCCTAAAACTCTTGCATCGACGGTCTCCCATGTCCCATTTGCATCCATAATTGACTTCACTTTGACTACCCATACCGGATAATTCGTTGGGGTCAAAACCGGAACTTGATATGACATCGAACCGCCTTCTTTAACACGTGCCATCGCCAATTTTTCTGTGTTTGACAGCCCCAATCCTATTCCGATCAAGCTTGTTCCGAGAGCCTCTTCCACCGATCAAGAAGACAAGGTCACAACCACCTTTACCGTCTTCTATCAGCCTACAACACCAACCGAACCAACGCCGCCTGCGCTAATGTAACATCTGTGCCGGAAACGTCGCCGGAATGGTGAATGGAACAGTAGAGGCACAGTAACTCAGGTACAAACTACGTGAACTATTGATTATGCTCATAATATCATGATGCTTGATATTAAACTATTATGCTATTGTTTCTGTAATCTGATTAAACTTAACAGTTTAACAGTCAGAAACACATCAGACAACATTGAACGGTGATACAAATGCTTATTGATGTGCTATTATGTGTAAACGTATGCGAGGTTAAACAAAACAAAACGATAACGGTTGTTGTTACGGAATGCTAAACCGATGAGTTATTCGTATAGGTGACGATCTGTATGAATGATTCTGATAGTTTAACGTTCTGAAATAATGACTGTAAAGTAGAAAACAAAAGTCTGAAAGCAAAACCATTGTCGTGTTCGTTCGAATGACGATTCGAACGAATACGCGCGATGGTGACGCGTTCTGACGAAACGAAAACGATAAACGATACGAACGATCATAAATTCAAGGAAATAAAATATTTCCTATTTTACAATTTTGAAACTCATCATAAATGAAATAAAACGAAACTGTTTCAATAAATCGCGAACAAATACACGAAACGCGTAAATATGTTAAAATCCGATAAATAAATTAATATAACGATATTTAAAATGATTTTTAACAATAATTGTATTTTAAAACATCATAAAATAATCCTTTTATTTTAAAACCGTAAACACGCGCGCTACGTTCCGGAAACGTAACGAAAACACGAACCGAGCAACAAAAACGAACCCGAACCCGAACCCTCTCGGGGTATAAATACCCTAAATGAGGGTATTTTTCCCATTTTTCTCTTCTTCTCTCTCATTTGAAAACCCTAATCCCGGCTTTGTTTTCTCTTCACCATTTTGAACCTTCAATCTCTCATATCTTCCTTGTTTCTCAACGAAATAGAGCCATTTTTGAACCCACACGAAACTCTCATCATTCTCTACACGAAAGTAAAAGAAATCCAAGCTTTACACCGTCGAAATTGAGGTAAAATCGCGATCTTTGTAGCGATTTTAGGGTTTTCAAAACCCTAACTCGATCTCACCATTTTACTGGCCAAAACACCTTAAAGCCTTAGGGGAACAAATCATTTAGCCCTTAGAACAAGTTAGGAACAAACCTTCGTTGAAACACTGGTCGATTTCTTTGAAAAGCCATGGTTGTATCTGAGTAGCTCGAACGGCCGAATGACTCCACACAGACCGCCGAATGAGTACCTGCTTCGGCCGAACCACCCTCTTTCGCCATGGCCATTCGACAGCACACGTCTCATTCGGAAATGGGGTCATTCGCCCGTTATTTGACCACAGCACCACCACATTCGACCGACAGTATCATTCGGCCAAGGACCAACCGATCAGGCCATTCGCTGGATTTTTCCACATTCGGCCTAACACATTTGCTCGGCCCATGGCCACTGGTCCAGCCCATTTAACCGGCCCAACAGTCGACCCAAGACCCACATAATTTCGGCCTAAATAACATTGGCTCACACACATTCGGCCGAAGGCCACCCATTCGGTCCAAGCAACAGGCAAATCTCATTCGGCCATCTCCCTTACTTGGCCCAATTGTCAGCCCAAGGTGCTGATTCGGCCCAGGAGAGGATTGGGCCCACTGATTTCGGCCCATCATGGCTCATCAGGCCCAATGAAACTTGGTTTGGCCCGTCATTTGGCCCACATGGACTACGTGGAAACGAACACTTAAGATCAAAAAGGACTTCTAATATCATGCATGGAATGTTATAATATTACCAAAAAGGTGGTGGGTTTAACAAATGAAGTTCATAAAAACCTAAGACTTAGTCTTTTAGAAGATGATAACAAATGATTCCAAGGGTAGAAACAAATGGCACAAGGAACACGCAAAACTCTTTTGTTTAATACTATGGGTTATTAATCTATGACTTAAGGTCTAAAATTATGTTATAAACAATAATGATAAACAAAAGTACACACCTTGACGAGATTCAAAACAAAGTAAACATAAAACAAACACCTAGATATACTAAGTTTAATTTGAAATGGGTTAAAGTTTAGTGTGACTCATCCTAAGGAAACCCAGGGCCGAATGATGACCGAGACACTAAAGTGTTAGCCAATTTTTGGGCTAACACCCACACATACACACACCCACGAAACTTTACAACACATACTTACATGTTATGAACAACGTGGAATCAATACAGGATCGTGAAAACAATATCAATTACAACGAAGAGCGCGTGCATTCTTGTTATAGGCTAAGTCAACTACAACAAGTACAAGGTGAGTTCATTGTCCCTTTTCAAACTATTTTGAGTTTTAAACCGGGACTGAGAAGCATGATATACATTTTAAAACAAATGTTTTAAACTTAACAAAATGCTTTTATATGATTCTTGTATACAAACGTGGATGCTATACGGTTATGCCAAGTGCTAAAGGCATAAGTACACAGTTAATACTAATGCTACATGCTTATGCCAAGTGCTAAAGGCATAAGCTAAATTGCTAATACTAAAGCTATGTGTTAATACCAAGTGCTAAGGGTATTCACTATCTGATAATGCTATTGTGAATGCGAAAGCTACGGGTTATGCTAAATGCTAATGCTACTGGTTGATGCTATAAACAAATGCTACGAGTTATGCCAAATGCTAATGCTACGGGTTATCTAAATGCTAATACGAGTTATGCTAAATGTAAATGCTATGGGTTATGCTAAACACTAATGCTATGGGGTTATGCTAAACACTAATGCTACGGGGTTATACTAAACACTAATGCTACGGGGTTATACTACATGCTAATCTATGAGTTTATGCTAGATACTAATGTTACACTAAATGCTATTGATACTATGATGCTATAAGGGTGCTAAATACAGACACACATACACACATACATACGTATTGAATACTTGAAGCTATGGATACTATAAACTCTTGAATGCTATATGATTGCCATGCTAAAACAACGGTCTGGCCTCTCAGTGCTTGCCTTACCGGTTGTAAAGCTAGTACTTGTGCACAAGTTACGTAAATGCTGGAATCTTTGAATGCTATAAACTTGTATGCTAAAACTATTGGCTATGGAAGAACAATAGTTGGTCTCTCAGTGCTTGCCTTCATGTGTTCTTCCTAGTCGGGACTTGAAGAACAATAGTTGGTCTCTCAGTGCTTGCCTTCATGTGTTCTTCACAGTCGGGACTAGAAGGCATCTACTATGGTCTCTCAGTGCTTGCCATAGGGTGTCCTTCATGGTCTGAAATGAGGAAACGGACTGATGGCCTCTCAGTGCTTGCCATGCAGTGTTTCCCAAAACTATTTACACACGTGAACAGCAACTAGGACGATATTGGCGATCCTTAGTTGACTTTGTGTCATCATGGGAATCCTCTATCTCCCCCTATGTTGCTAATTTCACATAGAACTGGTATGGATTGAGACTGGATTCCTTCGGGCATTCAGTTGTTCATTCTGGTGACTCTCAAGCTAAACTCACGGATGCTATGGGTAAACTTACAAACAAAATGCTTAAACTATGATGGGGAAACGAGATTGAAGGGTAGGTAAAAGGCTTAATTATTATTAACAACAGTGTCATATCCGGATTAGTATGTGGTGGGATGGGGTCTGGGCGGGTTGTAGGCTCGACCCAGGGGTATGCCCTATATATAAGCATACAGATTTGGATATTACATGTGGAGTTAATAAGATTAAGGTTTTACCGAAAGGAGTTTGTTAAAGCTATTTAAACTTATAAACTACATGAACTCACAAACCATTGTGTTGACCTTGTTTCTTTTACATGCTTTCTCAGGTGATGCACAGGTTTAATCTAAGGCTCAGGATTGCATGCTAGGCAGCCCAACTAGAGGACCTAGCAGACTTTTGAAAGCACATCTTTTGTAGTTAATACGAATCTCTTTTGGATATCTTGTACAGATACAAGATAGAAACATTTGATTCTTTTGGATAGGTTTACTTAGTTAAATTATCAAACACTGATGCTGTAATTTAACTTTGTAATCCTAGTTTAATGCTAATTGTGCTTTAGATATTCTTAACAATGATGCTATGTAAACAATCTGATCAACCCGATTATCACTCACGATATCGCGCCTCGGGAACCTTCCGCCCGACGGGGACTCCGATCTAACCCCGCCGGCTCGGGGTGTGACAGCTAATGTCTTTGCGTTCGTGTTTTCCGCACCTCCGGTTAAGCTCCCTCTATAACAAGAACAAGTTGATCAAGGAAGGAGACTGCCCCTATTATTCTTCAGTGTAAGATGAAACTCAGAAACAAAATGAAACTTTCAAATTAACAAGGCTCTGATACCAAATATTGGTTTTAAGCTCAAAACTCACGAACATAAAGCTTTTAGGAAAGAAAAGAAATGGAGTAAATTAAGTTGCAGGAAGAAAGAAACCAAAAAGGACTGCAATTTATTCATTAAACAGGAGGCTATAAATAGCCATACACATGAGAAAGTGGAGCATGAAAATAGCAATAAAATACTCGTACACCTAAGGATTCGTACCACTTGCTACTGACCTATTCCTCTAACGTCTATCGCCAAGAAATTCGGTCAAACTATTATCAATTCAACAATAAACTATTAGCTACAAAAAAAAATAAAGACACAAAGCTAGTCTCCAACTTTCCATCCAGTAGTATACTCTACGTGAACACTTAAGTCTCTTATTCCATGCATTCAACTAATTTAAACAACTTCTAATTTTATTGACCCGTTAACCACTAAACCGTGACCCGTAAACAAACGATTAACCCAACAATCACCCCCTTAATCAATTAAGATGTAGAGAGGCTTACCTCTACCCTTAGGAATATAGAGGCTGCTTCCAATGAGACACCGGCTCATGATGCCTGATTAACCGACCAACCCAATGGTTTTAACGTTATTTTCTAAAAAATAAAGTAAAATAACGTTAAAATTAGTGCAACTTTACTTTTCCCTTAAGGGACGACACATATATACATTATATGCACGTACCACAAACAGGGAGATAATAACCTAAAGATATAGAATTTTGAGATTGGTTTCCTGTACTCTATTTTGGATCATACATAATAACCTAAGTTACTTCAAAAATGTGTAAAATTAAATGGATACAAATACCATTCCCTTGAAAATTCATGTATACACACACCTTGGGTACGTTTCATATGCCTTCTCACAGTCATATATATATATGCATATACACATGAGTGGAAGTTAAGGTGTTAATTTTTTTTACGTCAAGAGTTCGAGCTCCACAGAAAACATATTAGTATAAAAAATTGTTCAAAATATACACACACACACATACATATAAATAAAGTAGAGTATTCTCAAAAGGTATTGTATTGTTTGTGAAAGGGTGGTGTGAGAATGATGAGATACACTCACATTATTAATACACTACCCGAGAGAGAGAATTATTAAGGAAACTACTATCAACAAAGAAAGTGCATCTATTTAGGTGGTAATTATCCATAAAAAGTGTAACCAAATATACTGTTAATAATTGCCTAGTATAGCTTCTAATCATCTCCTGTAAATACTCTCGTTCCATATTTTTTATAAGCTGACATAAGGCATGCAAATGTGTAAAGATAATTGTGTGGAATTCAATTTAAAATACCTTTATATGGTAATCAGAGCCTTGCATCTCCTCTGAGTTTACCTTCATCGATCCACTGCCATTTTTTTTTCTTTCTTCCTTGCATTTTTTTTCGATTATCATGTCTACCATTATTGAAGTTACCGCGCACACTCATTTCCCCATAAAACTCACCTCCAATAATTTTTCCCGTTTCGAGAAAACAGGTTCTTGCAACCTTGACGGGACTCGGTCTAGACAGCTATGTCTACGGTTATGTTGAAGCCCCCACCAAAACTCCTCCCAGTTGATGCTACTAAACCAAATCCTTTCCGTCAAAACCAAATACTTTTGGGTGCTCTCCTTGGAATTTGTTCCGAAACCATTCAACCCCTCGTCTGCTCCACCGAGACATCACATCAAGTCTTCAAGCGCTTGACCGATAACTATGCAAGTGTGTACAGGTCTCACATTATCTCTCTGATGTCAAGACTTGCAAAGAACCCAAAAGGATCCAGACTGGTTTCCGAGTTCCTTCATGACATGAAACATATTGCCAATGACCTTGCTTTGGCCCAAAATCCAATTGATGATGAGGACCTCATTGTTCACGTTTTACACCAACTAGGTGACGACTATGCTCACGTTGCTGCTGCTCTCAAAATGCGAGACACTCCGATCACCTTCCCGGAGTTATATGAGAAACTGGTGGATCACGAGCGGTCCTTAAAATCCACTTCATCAACTTCTCTCATTGCTAGTGTCAATAACACTCAAAGGAAACACAATAAGTATTCATCCAAAACCGGCAATGACTCACGTATCTCCAATCATGTTTCTAACTTTGACCCAAGGAAAACTCGTTATCAAGGAACACACAATAACAACACCTTCTCTCAACGTGGTAATCGTAATTCCATTTTTTGTCATTATTGTAATATTTCTGGTCACGATACTAAATAGTGATGGAAGCTTGCACGTTGATGGGTTGTAAAACACATCCGGTTTTTAAATGATTTTGAGTCGATTTTAAGTTGTAAATATGTCGTTTAGAGTTCTTTTTAGATTCTTTTTACATGTTTATGTTTTTTACAGGCTTGTCGAATGAAATGAGCGGAAATCGAGTTCGAAACCCGAAAGAATCGAGCCCCGGTTGAAATCAAGATAAAAAGACAAGTTTTAATGATCTGGAGAGCATCGCGGTACGCGATGAGTAAGAATATAACCTTTGCTGTACGCGAAGGATTTCGGGGGTTCCCCGCTTGTTTTGTCCATCGCGGTATGCGATATGGTTTTGAATTGAGCTCCGCGGTACGCGACGTGTTTTGAAATTTGAAAAAGTCAAGATTCAAGCGAGAAAAAAGAGGAGACGCTCCCTAGCCATTTAGATTATCATTCTCGACCATTTTCGAAGGAGGAGAGCATTCCAGGAGCTTTAGGAAGCATTTGGGAAGCATTGGAGGGCTAGAAGACTTGGTTTACATGTGATTTCATCTCGGTCATTCTTTGTTCTCATTTGTTTTTAGTTTTCAGTATTTTATTTCATCTTATGCTATTGTTTCTGAGTATTCTTGACTGAATATGATGTTATTAGGCTAGTTGTTTGATTCTACTTAGGTTAGAATGAATGTTTGAAGGATTATTGATGACTATTGACTATTGTTTTGATTTGTGATGGAAAACACTTTTGTAACAGATCTTATTCTGTCATTTTGATGAGTTTTGCATATCTAATCTTGATTATATCAGTTTATATCATGTTCCATACGTGTTTATTGAATGTCTTTCGGTGTTAGACACGTATTAGGTCATCGACTTGGTGTTATGACTAGTTTGTGGCTTGTTTGATATCACTAGCCATAGGAAAAGATATAATTGATGTTTTTAGGGTTCTATGTGTATCTAAGTTTAGAAATCCGGAAGGTGATAGACTTGTCGGGTGATCTTTAGCATTAGGGTTTTCATGGTAATTACCCGAGAGGGTTGGTTAATTGAAAGACTTAGTGTTATTGTCATTTCGTGTCAAATTAGACATTCTAAGATTACTTCTTGCATCTTTGATGTATTGGAATAAGAAAATCAGGAATGTGACTTGTTCATTTGAGTACATAAGTGTTATTGGAAAAATCCGGGAGGTGATTCAATTAACTAGTGTGTTTATTGCAAAATTAGGTTTTCTTAGTTGGTTACATCTGGTAATTGATCCAGAATCCATTAGATTATCCATAATTTGCTGTTTAAGATCCTAGTTCCATCATATCAAACAAAGTCAATAGTGTCAATAATCACAAACAGGAATTCTACCTAAGTAGAGTTTTTCTCATTTGTTCAGGTTTTTCTAAAATAGTAAATCATTTCTTTCAATTAAATTTGTTAATCTGTTTTAGGGTTTAATATTAGTTGAACTTGCTTTTTCTAATTAGGATAATTAGTTTAATTGAATTGTTATTTTTATTCAAAACCCCCTATTTGTTTTAATTCATTTTCTAATCTGGTTTTGTTAAGTCAGTGTCTCGTGGGTTCGATATCCGGACTTTCATTAGCTATTCTACAATTGATAGGTACACTTGCCTTTCGTAGTGGTTTAGTTTAGGATTTTCGGTTTTAACTCGTTGTAATTAAGTTAAGTCTAGGTTAGTGTTTGTAGTGATTTCTTAGACCACTTTCAGGGACATCACACGTTTTCTTAAAGAAACCAATATTCGTATCTTTATGGGTTCACCAACAAACCCGATGGTTAACACTTCATCGGCGAGATCGACTTCACCCACACCACCGTGGATGTTTGACAGTGGAGCATCTCATCATGTTGCTTCTGACCGCTCGTCATTCCAAACCCTATCAGAATATGGTGTGCCTGATGAAATTGTGTTAGGCAATGGTAAAAGTCTTTCCATTTCTCACATTGGTCACACCACACTTTCTACTTCCACTGGCTCCTTAAACTTAAATAATGTTTTACTTGTTCCTCATTTGCGAAACAATCTTGTTTTGGTTTCTAAACATTGCAAGTCTAACAATGTTTCTGTGGAATTTTTTCCAACACGTTTTAATGACATCTACTATGCTGCTATCAAGTCTCTCCATCAACTTTCTCAAATAAACTCAATCACTACGTCCACTAGATCTCTTCTTTCATGGCATCACAAGCTCAGGCATCCGTCAACTAAAGTGCTTAAAATTTTGCTTAAACGTTTAGGACTTGGTTGTAACAAATTTTCAAATGTTTCTTTTCATTATGATTCCTGCTCTATTAATAAAAGTCATAAATTGCCTTTTGGTGAAAACTCTTTTAAAGCATCTAAACCATTAGAGCTTGTCTACTTCGAATGTTTGGGGGCCGGTTCAAATATTAAATGATGGTTATTCCTATTATGTCATCTTTGTTGATTTTTACACGAAATACACATGGTTATATCCTATAAAAAGAAAACGGATGTCTTGACCTTATTTCCACAATTTAAAAGCTTGGTTGAAAAATTCTTCCGCACCCCTATCACGTCCATTTTTACCGAAAACGGTGGTGAATATATATGTCTAATTCCCTACCTTCAAGCCAATGGTATTTCTCACTTTACCACTCCCCCACACACCCCGGAACAAAATGGCATCGTCGAAAGACGTCATCGACACATTGTTGAAACCGGTTTATCTCTACTTCATCATGCAAACTTACCACTTACCTTTTGGTCTCATGCATTCCAAACGATGGTTTACTTAATCAACAATCTTCCCACGCCTATTCTTGACTTCAAATCCCCATTTGATCGGTTATACAATGAATCACCAGGTTATATGAAACTTAAACCGTTTAGTTGTCTATGTTTCCCATGATTACGTCCCTATGCTCCTTCTAAGTTTCACCCGCGTTCCATCAAGTGTGTCTTTCTTGGATACTCATCCTCAAAATCCGCTCATAAATGTTATGATCCCGTCTGTAACATCTGTGCCGGAATCGTTACCGGAACAGTAATTTGCACAGTAAAGTGCACAGTATCTTAGGCACAAACCATGTGAACTAGTGTATGCTATTGACACATTATGCTTGACACGAAACTATTATGCAATTGTCTGAAATCTGATTTAAAACCTTAGGGTTTAACAGTCAGAAACATATCAGACAACACAGATACTTGATTTGATGCTATTATGTATAAACGTATGTGAGGTTAAACAAAACAAAACCATAACGGTTGTTGTTACAGAATGCTAAACAGACGAATTATTTGTATATGTGACGATCTGTACGAATGATTATGAGAGTTTAACGTTCTGAAATAACGACTGAAAAGTAGAAAACAAAAGTTGGAAAGCCAAACCATTGTCGTGTTCGTTCGAATGACGATTCAAACGAATACGCGCGATGGCGACGCGTTCTGACGAAACGAAAACGAAAACGAAGAACGAAACGAATGATCATAAACTTAAGGAAATAAAATATTTCCTATTTTACAATTTTGAAACTCATCATAAATAAAATTAAACAAAACTATTTTATTATTTCGCGAACAAAGATGCTAAACGCGTAAAAGTGATATAATTCGATTAATAATTTAATACAACGATATTTAAAATAATTTTTAATAATAAATACCATCCAAGTAGTTTAAAAATAAACTCTTTTTATTAAAGTTATGAAAAACGCGCGTAACGACCGGAAACACGACGAAAATACGAACCGAGTAACCGAAACGAACCCGAACACACTCGTGATATATATACCATAGATGATGGCATTTAATTCATTTGTTGGCAAACCCTCTCTCTCTCTAGCCTCAAGTTCGTCACCTCCTTCTCTCTAAAAATTTAACACTTCAAACATCAAGATCTCCATCATTTCTAGGTGGAATTTAGTGTTCTTGGTGTCCATTTGAAGCCCTTGATCTCCCCTACGCAGAAGTACAACGGATCTGGAAGAATACCCAACCATTTTCGAGGTAATTAAGCTTGAATGTCAAGAAAAATAGGGTTTCTTACACCTATGTTCTACGAAAACCCTAAACCGGTTTTGATGTTCTCACACGTACATCTACATCGTGAGAGTTAACATTTGCATGGGATTAGTCTTAGTGTAGCACCTACCAAACCCTAAACTGGCCGATGAAGATGAATGTTAACAGGTTCGTGAAAGGGGGGCATCGGCCGAACTGAAAGGCTGCGAACCCTCACCAACCGAACCCTAGTACACTCTGTCGAACCTTTAGGTGATCAAATAACCCAGGCACAGTAGCTCTAACCGAACCTTTCCAGATGTGAGCGAACCTTCCTTCCAGTTGGCGAACCATGCTGATGGCGAACCCTGCATACCAGCTAACCACGAACCTTCTGCATGTCCCCGAACCCTCGTGATGCAGCTTAGCCGAACCATATACCTTCGAGCGAACCCTTGTGCACAAATCACCGAACCTCTTAGCCAGATAGTAGCCGAACCTTATGCGACCACACACATACGATCGACCCAAGTGAATTATGCAATCCACACGACTACCAGGCCCATTAAGGCTGCTTCGGCCCATATTTGTGATACTTCGGCTCATACTTGATTCAATTACATGTTAACCGGGCTATGACACTTGACTAAGTCACCTAACATATCTAGCCCAAGTAACCGGCCCAATCTCGGCCCAACTATGGTGTCATTATCCATCTCTTTTTGTTTGGCCCACACTCTTTATTCTTGGCCCAACAATAGAACCCGATTTGTCTTGGTCTAAAGTTCTTCTCAATCGGCCCACATTATTGACACGAGGCCCAAATAGTTAGCCCATTAACACTCAAGCCATTTAGCCTTATCCGGCCCAATAATACCACTTAAGTGATCATTATGGCAAACTTATATTCGGCCCACTTGATTTGGGATTTATATAACACACTAAAACAATGATTAAGAACTACATGGAATTCTTTTATAAAAAAACTAAACATATACTTAAGTATACTTGCAAAGATCCATGTGATGCAACTAATAAACATAACATTTTAAAGATCTTGATTTTTTTTAGAACAAAGGAGGGTCGGATAAGGACCGTGATTCACTCGTGTTAGCCAGCTTTAGGGCTAATACTAACATTTACAAGCACACTAAACTCTACAAACAAACGCTTATAAACTACAACACTATGAAATCAATACAGGAGCGTAAACATCGCAACAAGTGCAAACAAAGAGCGTGCGTATTCTTGTTTTACATAGTCAACTACTAAGGACACAAGGTGAGTTCATTTGTCCCTTTTCTAACTATTTTAATTTTACTTCGGGACTGAGAAGCATGTTATACATTTTAAACAAATGATTTATAAAAATGCTTTTAAACCTATTCTTAATGCTTATGCTAAAGACTTGATACTTAAACCATACGCTTGATGCTTATGCTATAAACTATATGCTTAAACTACATATTCGATGCTAAAGCTTGAACACTCATACTAAATGCTAATGCTACATGCTAAGACTAGATGCTAATGCTACAATGCTAATGCTAATTGCTAAATGCTAATGCTAATTGCTAAATGCTAAAGCTAATTGCTAATACTAAATGCTAATTGCTAAATGCTAATGCTATATGATAACACTGGATGCTAATGCTACATGCTAACACCATATGCTAAAGCTACAAATTGATGCTGCAAGCTTTTGATTCTATGATAATGCTACATACATACATGATAATTTCTTAAAACTATGGATGCTTTAAACACTTGAATACTTATATGCTTGCCATGCTAAAACAACAGTTTGGCCTCTCAGTGCTTGCCTTACCGATTGTGAAGCTATTTGAATGCTATAAACTTGAATGCTAAAACTATCAACTATGGTAGAACATACCAAATTGGCCTCTCAGTGCTTGCCATGGTGTGTTCTTCATAGTTGGGACTTGAAGGAACAGACCGTCGGCCTCTCAGTGCTTGCCATAGGGTGACCTTCATAGTCATGACTTGAGTAGTAGACTGATGGCCTCTCAGTGCTTGCCATGCAGTGATTCCTCAATGTTCACTCATGCTACAAACTTAAACATAATGCTAAAGCTAATGACTATTTAAAATGGACCAACTGGCCTCTCAGTGCTTGCCAAACGGGTATTCTACATAGTCAGGATTTTGAGGAGTAGACTGATGGCCTCTCAGTGCTTGCCATACAGTGATGCCTCATTTTCTAATCATGGTGTAAACTTAACGAAATGCTAAAGCTATAAACTAAATGGATGGTAGGTAGGACGCTTAATTATCATTAACAGCAATGTCCTATGCGACTTAGTATGTGGTGGGACGGCGTCTGGGCGGGTCGTAGGCTCGACTCAGGGGTATGCCCTATATATAAGCATACCGAGTTGGATGATACAGGTGGTGTTAATGAGATTAAGGTTGTTACCGAGGGGATGCATGAATGCTTTTGGGTCAATAACATAAACTTTTAAACACAATGCTTGTTAAACTTATATTGAAACTAATACATACAAATGCTATAGACTTGTAAACTTTGAAACAGTAAACTAAAGCTATGATGAAGAATGAATCGAATGGTAGGTAAAATTGCTTAATTATCATTAATAGCAATGTCCTATGCGACTTAGTATGTGGTGGGACGGCGTCTGGGCGGGTCGTAGGCTCGACTCAGGGGTATGCCCTATATATATATAAGCATACCGAGTTGGATGATACATGTGTTATTAATAAGGTTAAGGTTTTACCGAAGAGGTTTGCAAAATCTATTTTACAAATACTAAAACTACATGAACTCACCAACCATTGTGTTGACTTTGTTTTCTTATATGCTTTCTCAGGTGACGCACAGGAATAGGCTTAAGCTTATGGATTGCATACTAGGATGCCAGTTAGCAGACCTAGTAGACTTTTGGAGAAGCACATATTTTGCTAAGGATACGAATCACTTTTGATATCTTGTACAGATACAAGATAGGAAACATATGATTCTTTTGTTAGGTTTATCGAGTTAAATTACTGAACATTGATATTGTAATTTAACTTTGTAATCCTAGTTTAATGTTTGATTGTGCTTTAGTTATTCTTAACATTGATGCTATGTAAACAATCTGATCATCCCGATTATCACTCACGATATCGCGCCCCGAGAACCTTCCGCCCGACGGGGACTTCGATCCAACCCCGCCGGCTCGGGGTGTGACACCGTCTCTCACCGCCTCTATCATTCTCGTCATGTTTATTTTGTTGATCATATTTTTCCCTATCAATCGGAAAAATCCACGAACTTCACTCTACCTGCTGTCACAACCTTTACCAATCCACCCCAACCACCTACGGCCACCATCACATCCCCTACTCTTCCCAACATTTCCCAATTACCTTGAAAATATACTGCAACACCTGCTAATTTATCCATTCCACCACCAAACAATTCCATGCACCCTCATCCAATTAATAATACTCCCATGCAAGCCTCACAATTCTCTATCCCACCTTCTGCCACCTCCCATGCATCCCCACCTACGTCACCCTTAACCCAAAATCCTATATCATCCCATCCCACTCTTCCACTACAAACTTTTATACCATCTCAGACCCTAACGTCACCATCATCAACTACGATAGAAGTTTCTTCACCCATTTGATCACAAACACCTAATCCCTCCATTCAGTCTCAGATCCCTCCCCCACGAACCAGGAAACCTAATCCCAAGTACTTTAATTCCAACTTCATTAACACTACCACTCTACACCCACTTCCACTAACTCTTGAACCCACCACTTATAAGCAAGCCCTCAAAGATCCCAAATGGAGAAATGCCATGGACTTAGAGTTCAATGCTCTCATATAAAATCAAACTTGGACTCTTGTACCCGCAACCTTTCACACTCCTATTGGTTGCAAGTGGGTATTTCGCATCAAGCGCAATCCTGATGGAGCTATTGACAAATAAAAAGCTCGCCTCGTTGCGAAAGGTTTCCTTCAACAATACGAAAAAGATTACTTCGACACTTTTAGTCCCGTCGCAAAACCGGTCACCATTCACACCATCCTTTCGATTGCTTAGCGAAAAATTGGCCTTTACGCCAACTTGATGTCAATAATGCCTTTCTTCATGGCACACTTCATGAGGAAGTCTTTATGCCTCAACCATCGGGATATGTTCATCCTCAATTCCCTAATCACATTTGCAAGCTCCAAAAATCTCTTTATGGTCTAAAACAAGCTCCTCGAGCTTGGTATATTGAGCTTACCACCTTTCTACTCAAATTTGAATTTCAAAAATCTCGATCCGATGCCTCCCTTTTCATCTACAATCGCCTTAATATCACTTGTTATTTTATGGTTTATGTGGATGACATTGTTCTTACAGAGAATGAACCCAAGTTTCTTGATCACTTCATCCAATCTTTGAGCAAAAAATTCTCAATAAAGGATCTCAGTATGCTTCATCACTTTCTTGGTGTTGAAGTTATTCCTACACCTAATGGTCTTTTTCTATCTCAGCATAAACACATACAATTCATTCTAAATCAATTCCACATGGATGGGGCAAAAGATGTTACCACCCCTCTTAGTACAACAGATCCTTTGTGTGCATCCGATCCATCTCCATCTGTTGATGCCACCCTGTATCGTAAGCTTGTTGGTTCCCTCCAATATTTAGCCTTTACTCGTCCCGACATTTCCTTTGCCATCAACAAACTATTTCAATTCATGCACAATCCTCGCCAAGCTCATTGGCAAGCCCTTAAACGTGTTCTTAGGTACCTCAAAGGGACCATTCATCATGGTTTATTCCTCAACCGTAAGTCTCCTTTCATACTATCGGCCTTCTCTGATTCTGATTGGGGGGTGTCAATGACGCGGGTCGATCTACTACAGCTTACATACTTTATCTTTGCACTAATATCGTATCATGGAAATCTACAAGGCAAAAGTCGGTATCTCGTTCATCCACCGAAGCCGAGTACAAGGCGTTGGCTAATGCCTTGGCCGAACTCACTTGGATCAATAATCTCTTGAAAGAGCTCGGCATAACTACAACCCAAACGCTGACTTTGTTTTGTGACAACACAGGTGCCACGTATTTATATGCAAATCCAGTTTATCACTCACGCATGAAACACGTGGCTCTTGACTATCATTTTGTTCGGGAAGAAGTTACTAATGGGCTTCTACGTGTTCTTCATATCAACTCTCAAGATCAACTCGCTGACATGTTAACCAAGCCACTTTCACGAGCACCGTTTATGAGAAATCGCTCCAAGATTGGAGTTTCTGACGGATCCTCCATCTTGCGGGGGCGTATTAAGGAAACTACTATCAACAAAGAAAGTGCATCTATTTAGGTGGTAATTATCCATAAAAAGTGTAATCAAATATACTGTTAATATTTGCCTAGTATAGCTCTTAATCATCTCTTGTAAATACTCTCGTTCCATATTTGTTATAAGCCGATATAAGGCATGCAAATATGTGAAGATAATTGTGTGGAATTCAAATTAAAATACCTTTATAGGAATGAGTGGCTTCTGCGTGATAACGCTCATGGGCATTAGCCATGCATTTGCTATTGCTCTCTCTTTTCTAATAAGTTGTGAAGGATTGGAACATTATTTCCTATGGTGTGAATCGGGTGTAACTATGGCCTAGCAAAATGAGCGTGTTGTGTTGGGTTAGAATGAGTACGGGTCAAGAGATGTAGGTCATTATGGATTTTAAGGAAAATCAGTTTGGGTCGTCTAGAATTAGTTGCTTATAAAAAAAATCAATAATTTGTACCCAAATCAACCCATTTATGTTTATGAGTCAAAATTTTGTGGTGTATGTGTAACTACATCTGGCGATCTTGATCCATTGTTTGCAAAGTGGATTGATATGGGTAGTTTTTTAATGCATTTGGATTGAAATACACAGTGGTTTTATCTTAGAATGGGTCAAAATAAACGATAACATTTTGTTGAGATTTTTTTAAATGGGTCAAAGTGGGGCAGTGGGTTATTTAAATGCCATTAAACAGGTTGAGATGTTTTTTAACTTTCTATCTATATACACGGTACAGCAAAAACAAAGATGAGGTTAGGGATGTTTGTCGGATAGGATACGAGTTATTCGTCTATTCGAATCGGGTTATTTGGATATCACTTGTTGTTGTCCGCATCCTAATCCAACCCTACCCGACCCGAATTGATTTGATTTGAATATAACCCAACCTGAATCTATCTGAATTAGGATTCGTTTCGGATTCTGATATATCCGAATAACCTGAAAAAGATAAATAAAAATTTCCTAATTTTTTTCTTGTTTTGGCTATTTATTTTTTCCCTATATTTTGGTCCATAAAAGTAAACATTTAGTAGCTTAGATTCATAATATAATACTTTAATAATGGTTCATTATCTTCTAATTGGATTATTTGAATACCTGAACAATCTGAATTAAATAAAACAAAAAATCGATCCGACCCGAATAACTTCTCAAACTCTAATATATTTGACACAAACAACCCGAATCAAGATTCGAAACGATTTTATTGGTTTTGGTGACGATTGGGGTTTCGGTTCTTTTCGTAGATCGATGAAATGATATAAAATCACCATATGCCAGTTCCTGCCAAAAATTCTGACCACTGCTCCAAGATCTGACTGACTGACACTAAATTTCCATTTGTTATTATCACCGTTGTGGCCTACGCTGTGTAATTCCAATTCCATCATGTACCACCATGGTTGTGAGACTTGATCATAGACCATACACCAGTTTCATTTTTTTGTTTATGAATTTGTTAGTATTTATCATGGGATTATTAGTTTGTTATTAATTTCTTCTTTTATTTTATCACTTTTATAGTTTTATATATAACAATATATATTTACGATCTTATATCATCTATGCTTGTGTTTATTGCTTCAAGAAAGTTGGATGCAAAAGTATTTCTTGTTTATACAACTGGTGTTAATTTTTTTTTCTATTAACTTGTTTTGACTCATGCTTATTTTTGTCATAATCCATACTTTTCGAAACGAGTTGTTTTGAACCGTATCTGTCTTGACCCAAATTCGTTTTTGACATGGTTGCCGGCGGCATCTGACCCAAACCAACTATTTTGTTAGGTCTAGGTAAGAGACAATCTCGTTCACACACCATACCCATTAACCTAAGAGCGTTTGTATAAACTATAAAGTAATACTTTTAAATGGGCCGGTTATAAATTATCAAGTATTCAGGTTACAAAGCCATGTGAACAAAATAAATCATATGCACGGGCCCAAACTGCATAATAAAAAGGCAACCTTGTTAACTTTTTTTTTTTTTTTTTTTGTAGTTTTATATATTCTAATTGTCAAGACTAAGACATAAGTTATTGGTACAATTTTGCAACTTCATTAGAATTGTCTAAAATATATATAATTACGTTCTTCTCATTTTGTCAGAAACTGAAAATACCAACTATTATTTCTATCAAACAAGATCTACACAGAATTCTTCAAAACGAAGTATAGATCATTCAACGAGAATACAAGAAAATCAACTACAAACACCGTGTTCAAAACATACAAACGAATCCAAACACATGCTCAAAACAAGATCTGATTCCTCACACAAGATCAGATCTACTACAAATGAAAGAAGTACAAAACCCTAATATGCCTTCGAAGGTGCGGTGTGGACTCAAGCGTATGTCCTAAAGCTTCAAATCTAAAGAGACGGTTGAATAATATCTGCTTTATAAGTAGTTCAAAAAAAAGTTATATATATTATTAAATATGAAAATTATTTGATAGAAAGTGAGGTCATAAGTTATTAAAAGGAGAGTTAATTGGCCACCAACTTTGGGGAGCATGTTAGTTGGTAGGAGTTTGTTCCCTTTAAATGAGCACAATCTGTGAGTATCATATTCAAGATGGCTGATGACTGATGGTGATGGGAATGGCACCTTACCTACACTCCATCTAATACCCATTATCATTCATGTCCCACCCATACCCAACTTTGGATGCCTTTGTAAAAAAAAATTATATCATTTTAATTTTACTTTTACAGTAATTAAAATAACAAAATATCATGTTACAAGAAATACATATATTTTGCTTACAAATCAAATATATATATTCTTTTCTTACTTCTATCATTTAAAATTTCGTTTAACTATAAACACAAACTTATCTAATCTTGCTTTTAAATCTACGTTCATAATCTTTTTTTTAACATGATTTGAACTCTCAACCTCGAGAATAAAAGTAAACAATTTAAACTTCAAGATTTATTTATTTATTTATTTATTTACTTACTTGAGGATACATGTGTAATTATCTATATTTTGTTAAGCTTTTGTTTGTTTGGGTAAAGGTAAAATTAGTTTGCAATAAATGTCATAGAAGTTAGAAATAGAGTTGAAGATGGATAACTACACTACACATATAGTTCAAAATGGTACTTGTTGGACTGTAGTAAATAGTAGGGTTTGTTCAAAAAGGTCAAAAGGTGATGTACAAATTTTGGAAGTAAGCAAAAAGTAACCCCAATAAGCCTTAGAGCTCTTTTACCATTTTTCACAAGTGTGAACATTTACCTTTAAATTTACATAACATATTAGAACCATACATATTACATAATTTGTTAGACTTGCATGTTTTTTTTTGTTAGAAGTGTTATGTATGTGTTTTATCACTTTTATGCTCAGGTAAAGAGTTTAAACAATACAACTTCTTGTTTTAACGAAGTCTATAAAATGGCTTGAAAATTTTATTGTATTGGTTGTGAAAATGGTTGAAAACAAAAAACAAAATTCTGCATTATTGAGATATGGATGGTGATTGGTTACAATTTTGGATCTGGATTCTTCGTAATGATTTATCATGTGGTTTGTGATTATTTATAATAGGTTTCGGAGAGTGTTAATGACGAAGAGGACAATATTGATTATAGATAAAATGTACAAAATTAAATCTTAATTATAACTAGATTTTCTATACTTAGTTGTGCTTAAAATTTCGTCAAGATCCCTAACATAAAAAATATTGTAACAAAGTTATGTCTTCGAAGTTACAATACTTAAATTTTTTAGTTAGAAATAAAAGTTTACTGTTAATTTTTTGTGAAGAAAACAAAAGTAAAAAAAATTATTTGTTATAATTCTCTAACTTTTATAACAAAAAATGAAAAAAAAAAACAAAAATACTTTTTAAACTTTTGTGACTAAAATAAAATTTTAAATTCACTATATATCTGTTAAATTAATCAAACTTTTGTCATGAAAAAAAAAATTAAAAGTTTATTATTCAAATTTTTATGGTTTAATAAAAAATTTAAGTTTCATATTTAAATCAACAGTCTAGCAATCAAAGATTTATAGCCAAAATCAAAGAAACAAAATTTTATAGTTCTCTTATATTAAAGTAGTCAAACTTTTGTTGTTAAAATATAAGAAATAAAAGTTTATAATAAAACTTTTGTGCTTAAAATAAAATAAAAACAAAAGTTCACTATTTATAATTTTGTGACAAAACAAAAGAAAAGAGTCTACTATTCTCTGTATTAGAATAGGAAAACTTTTATAAAAAAAATCAAAAAATATATTATTTAACTTTTGTAGTCAAAATAAAAGAAATAGAAGTCTCTTAACAAAAGACTATTTAAACTTTTGTTTCAATTTTTTTTACTATTCTTCTATTAAAACAATCAAAAATTTATATCGAAAACAAACAACCAAACAAAAAATTTAATATTCAAGTGTAACATGCCTTATTTGATGAGGGGAAAGTTTTTTTTTTAAAAAAAATTGGATAGATTCTCATATTTAATTGAATTTGAAGCATTTTATCCTCGATTTGGATGAACATCTCATCACATTGTTGGTTGTTTTGTCGGTCATATGATTTAATAAAAATATACATTCTTCTTAAAATGATTTTGGCGTTTCAATGGATTGTTTCCTGAATAAAAACAAAACACTTCAAAAAAAAAAAAAACTTCAAAATAAAAAATAAATAAAATAAAATAAAATTTGCATACAACGGAGTTTGTGTTACTCATGATGCAAACGATGTAATGATTGTTGATACCAAAACCAAGAAGACGCATTCATGTTTTCAATAATTCCAAATTTTTACCAGGGCACACAAAGGATGGGACGTTTATAATAAAATAACATATTTATCCTTAACTTTTTAGATTTCTTTCGCTAAAAAAATATCGTTAAATTGAATAGTATAAATATTTTCTTCTAAAAAAAGAAAGAAAAGTTTTTTCAATCCATAATTCTATCTATCTATCTATGCGAACAACATGCAAACTGTCTTACATATTTATATACTATGTTATTTACTTACGAATAACAAGGGTGAAATATAGGATACAATATAAAATGAAAATGTAGATACATAATTCATAAATCTCCAACTGTTTCTTTTCATAATTTAATATTTTATGACCTTACAATGTTTGCCAAAGTCAAAGTTTTGCTCTATCTATATTTTTGACTCTGGAAAGCATCACATACTGTTAATCATGTATGAAAACATGTTTTCCTAACAACAAATTAACCTTGTGTGTTTGTAGTTATTTTTGTAGCTAACACCGATACTTCGGTTAATTCTAAATATATATTCGTAACTATAACCAATTAGTTGGTTAATATATCATTAATTAGTTAATCATCAATTTTTGTTTAGTTTTTGTTCAATTCAGTTAAGTAATGGAATTGTTGATAACATAAGCAAAAGTTATAGATAAACTCGTGAATTAAAGATATATTGATGTTAAAAATATAGGTAAAACTCGTATGACTTTGAAGTGGTTGATAACGAATGAACAAAAAGAAAAAAAACTCACATGAACACAAACTCACATCTTAATATATTTAGTCTCACACATAATACCATCTTCCAATAAAAGAAGCGCACATACAAATATTAAAGAAACAAAAAATATGCAATAATTAGTTTGGTTTGCTTAAAGTCGGTTGATGAATTAGTTTAACTATGTCGAAAGTTCGGACCGTTATCAGAGATTTTTATAGTTGGGACCGCCAACAGCCAATTGATTAAAGTTTGGATTATTTAAATCCAATTTGCCTTTTATTTATGTTCTTTTGAACCCTTTAAATTTTTAATATTTTAAAGTTTCTCTCTTGTATATACAATCTGATTTTCTTTTTTATCGTTCAAAATTTTAAAAATAATGTGCATTGTATCGAGCGAATTTAACATGTTGATTGCTCGTGGTGGAGAGAGAGAAGAGAGAGTAAAACATAAGGGATGATGGCTCCTGTCATGTGGGTTAGATAAATCAATTACCAACCCACCCTAAGTCAATTTTTATTACATAATACGATTTATAATTATTTTTATAAAAATTAAAAAGTTTATTTTATTGCAAAAAATAAAATAAAATAATTATTTGAAATACAAAACTAGATAAATCCACAATATGTTTTTTTAAATAACTTGGTTATTAAAAATTATGCTAGAATGTTCACAAAGAAGAAATTAAACAAGTTGTGTGTTTAGATTTTTAAAAAGTTTAAAAATAAGAAGTTATTAAAGAAAAAATATAATTTTGGGTTTAAATTTAAGTTACAACCTAGGTTGCTTGACCAACAAGGTTGTTCTCTTAAAATTATTTTTTTCTTTCTATTTTTTTTAAAACAAAATCATTGACCAACCCTCCTAAGTTGCAGATGGGGATGGTTCAAGAGTTTGAATCAAATTTTGGTCTAGTTGAAATTGAGAAGAAGTTAGAATAGGTCGTTAAATTCATAAGGTATAATTCGTTAATCTAATCATGGATAGATTATTGAAACTCTAAACACAAAATTTAGAAAATTATGTGAATTATTGTTACCAAAAAGTAAAAAGGAACCATCTTTTTGATTGTTTGGTGTTTAAGAATTCTTGATTGATGTTTATGATTTAGAGTAAGAAAGAAAGAAGGTATAGTTTAATGCAAGTTTAAATAAAATGGCAATGCAAGTTCCAAGCAAGGATAAAGGATTCAAAAGGAATCAATTAGAGTGTGATGGAAGGAATGAATTAAAACAGGATCCAAGGTGTTGCTCAAAAGAAGGATCACAATTAGATCATCTAATTGGCATTTTATTTTTGAAGGAAAAAAAGTTGGTTTAATATAATTTTCATTACTAACAAATGAAGGAGAATCACAATCCGTTTCAAACCTTGAAGTTACAGAAATAATCCGAGATTTTGGCCAGATGTTGATAAGTTTGGAGATCAAATGTCGGATGGTCATGAGGAATCATGGTTAATCACAAAGGTTTGAGATTGGTTCATAGTTTAAGGAAGGTAGTATTTCAATCACTGTTACAAAAGTCGGTCTTCAAGGTCGAGTACTCGTTCCAAGGAGTTGTTCCGAGGCCGAGTACTTCCTAAGTATTACCCGATTACTCGCTTCAAGAAGCTATTCCGACCTTGGAGCGCCTAGCGACTTATAGTATATGAATAGTCAAAGTCAAGATTGCAACCAAGAGTACGTTCTAGTTTAGAATCAAGTGATGAAGGAATCAAAAGGAAGAAGCAAATAAAATAAGAAGAATCAAACTCAGACAACAATTAGAGGGTGATTATTAGCCTTAATTGTATGAATGAGTTTTGATAAAAGTTACGGGTCAAGAGCATCAATACTAGGAAGTAAGTTTGTAACATGTTATGCAATAATTGATACTTTGTAATGTAATTTATAAACTTGGTAACATAACTGTAACAGTATATGATGTATAAGGTTACTCATATCAGTTATCGCACAATTTATTTATACGAACTTAGATGGGGATATTCATACGCATCCCTAAATAAAATTATCGAAGTTTCTTTTACTCATTCATGCTCTTCATCTTTCTTAATTTCTTGATTGTGACAAGGTGTCGTCAAATGGTGAGTGTGGCTTGCCTTTTTTTTTTTCCTTGATTAAGTATGAATATAACATTTATATTTACTCTAGCTAGTAAATATTTCGTGATTTCTAAATTTTTGGTTTACCTAATCAGAGTGTATATGGATGACACTTCATATACATTACGTGTAACATTCATCATCCCAACATTATATATAGCTATTTAAATGTTTTGCTGTCAATTAGAATGAAAATTAAATTTCTTTTTGTTTTTGATAGACGATAGTTTTACAATTGAAGCAAAACATGCTTTCTTTTTGTCTTGTTTTGTTTTTAATAGCTTGAAACGACAACACTCAAGATGAAATTTTAACCGTTCATCGGATTTGACGTTCTGGGGTGTGCGTCCGAGCCCACCGCAGGAGTAACCCTACAACTGGATAAACCCTTTGGCATTGTTTCGGTAAGTATGTTTCGGCTAGGATTTGAAAACTAATTACTGATATTAGAGGATTTAGCTATAAAGATAAATTAACATGTCTTATTTAAACAAAACAACATAAAAAAAACACCAAATAAACCTACTTCAATAAGTGATGACAAAACATAAACCAAAGTTTGTGTGATCTATAGGAATCAAGATGTGAAAGTTTTTTCTTAAATCGGTGAAAGTTTAAATGTAATATGCAAAATTAATCATTAGTAGCTTTTGTATGCCTGTCAATCAGCTTAAAAAACACACAACTTGGCTTGAAAATCTCTCGAAAAAACTTGACCCAAGAGAAAAAGGTTTATTTTTAAACGTGTTGAGTCAGCTCAACTTGTTTTGTAATTGAGCCTAACTTGACCGAGTGGGTTGGTTTAGCTCGGGCTTGGCTAATTGACTTGACTTATTGGCTCGTCTTGTGGCTAACATGATTTTAAACAATATCATACGTATGTATATATAAATAATTATTTGTTTATATATTCTTTCATTTATTTTTTTACCAAAAAGATAATAGTTTTATATATATATATATATATTAGATATATAAAAATATAAAAAAATAGTAAAATTAAATAATCAACTTGGCCTATTACTTTATATTTTATTAACTGTCGAATATTAAAGCTTAGAATAAATTACCAAGATGGTTCTTATGGTTTACTATTATTTGACTTTTGGTTCCTAAGATTCATAAATTACCTATATGGTAACAAATTTTAAATATTTGTAACACTTATAATCCTTATGTGAAGGTAATTTGGTCAAGTTTGTGAGCGGAATTTGGTGACCTAAGGACGATATGTGTTACAAATGTCTAAAATTTGTAACACATATAATCCTTATGTGAGGGTAATTTGGTCAAGTATGTGAGCGGAATTTGGTGACCCAAGGACGATATGTGTTACAAATGTCTAAAGTTTAGGACCATATAGGTCATTTGTGAAACCTAATGTCTAAGAGTGAAATACCAGGAAACCATATTCACCATATAAGTAATTTACTCTAAAGCTTAAGATCGTGTATTTAACATCAAATTTTTTCATAACCAAACAACTTGAAAAGCAATCGAATTTGAATTATAATTTCTTTAGTTTAAAAATTGTGTATTATATATAAGTTAAAAATGTTTCTATGTATAATACGTAACAAATGAAAAAAAAATTAAACTTGAAGAAAACTAAGACCCTTCGTGTTTTTAACTTTTTTACTAAGCTCACCTTTTTAGCTCGATAAAAGATTCAAGGCGAACTGACTCAGCTCGTTAGTTTTTGAGCTTGACCTCATGCTTAAGCAAAGTTTGACTCAACTCGTTTACAACCCTCGGATAACCTGCTAAAAATCTATAACATAAACTTATGATAAAATAAATATTTAATTGCATAAATGATCTATATTGTATGATTAGATTGCATGTTTGATCCTCTGGATTGAAAAATTGTAAATTTAGTCCAAATATTTATGATAAGTTTATATACATTCTTCCTATGATTTGGTTAAATTGCATGATTGGTCTCTAATATTGAAAAATTGTAAACTTAGTTCAATCATTTGTGAACAACAATAAATTAATTAAGATCTGTTAATATAACTAATATGTGAATTTAAACCAATTATTATAACACTGTTAAAATAAATCATTGTTTAAATTACATTACTTAAGATCGATTAATATAAATAATTTGTGAATCTAAAATAATTATTTAAATATTGTTAATATAATTTGCAAATTCAAAAATTTTAAAAATCTTGTCTACTTTACATTTTTTTTAACATTTTTTGATATTTTTTATTTTTTGTTTAATAAAGCAATATAAATACGACTATTTTACATAAACTCATGAGATAATACAAATTATTTTAATAGCGTTTAAATAATTAGGTTAATATTTAAAAAATACAATCATAATTTGATATGAGAACTACATGCAAGTGATTAAACCATAAGAATCATTTATACAATCATCTCATAAATATTTGGATAAGTTTGCAATTATTAATATTAAGGACCAAACATAATGTTTGACTAACTTTCTTCTTTAATGTTTAGACTAAATTTTAAAATTTTAAGCCTGAGAACAAAACCAACAATTTAATTAAATCGAATCATTTAAGCAATTAACTTTAATATAAGATATTAGTTTAAGTTAAATTGAAAAATCAATTAAATCATTGAATTTAACAGGGATCAGAACATATAGTATCATTAAATACAATCGTAATTTGATATGAGAACTATATGCAAGTGATTAAACTATATGGATCATTTAAACAATCATCTCATAAATATTTGGACTAAGTTTACAATTATTAATATTGAGGACCAAACATAAAATTTTACCAAACCACAAAGACTTTTATGTAACTTCCTTAGACTATAAGGTATGCCAAGTGACCCACTCACTCCACCTATGCGCCACATAGGCGCCACATAAGCACTCACCACAACCACTCACCCCACCATTTTGGTGGAAATGCCCCATTACCCATTCACTCCACGTCATCATTCCCTTTTAAATTAAATTGAGATATAATTAATAAAAACAAATTAGAAATTAATAAAAAAATTACAAACTAATAAAAAAAATTAATAAAAAAATACAAACTAATAAAAAAATAATAAAAAAGATTACAAATTAATTATATCTATATTTATTACGAATTTTATCCTTCTCCCGCTCGGCAATTTCACGGTCGAGCCCGGTTAAGTGTTCGGTGTTGGTGAATAGAAGTTGTAACTCTACCAATCGTTGATGTTCCCGTTTTAATTCGTTAAAGTCACCGATTCGTTGAGATAAGTGTTTTATTCCTTGGTTATAATCCGGGGTCGTTTGAGATGAAGAGTCTTGTCTCGCCCTTGCTCGGTCGGTTTTTGCGCGATTTCTCCCGGTCGACGAGTCAAATCATCTATCTCGTCGTCTTCGTCTTCTTCTTCTTCGTCGAGATCGTTTAGATTTATATTCACTCAAGCATCCGACGTGCCGGGGCTATCGGTTAACGATGCTTTTGATCGTTTTGAGGCCGACGTTTGTACAGTCGAGATTCGAATCCAGTTCGGACATTTCCTCATAAGCTCCCAACTCCGTTTAAGCGTGATGGGGGCGTTAAACTCTTCCCGGTATTGATCTTCCGATTCGAGCTCGATCATCGCGTCGCTTTGGCCGCTCCGACGAGTTTGCCATTTCTGGGAATAAATCCCGTTGAACTTTCTAACCTTTAGGTTCATGCCACGCCATTTGCTAGAGAGCATATCGTTTGTACGATATTCCCCACGACCCATGGCTTGAAAAAATTGATTTCGGATTTTACTCCAAAAGTCCGGTCCTTTTTGGTTACGACCTATAAACAATTAATAAAAAAATGTTAAAAATTTATAAAAAAAATATTAACTATTTTAAAAAACTAAAAGGAAAGTAATTACCAACAATTGGATCTTCCGACATATCGATCCAAGCTTTTGTAAGTTGAAACTCTTCCTCCGTAGTCCATTTTTCTAGATGGGATGAACCTCCCACAGCGGGTTCGGTATCCCCGGCTTGTTTCTTTCTGTGTCTACGCCTTTGTTTTGGTTGCGTGCTTGGACCGACATTTGTAGTGGGTTGGGTCCCGGGTACAACTTCATCCTGAGATAATTGTCCAAACCCGTGCGGTTGTTGACTCGAACCATAATCGGCGAATGTATAAAACCCTTGTTGTGGGCTTGAATCAAAATTCGGTCGATAGCAGTTTGAATCAAAAAAAGGATTTATTGGAGAAGGGCTAAAGACCCAATTCGGAGGTGGCGTGTTATGGTTTCGGTTAGGTGGAGTGTTTGGGTTATAGTAATTTGGGTTTTGGTTGGGATCCATGGAAATTATTTTTTTGGTTAAGAAAGTTTGAAATGGGAAGAGTGTGTATTTTTTTGTGTTGAATGTTTGAAATGGGAAGTTAAAATTTTTATGGGTTTAATATGTGAATGGTTTAAATATGTAAAAAAAAAATTTTTTTTTCCTTCACCAACGGCTCTCTCCAACGGCCATATCAAGCCCTCATGCCCGTGAATCCTCCCACGCCCCTATCACGCTCCTAGGGGCGGTGTGCCACACCCTCCCACGCCCATTCACACGGCATACCGGATAGTCTTACAAATATGTTTGGACTAAATTTTAAATTTTTAAGCCTCAGAAGAAAATCAATAACTAATATTAATATATATATTAAAACCAACTGAAAAGAATAGTAAAGTTTTATTTTTTCGATTTTGGTCACTAAAGCTTTTATATAATATAAAGTTTTGTTTTTTTTTGATTTTGGCCACTAAAACTTTTAAGTTTTTGTTTTTTCGATTTTTACCACTAAAACTTTTATATATTATAAGGTTTTGTTTTTTTGATTTTGCCCACTAAAACTTTTTAAAATTTTGTTTTTTTGATTTTGGTCACTAAAACTTTTATATAATATAAAGTTTTGTTTTTTCGATTTTGGCCTCTAAAAGTAAAGTTTTGTTTTTTCGATTTTGGCCACAAAAACTTTTAAAGTTTTGTTTTTTCGATTTTTGGCACTAAAACTTTAATATTTTTGTTTTTTAGAATTTGGCCACTAAAACTTTTTAAAGTTTTGTTTTCTCGATTTTGGCCACTAAAACTTTTATATAATATAAAGTTTTGTTTTTTCGATTTTGGCCACTAAAACTTAATAGTAAAGTTTTGTTTTATCGATTTTGGTCCCTAAAACTATAAAGTTTTGTTTTTTTGATTTTGGCCACTAAAACTTTTTAAAGTTTTTTTTTTAAATTTTGGCCACTAAAACTTTTATATAATATAAAGTTTTGTTTTTACGATTTTGGTCACTAAAACTTTTATATAATATAAAGTTTTGTTTATTTAATTTTGGCCACTAAAACTTTTAAATTTTGTTTTTTCAATTTTGTATAATTTTATGTTTATATATATATATATATATATATATATAATTGTATAAAGTTTGTGATGAGAGATTTGATTTTGCTATGTAACTTATGATTTTGCAAATGATATATAATACCCGTTATCGGAAGTGTACTGTGATAACGCGCCGCAACGCGCGGGTGGGATTAAACTTAGTTTAATTTAATTAATGGAATCATTTATTAAATTAACTTTAAAATAAGATATTACTTTAAGTTAAATTGAAAAATCAATTAAATCATTGAATTTAACAGGGATCAGAATATATAATATCATTAAATTACATTGCACTCGTTTGCAGTTTTTCACTACAATGAAATCTTAAACTCCAATCTCCCTTTTGATTAATTTTAATTCCGTTCATTTTTGTTTCAAAGCTCATCTTCTTCGCAGCTTTAATTCTTTTTTCGCCATAAATAAATCATCTTGTGCAACATATTAACTCATTTTATTTACTTGATTAATTAACTTAACTTGAAATGTAAGAATTATTAATATATAGACCCCAGTGATCTTAACTGCCTTCAGATGAATTCTTAGCCGTCTAAAATCATCAACATTAAATCCTGACCTCTTAAATTAGGAGGTTACATGGATTATTCAGCGGTTACCGGCGGTTTTCCGGCGACGCTGCCGATCATCGACACCTGTCCCACGCTTTCCATGCAGTTGCAGCTCCTTCATCTTAAATATCTTCTTCTGTATTATCTCTCTTCCCAGCGCCAAGCCGCCACCACCACACCGTTAGTGTTCTGCCCTACTCTAGCCACCACCGGCCACTGCAACAAAGGCACTGTCATCATTATCACATTGTATCACCATCAACACACTCACACCAAACCACCAGTGATGATGACTTTGTGTCGGTCATGGTGTCTTTGCCTCACCACCGATGGTGTGGAGGTTGCGTCGGATAAGAGTTAGTCGACGATTCTTTGTGGTCGTCGGGTCTTGCTTTCCTAATCAATGTCTGTGGTTTTTGGGTTTCCTCTTCAACGTTTTTTTTTTAGTAAACATAACGTTGTGTGGTGGGGTTGATGGAGGTGTTATGTGTGTGTATATCATGCTGGTGGTACTCTTTAGATCTTTTACCTTTATACAAAAAAGAAGATGAAAGAAGATGAGTTTTGTATATACAAGTACAACAAAATTCAAGGTTAAACATATTTTCTTTTTAATTATTTATGTATTATTTTTAATATTATATTAATTTTGAAAAAGATAATCTGAAAGCTTGAATGACAGCACACTGCGACAACTCTGCAAGCACATCACTCGAAATGTTACTTTTTTTATATTTATATATTTTAATTAATTGTTTTCATTTTCTTAAGTATAATGAAATTTACTTTTCTTATTAATTCACTCTATAAATAATTGAAATTACCAAACTCATTCTTTTATTGATTACAGTCGTACAAGTTATTTTATTTACTTATCATTTTATGTTTATTTTCCTATATTATTTATTCTATTATTTTCTGAAAACATATGTATAACTTTTTTTTCCTTAAGAATATATCTTTTAAGATTTAACACTAGAATATAGGAACAATGGCTAAGGTAAACGTCATCAAATTCTTCAAAATTTGATTTCTTTTTTCTTTATTAACTCGCTAGAATTGTTTAATTTTTTTTATAAAAAATCATGATTATATTTGTTACAATTATCAATTATCATAAAACAATGTTTAATTCATTTTAATGTATAAAGTACATCCTAATTGTCGCTTTAAAATTATAATTTTAAAAACTTTATTGTATATTGATGGTCGAACAAGTATTAATTACATTGTTTAATATATAAATACATTAATTCAATCAATGTTTTCTTTTTATTTAATTTTTTTCGTATACATATTTTTCTTTGCAAGTGAACAGTTAGACTATATACAATAATGTGTAGTTACTAGACAACTCATCCATAGTTGTATTACTTCAATTCATATACTACACATGCATAAACCATTCAGACGGGTATAAAACTATATTGAAGAGTCAAAAAAATTATATTATTTAACATAATATTGTTACGATAATTTTAATATTAATGTGATACAAAAGTTAATGTGAAACTATAATATTTACCGGCATAAAACTAAAATATAGTCTATACAAAATATAGCCCTTTTAATCTTAATGTGATAATATTTATAATTTTAACATTAATGTGATAATATTAAAACACTATTTAATATTGTGTTAAAAAATGAATATGCTTGTCACACCATAATTGACACCCAAGTCCTTCGATAGGCTGAATGTTAACACCATTTTTCGAAACTGCTATGTACAAAGGTGTAGTGGACTATTAAAATTTTGAATAGAGCAATGTAAAACGATTTTAATTTTGAGAAAACTAACACATATACGAGTCACTCACAAATTATCCCTTCCATTTCATTCTTTAAGGGGTGATTGAACTTTCAATCTCACAAATAATGGGTAGTGATGGACGATTGGGTAGCTATGAGTCGAAATTTTATTTTCATTCGATCTTTTTTAACTAAAATGTCTATCTTACGATTTATGCGTTAATTAATTAAAACTTTTTTTGATGGAACGAATTTTAGTAAATTGATGAGATTATACCAAAATACCCGTCCACCGGACGGGTATAAAACTAGTTATATTAGTTTTTAGAAAAATAAACTGTTGGGATTGTTTAAAGCATATTTTGAACATTTTTACTAAGCAACATATTTTCATTTATACAAAGTTTACCCTCTTATTTTTAAAATATCATAACTTTTATTTACATTGTAATTATTTTTTAAAATATTACATTTTTAAAGTCATCGTATTTTAATTTTTAATTCTAGTATAGTTTTTTAAAACTTCATTTTTGCAAAAAAAAAAAAAAAAAATTGTCGTCCCATTTTGGAAACTCCACCATTTTATTGAAAAAAACTCACACTTTAAAAATCCTCGTAAGCATTTTATGCAAATGTTATTTTTTTAAAATAATACCATTAAATTCAGATAGTTACATTGATTTAATTTCATGCTTCTACTTTGTATCTATGCTACAGTTCGTTACATTTTTATAATTTAAATTGATTTCATAACTTGTTACATTAATCTAATTTAAAGTTAAGATGAGGGATTTTTTTTAAAAAAAATGGAAATTTTGTGAAATGGCTGAAAATTATTGTAAAAATATTAATATTTGTTACGTTGATGTAATTACGAACGTTTGAAAAAAATATTTGACGATTATGTATATAACATCATATTTTTTACAATTAAACAACTTAAAAACTTCTTGAATTTGAATTTTATAATTTCTTTAGTTGATAAATTGTTGATTATATGAGTTAAATGTGTTTTATATATTAATGTGTAATGAGTAAAAAATATAAAATTTGAGCCCTTTCATGTTTTGAACATTTTTACGAGCCGAGCATGAGCTCAAACTCAACTTTTCAGCTTGATAACATACTCAAGCCAAATTGACTTAGTTGATTAATTTTTAAGCTTAACAGGCCAAGTTTGGCTCAACTTGTTTACAACCTAGAATAACTTTCTAAAAATCTATAAATAAATTTATAATGAAATATAAGATAAGTTTATTGAAAAAGAAGATAGAAAAAAATGAATTAAATCATTGAATGTAACAGGGGTGAGAATATAATATCATTAAATTGCTTTGGACTCTTTTGCAATATTTTCACTACAATGAAATATTGAAATCTTAAACTCCAATCCCCCTTTTGTTTAATTTCAATTCCGTCCATTTTCGTTCCAAGCTCGTCTTCTTCGCAGCTTCAACTCTCTTTCTCCACCATAAATCACTCACTCTGTTTCTTGTTCTTTCAGAGCTTCAAAATCAGCTTCCAATGAACATATCTTCCATGAAAACCCTCTGAATCTTCAAACCTCAAAACCATGGATTTTGTGACGACGACAACATTCGACAATACTTCTGTTCTAAGTCATGATGATAAAAGCAACCATGGATCTGGGTTCACCAAGCAACAGAGATCTGATGATCACGAACGCCTTCCTCTGACCTGCAAATCTTCAAGAACCGATTACTTTGACCAACCCAACAAGACAATGCCGATGAGATCTGAGTCTCTGCTTTCACTTTCGGCTTCTGATGCCAACAATATGCTTAGTTTTTCATCTTCTTCACCCGCCATTGCATTTAAAGATGGAAACCAGAGTTCTATCTTCTCTTTCTACCAGCCCTCATCTGCTTACATCAGAAATGCAGGTATGTGTACGCATTTATATGTAGCAGTGTGTGTTTTAATCGATTTATTACTGTAAGTTGCGAAAACAGGTGTTTGTTCTTTAATTAGATATATGGGTTTTGTTTAGGTTGAGTGTGATCTTGAAAATATGTTAATGGTAGTAAATCTTGATGTTTTTGGATTAAATTAGTGATCTTGCAACATGGGTCTTTGAAATCGGATCCTAGGAACAAACCCAGTAAATGTTGTTTTTGCTGAATGCAGAGGGAGATAGAGAGAGAAACATAGAAAGAGTGCTATAGTAACTTGTACATTATGCATTGGAAGCTGTACTTTTCTGCAGTTTTTGTTTTAATTTGAGCTGTGATGAATACAAAATAGCTGTCGTCAGTCGTCACTAACCAACTGGCATCAATGGTGTTATGGTGACGGTAGGAGTTGTGTGTGATGTTGTTATTTGACTTGCAGAACAAAATGTCTAATTCCATATTAATCTCAGCTCTGCATGTCCCCATTTTTGGTCTGATAATTAAAGACATGTGCTTTAGCAAACAGGCGATGGGTCTTTTCATTGGATAATGGCATCTATGTAGGCTATTTGGAAGCAAGTTTTTGTTCTTAGAGTCTTGTCAAGTTTTTTTTTTTTTTTTTATATAATTATTTTTTAATATTTTTCATTAAGATTCTTGGTTTTTTTTAACACATTTGATGATGTTACACTTGCAGGGTATGGTTATGGTTATGGAGGGTTACAAACTGGTATGCATATGCCTGTTTCAAGATATAAAGGACCCTTCACCCCTTCTCAATGGATGGAGCTGGAACACCAAGCTTTGATCTACAAACATTTTGTTGCTAATGTCCCTGTTCCCTCAAATTTACTCGATCCCCTTCGAAAATCGCTCAACAGTTTTTTGTTCCCGGGATCAACCCCATACGCGTCACGTTCCTGTACGCGTAAAGATTATTACGATAAACCCTAACTTTGTTTAAGTTGTGTTATATTTCAGAATCTGATTTGTATTTATTTCTCTCTTTTGTGTGAAGATGGATGGGGATCTTTCCATCTCGGGTTCTCAGGTAACAATGACCCGGAACCTGGGAGGTGTAGAAGAACAGATGGGAAGAAATGGAGGTGCTCTAGAGATGCTGTTCCTGATCAGAAGTACTGCGAAAGACACATCAACAGAGGCCGCCATCGTTCAAGAAAGCCTGTGGAAAGCCAAAATGGCAAAGCTGTCTCCGGGCCTGCTGCTTCTAAAGCAGGACCTGTTGTTTCCTCATCATCTGTACCAGTTTCGACTACTCTGGCGCATGCCATTGCTTCATCCACGCAAACTCCGATCACTAGGTGAAGATAAAGTTTCGATTTAAGTTGTTTATGGTTTAAATTTTGATTCTGAAACTGTAACATGCCTTTTGTTTTGAACGCAGGACACAGGAAGCACAAGCATATGGTATCAACTCATTCTCAGTTCCAAAACAGAGTAAACCAATTGAAGAATCATCAGATTCTTTGTTGTATTCTGCAAATTATGGTTCATTTTTGGACCATGGTGCATCAAACGCGAACCAACTTCCAAGTTTTGTTGACGAATGGTCCAAAGATGAGCTGATTAAGCCAGACTGGACCCAGCTCTCCATGTCCATTCCCATGGGGGCTTCAGATTTCTCATCATCCTCAAACTCTCCGGTTCAAGAGAAGCTTGTGGTTCCACCACTTGTTTTGACTCCAGAATTTGACCTTGACCCGACCCAGAAACATGCATCAAACTGGATTCCCATTTCGTGGGGAAACTCAAGCTTGATGGGAGGTCCATTGGGAGAAGCCTTGAATCAAACCACTAGTAGCAGTGAGGTAAGGTGCAAGAATCCATTTTCGGGTCTAGAAACAAACCAAACGAATGAAATGTGGGGTGCGGTCGGTGATCATATGGGATCAGGGTCTTCACCTACTGGAGTTTTGCAGAAAACCACATTTGTTTCTCTTTCAAATAGCAGTTCTGGTAGCAGCCCGAAAGGGAACCGAAAGGATGAACATGGTGTCGGTGATCAGTTGCTTCTTTCAACACTTGCTAGTATTTCTTCATTGTAATGTGGCCGATTTGTGAGTTTTTTTTTTTTTTTTTTTTTTTTTTTTTGAATTGGTTGGGTTTTGTGACCTTGTTTTTAGGCAAAAGGTTCATTGTGAAAATATGAACATGTATGAAAAGGCAATTTTGTGCCGCCGACTATATTAGAAGTGATTTTAATGTTTTGTACTTTAGACATCAATCTAGTAAATCAATCTATAATGGTGGTTCGTGAGCCGACCGTGAAGTTGACTGCCAAGGCCTGTGTGACTGTGTCCTAAGGCGACTTATGTGAGAGAGATGGCTCAATCCATCCTAGACTGTGACGGAGGGTGTTATTAGCTGGCTGCAGTCGGTGGCTAAAACGAACCGGTTTGCTGTGGCTAAGATGAACAGACTAAGCCATAAATTATGATAAGAGCCACCGTCTAAAATAAACCATCTAAGGGCCGGCTAGAAGAGTGGTAGTAGGCTTTATTACTGCCTGTTGAAAGCGCCTGCTACTTGGACTTTGAGATTGAACTAGTTTACACACGTGTTATAATTAACACGTGAGTATTAGACCGTGGGGTGTGCCAAGGCACCAGGCATGGTTGGGGCGTTAATGGGCGTGGCACACCGCCCCCCTTGGGGCGTGAGAGGGGCGTGGGTCATGTGGCATGACTAGAACAACGGCATGGGTGGGTGGGTTGGGTTTTCGACCGTTGCACATAAAAAAAAAATTAAATAAAACCTATATATAAAATCATCACAAACTCTTTAATATTCACATCTCACTCTCTAAAATCTTCACATCTCACAAAAAAAAATCAAACAAAAAATCAGTATTTTTTATAAAAATGGAGTTTCTACGAGAGGATGACGATTTTAACGAAGGAGAAGATTTTTTAATCGAAGCCGCACAACTTACTCTCGACATCATCAGACAACAAGTTGAAAGACCTGTTCTAACTCTCGACATAATCAGTATTAATTTTTTTTATTAATTTGTAATTTTTTTATTAATATTTTTTGTTAGTTTGTAATTTTTTTATTTATTTTTTATTAGTTTGTAATTTTTTTTATTAATTTGTAATTTGTTTTTATTAAATTATATTTCAATTTAATTTAAAAAGGAATGATGACATGGAGTGAGTTGGTAATGAGGCATTTCTACCAAAATGGTGGGGTGAGTGGTTGTGGTGAGTGCTTATGTGGCGCCTACGTGGCGCATACGAGAAGTGAGTGGGTAACGTGGCACACCCAATAGTCTTACAAAGTGATGGTAATACTTAAATAAACATATTAGGTTCTGATGAATCGGTTATAGAGACAAGTAAATATATAAGCATTATTATATCCTTCCATATAACAAACAACTTTGTATAGGTAACTTAATAGGAGACAAATAATAAATGTCAAAATAAAAATAAAAACTTTAGAAAAAAAAGATTGGAGATCAAAAAATATTGTAAGAAAATATAGTTAGAAATATAATAGACTGAAAGAAAAGTTAAATTAGTCACATAAACTCATTTAAAAATACAATAAAACAAAATTAAATAATAAAGATGAGATACCTAAATTAAATTAAAAAAAAAAACTAAACAAAACAAGCAAGTAGAAATAAAAAAAGTGAAAGAGAAGTTGAATCAAGTTCAGGAAACTGAGTAATTAGTGGAGGTAAAAAAATAAAATGTTTCCTAGACATGAGAAATTTTAAAAGTTAAAAAGAAATAAAAGAAATATTATAGGTTTAAAAAAGGGGGAAAAAGAGGTAACGCCTTCCCAAACGTTTTAAGACTATCCACAGCGGTCACCCCACTGAAAACCCTTCCCCACTGAAATTTCATGCCACGTCATCACCCTACTGAAAACCTTAAACACTCACAATGGTCACCTCACTGAAAACCCTTCCCCACTATTCCACGTCATCAACATTTTTTAAATTTAATTGATTTATTTAATTTTTTTTTGCAAACTAAAAATAATAAACTTAGAATTTAATTAAACCATTCAAATAAAGATACAAATAAAATAAAAATTACATTGTAAATTTAAATAAAAAAAACATACAAAAAAACTAACAATTCAAATAAAATTTAACGATATTTATCCAAGAGTTTCTTTTTCATTTTTTTCATTATTTCACGATCTTCGTCGTCGAGCATGTCGGGAGGCATAGACTCAAGTGCTCTGAGGTTGTCTCGGAGAGTTTTCTCTTCGTGCATTTTTTTCCTATCTTCGTGTTTTTGTTTTTGAAAAGTTGTGAAAGCTTGGAGTTGATCAGCGAGTTCGGTTGTTGACGGGTTAGAGGAGACGGTTTGACGACTATAAGAGGAAGCCCGTTTTGTTGTATCTCGACCCGTCGGTCTAACCGGTTCCGGTGGGGTGTCGAACCCGGCTTCTTCTTCGTCATCCTCGAGGTTAACCGCGTAATTTGTATGTGCGGTCGAACCCCCCGGCGAATACTCGCTCGATTCGGAGTTTTTGGTTCTTTTTGAAGAACATGGGACCTCGTTACCTTCTTGGCAAAGAACAAGGAATTTTGGCGAGTCTTTTATCGCCACCCAAACGTGGTAGTGGTTAAACGTTTGGCCGTTACTCTTTCGTTGGTATTCCTTTTCGGCCCATTTCAACACGTTCTCGTCGCTCATCCCGCTTTTTCGGTTGTTGGCGCAGTTGCTATAGATCCCACTAAACTTTGTTAACTTGGTGCCCATATCCTTCCACTTTGAATTTAGTTGATGATATGTGCGGTATTCGGCATCGAATCCCATCACATTGTGCCAACTAACGGTTACTTTTTTCCAAAAAATTTCACGTTTTTGCGAATTACCTACAAAAAAGAAATTAATCAAAAGTAAGTAAAAAAATTAAACCCTTTAAAATAATATATAACAAAAACTAAGTAATCAACTTTTTACCTTTGGTTTTGTTCTCGAATTCGTCCATGTAACATCTTCCGAGAGCGATTTCCTCATCGTGAGTCCATTGATTCGGTGCCATTGGACCACTACTCGGCCATGTTCCGGCCGACTGTTTGTTTTTCTTACCTTTTTTGCGTTTTTGAGTGTCTTCTGTCTCCGGCACGACCTCGTTATCAGGTTGACTCGGTGACACAAAATCAAATTCGAACCTAGGTTGGGAGTAGGGAGCAAAACCGGGTTGAAAGTTTGAAGGAGGTTGAAAGTTTGAAGGAGATTGAAAGTTTGATGGATGTTGTTGAAAGTGTTGGATGTTTGGGTTATGTTGTAGTTGAACCAATAAATTTCTAAGCGATTCAGGATCGTATGAGAACGGGTTGAATTCGGGATTGGGATTGTTTGGCCTTGGATTCATGTTTGTAATTTTTTTAAAAAAAATATAGAGAGAAAGATGAAAGATGAAGAGATTTGGATGGTTTTTTGGGTAAAAAGGTTGAGTATTTATTTAGTTTAAAAAAATTGTTTTTTTTTTTTTACAAAATTGCCGTTGAACAACGGTCAAAATATAGTGGCCAATCAAAATGCTTCATATTCGACGGGAAGCGGGAGCCGTTGGTGGCATTTCAGCGGGGGCTGCGGGCAAGGGGGCGGTGTTCCCGTTGGGCACCGCGGCGGGAAGAGGCACCGCTGGCCGAACGGGACACCCACTGTGGGCAGCCTAATTGAGATACAAAACCAACTTAGACAACCAAGGGCTTCTAGCCTAATGGTTACCCCCTTGACTTCGCTATGGGAGGTCTTGGGTTCGAATCCGGGCTGAAGCAAATTTGCTGAAGCAAGGTCAGGGGGTTTACTCAGTTGTGGGGTTCCTCCTGGGGTGGGCTCGGGCATACGTTGCAGAGCGTCAAATCCGAGGGGACGGTTGAAATCCCGTCTTGGGTGTCGTTGTACCAAGCCGTTCAAAAAAAAAAAACAAAACCAACTTAGACATTAAACATAAGTAAATGCCTACCTAGCTGAATATAAATTGTTACAAATATATGATACAAAACATTATTTTTGTAATTATTAAAGTTGAATTATAGAATGTAAATATCCTCCTTAAACATATACAATTTGATGGATTTTGTAGGTTTATTGAACAGTATTCGGTAGAAGAGCATTTTATGTTTCGAAAATTGAGGATACAAATCAAGAAATCAACTTTAAATTCTTTTTTGAAAGATAAAAATTGGTAGAACCCATGATAAATGAGAGAGATGCTGCCTATGAATCATTCACATATTCTTCTGGATTATATGTATAAGCGAGACTCATTTGAAAAAAAAATAGACATAGGTATATCTAAGAACAAACAATTTTGATAGGAAAGATTCCTCTAATGACTTATCTAGGAGCTTTTATATTAATGAAATCTATAGAATTGTGATCAATCAAATATTGCAAAGTCCCGATATTTATTACTAGTTAGAATTAAACGAATTAAAGGAGAATAATATAACAACAAAAACAAACATATTTAACTACCTAAATACAATTTGAATTCTAATATAGATATAGGTTATTATTATTAGTACACCGTTGTACCATAACACCATATTTTTGTATTTTTAATATTAAGCATGATCAAGATTGGTGGGGTCGAGAATGATGGGAATAGGTATTAATTTAGGGCTCTTTTATTTGGACATCTCACTTTTTTATTTTAACACTCCTATGGGCCCGTCTTGGCCTTGACTTATTTTTCCAAGCCATTTTGGGTGTCAAGCAGTTTGGGTAATTTGATACGGCCCGTACTATCCAGTACGGGCCGTCTTGAAGTTATTGATTTTATTTTACGTATTTAAATAATTTTTAACGATATACGTTTAGTACGTGAATTATTTGAACGATATACGACTATTCTTAATTAAACATCATACTTTTGTTACGTTATCATTTTTAACGATATTGATTATTTACGAAATCGTTTTAACTAAATATTTCATTTTATAATTAATTTGTTTACGTTAAATTAAATAATTTAAACGATATAAGTTTGTCGCGCAAATATTAAACAAAACAAACAGAAACAATACAAATGCAAAAAGAAACATACATATATACAAAGCATAAGTTTTACATACAAGGAAACAAAATACAAAAATACAAAACTAATTATGATCTGGATGGTCCAGCGGACAATCCGTCGTCTGCGTAGACGCGTGGCTCCGGGAACAGTGGAAGCTGTGACCCGTCCCGTCGCGCATCCTCTGACGCGACCGTCCACTAGACCAAATCCTCATAACGATCGAGCCGTCGCTCGACGCGTGCCTCCCAGGCGACCCGACGACGATCGGCCTCAGCCATCTGCTGAGCCATCTCGTTGCACCGGGCGGCAATCTGGTGCAACAACGCCTCGAGTGGCTCGGTCAGGCGCACCGCACGGTAAACGTGCGGTGGATGCTGCGGCGGCGGCTCCTCGCGCGCCGGTGATCGAACCGGCTCCTCCCGAATCGGCTCGGGCTCCGGCATCGAACCATCGTCCTGAGGTTGCTGCTGCTGCTCCGGCACGATGACGACATGGGTGGCCTAAAACGGTAGGCCGTCTGATCCAATAAACCGCAATCCCAGACCCGGGATGTCGGCGGCAAGTTTCATGCTCAGGATCGTCCGACGATCGAGCTTACAAGGCTCGATCGCCGGCAGATCCTCAAGCATGTCAACCATGCCTCTGCTGCGAGCGATGTGGGTGACAAAGGCGCCACCCCACAATGTACCGCGCTCCTGTCAGTGGTAGAAGGAGGCGTAGTATAACGCAAAACACCGTGCCAGGTTGCACGGCCTGCCAGCAATGAGTGAGTGAAGATAGAACATATCTGCCGTCGTCACCCACTCCTGGCTCTAGCCGCGACCTGAGATGGTCATCACGATGAAGCGGTGGATGTAACGAATCAGAGGATCTCTGATCGTCGTCACCCGTAGTCGGTGGCCGGTGAATGGCGTATCAGATATCTAGGCCCACCAGGCCCTCATAACCCCTCCTCACCCTGCGTCAAGCCCTGGGTGAATTCGTCACGAACAGTCTCCAGCTCATAATAGATGCCTAAGTGCACGGCGAACCGCTCGATCGACATCTCGAAGTGCTGTCCGCATAAGGAGAACTCAATATCTGGAGAAAGCTCCTCGTCATCCTGCTACCGAACTGCTGCCTGGTGAGCTCTATATATCGAAATGTGGATGGAATCTCCACAGTGATCAGCCTGTGGGTGGGGAGCTCCGCGATCTCGAATAGGCGAGTCCACGGTGTGTCCTCGCTGAGGATAGCTTTCGCAAGCACTGCCTCCCCGGCATCTGCAAGAACACCCAATATATACAACGTGGCATCGCCACGCTCATCCGCAAAATCCGACGGCACCTCCTCGCTGCCGCCGAGTCTGGCTCGAACTGCAGCCACTCGTGTTGCGACAGCGCGAATGTTTCGGGATCTAAGGGCGGCTGCGGCTGGGCGACGTCGTTGCGGTGTGGAATGTCGGCCTCCATCTCGATAAGTAAGTAGGGGCTGAAAAACAAAAACCGAGCGAATGTTAAAATTTTTTTTGATGAAAAAGACGGGCCGTACTGCTCAGGACGGCCCGTACTGCTGATCGCCGTCTTAAAGAAAATCAGGCCGTCTGTCCAAGACAGCCCGCCTTGGTCAAGACGGACGGGCCATACCAGGCCAAAACCAGGCCGTCTGTCCAAGACGGCCCGTCTTGGCATACCAGCCCGTCTTGGCATACCAGCCCAAAGGTCACCTTCTTCATTTGACGAAAAAGAGGGGCCGTACAGGTTAAGACGGCCCGTCTTGATTGTGGGCTGGTTCAAATTTGAATGACCAAGACGGGCCGTACTGGCCAAGACGGCCCGTCTTGTTCTTATTTCGAAAACAAAAAAACAGTCAAAAAGGTCCTATTTGGATCCAAATCCAAATGTAAACACATATTCATGATCTACGAAGCATCGGAGTATCACCGAATTTCTTCTTGTTTTTTATTTTCTGTTGTAAATTGTATACATCTCTAAAGATGGTTACTGTGACACCCCGTAATTTCCATGTCAGACTTTTATTTATTTAAATGTTTATTTAAATACTATTTGTACACGTGGCACTAGAATTAGTTTAATTTAGTTTGACACGTGGCACGACAGTACGAACACTGACACACGACTAGATAATTCGAGGAATTATCGAGAAGCAAGACACACGTGTCAAAACACACGAACGTTGGTGAACGTTTAACACATCGTGTAACACAACACTCGAAACCTCACGAAACACTCACACATTGAACTTGGAAGTTCCAACGAGGCCAAACGATAGTTCCTAAACTTGAAAACGGAGACGAACGGATCAAACACATGAAATTAGGCCTATTGGGCTCTTCAGGGGCCCATCGCGGTACGCGATGGCCTATGAGAGGCCTTACAGTAGTACACGATGGATGGGCGGGGGATTTGAATCCCGAAATCCGTCGCGATACGCAGAGAGAATCTGGAGCCCTCTCCGCGGTACGCGACGACATCCAGACGCCAAATCTTTATAAAACCAAGATCATTATGCCTAGTCTACCCATTTCCATCATTATCTTCGATCTTCCACGCCACCCCTCAACGAAATCCTCTGCAAAACCCTCTGGAACCTCCATTAACAGCCATTGAAGCTCAAGGTTGAAGCTTGGATGCCACATTGAAGACTTGGAGAAGACCTCTAGACCTCAACCACTATCACCACCTTCTTATTGGCCGCTGTCCAAGAACTTCCAGAGCTGCTCCAACACTTTCTTGACGATCTAGAGCTTGTGAGGTAGTCTTCACATCTCATATGGCTTAATATCACTTCTACAACACACATGCAAGCTTATCATCACACATGCAAGCACCCTTGATGCACAAACACGAATTTTAGATCTGGGTTTGTTGATTTAAATGTGTTCCTTGATGATCTATGATGATATATTAGAGATTTATGACGATCAATTATGATATGCTTATGAAAATCTCATGATTTGTATATGAAATGATGAAATATTGACATGCATGGATGATCTAGTGTATTATAGATGTTTGTGGATGTTTGTAGGTGCTTATTGATGATATTAGAAGGTTAGCTCATGGTTAGATTGTGTTAAAATGGCTAAAAACATAGTTTTTGATGAACTTCCTATTAATAGAAACTTTTTATTTACAAAATGGTGTTATGGATAAAATGGTGAACATGCATGCATATAGTTATGCCATTTGGATGATATTGTGATAATTAGAAGCTTAAGGATGTGATTGGGATTTTGAAAATGGTCGTTTTTAGCAAAGTTACTAAAGATAGTAACTTTTGCGGGTCAAATACCGTTAGATGATGATTTAGACCATGTTGGTATGTTTTAATGATGTTAAATGATTTATTATGATGATTTGTGATATAGAAATGGATTAGAACGGTTAAAATTGTCACATCCCGTTTAAGTAATATGACATATATTTCTCTATAACCATGGCTCTGATACCAATCTGTCATGGTTATACTTTAGAATGACAAACAAGGGATAACATACCAATAACAATTACAAATAACAAGAATGATAATCATGATAACGTAACTTCATGATAACAAGATCATTCACACATTACTAACATTGTGTATAAGACAAGTTCTTATAACACTTTGTTCAAGTTAGTAAGAACACTCAACATCGAGATAACAGTTGAGACAATTACTCGTGATATCAAGGAGGATATTATGAGCACACGCTTTCGGGATGGCATTTCCCACATATACTGTCACTACCTATTAAGACTCTATTTAAAGCACATCCTATAACCGTCAGAGGGTGCCGGTTACACAATCCGTAGATCAGTCGGGTAAATCACTAACACTAATCATCAGGGCTTGGGGTAATCTAATGAAATCACACCGGGCACGAGGGGTGCTATCATTCCAATTAATATCATTCATAAAATATTGGGAACGTATTCATTCCAATAGATATTGTGGGAGGATATCTTACACACCGGGCTGGTCAGTAATGACAGCTACTGAGATTATTACGTCTCAAACTAGGAATCATGAATAGGACATCTACGGATTGTGTAACCGGCACCCTCTGACGGTTATAGGATGTGCTTTAAATAGAGTCTTAATAGGTAGTGACAGTATATGTGGGAAATGCCATCCCGAAAGCGTGTGCTCATAATATCCTCCTCGATATCACGAGTAATTGTCTCAACTGTTATCTCGATGTTGAGTGTTCTTACTAACTTGAACAAAGTGTTATAAGAACTTGTCTTATACACAATGTTAGTAATGTGTGAATGATCTTGCTATCATGAAGTTACGTTATCATGATTATCATTCTTGTAATTTGTAATTGTTATTGGTATGTTATCCCTTGGTCTTCCCGTTGTTCTATCGTGTAAGAATAATGTACAGTTGAAAGATATACTCTTAACAACTTACATTATCCTATATGTTAATGTGTCATGATTCTAGGTTGGCATGTAGCATCCTAGCTAGTTTAGGTATGATAAAATCAAACAAGCAAGCATGTAATGATAAACGATAATAACAATAAGCAATTATTATCTAAATCATAATATAAGCAATATGTTAATGGAAACTTTTAAATAAATAAAAGTAATCATGTTTCTCAGCCCCGAGCTTTGAAATCAGTAAAGATTAGGAAAAGGGCATATGAACTCACCTGTTGTGGAAGTGGTTGACTTAGCTTAAACGAAGAATGCACGCGCTCTTGATTGAACTTGAGTTTGTTTTCACGTTTCTGTATTGATTTCACGTTGTTGGATCTTATAAGTATAAGTTATAAACATTTGTGCGTGTGTAGGTGTTATCCCTAACTTTGTTATCATCTCTTGGTCTTGGTTATCATTCGGCCCCCGATTCTCTTGTTAGGAATCATGTGTTATTTTAACAATTTGGTTACTCAACTTGTCATTTATGATGGTTTTATGTTGCACTTGGCATGAAACTATTTCATGTAATAAACCTTGAGATTTACCATTGTATATATATATCCTACTTAAGTTTTAAATAAATAGAAAAGGTTATAAACCTTTAATACTTTATAATATCTTAAGTAGATCGTTTCACCGAAATTAAGTAACCATGATGTTTTAAATCTTATGATCGTATTAGGTCACACCCTAAATCAAGTGGGCCAAGGGTTTAAATGGGCTGCACAAGGAAAACGTGGGCTGCCTTAATTTCTATTGGGCCAGAAGTGTTGGTTATTGGGCCAAGGTGATGGGCCAATCCTATTGAGATGGCTTGGGCTGCAACTGCCGCGGCTGAGAAAACAAATGGGTTCGGCTCCCATTCAACGAACCTACCGAGTTCAAAGGTTCGGCTATCATGGTGTGTTTCATAGGTTCGGTGGTTCCAGAGGTGAAGGCTCTCGCATAGGGTTCGTCTGATATGGTTCGGAGCTTGAAGATCAGTATGGTTCGTTGCTGCTGCTGGGGTAAGATTCGGCCATGAGTTCGGGACACACCCCTGGTTCGTCTGGCGAGTGAAGGTTCGACCATGGGAATTGTTGGATCAAGGGTTCGTCTATAGTTGCCCTGGAAAGTTCGGTCCTGTGTAGGTGGGTTCGGCAGGTCGTGGGTTCGGTAGGCAAGGTTCGCCCACACCCTCATGCATGGTTTGGCTGAGAAAAGTTGGGTGATGTGGCCGAAGGTTCGCTTATGCAAGCAGGGTTCGTCTCCCTTAGATCCGATCACCTGCATGTTCCCGAACCTTGTTCATCCCCATCAACCTCGAACCTCCTTTTCTTGCAGGACTATTTCTGTGTTGTTGGTGTACCTATAGCAGTTTTCGAAGGTACAGAATCGATTTACAAAGTCCTAGATCGGTTGGGTGGGTTCAGGTCGATCAAAGGGTAATGAAAACCCTATTTTCAGATTTCTTTGTAGCATCATACCTCGTTTTTCAGTGGCTATCTCCCCCGATCTGTTGTACTTCTATGTAGAGGATGTTGAGAGCTACGCGTGGACACCAAGAACACCCATTTTCGTTGAGAAACGACCGAGATATGGAGCTTGGAAGGATGGAAATGGTGGTGGGAGAGAGGTGGCCGGAATTTTAGTCTAGAGAGAGTGAGATGTTGAAAATGAACTCAAAAGCCTCATTTAAGGCTTTAAATACCCCCAGGGTATTCGGGTTTGTTTCGGTTGCTCGGTTCGCGGTTTCGTCGCGTTTCCGGAATTTTACGCGTAATTTATATGTTTTAATTAAAAGGCATGATATTAATTATTTTGATGAGTTTCAAAATTGTAAAATATTATTTATTTAATTTTATTAATTTAATTTCGTTCGTGTCGTGTTTCGTTTTCGTTTCGTCAGATCGCGTTACCATCGCGCGTATTCATTCGAATCGTCATTCGAACGAACACGATGATGGTTTGCTTTCCGACTTTTGTTTTCTACTTTTCAGTCATCATTTCAGAACGTTAAACTCACAGATATGTTTGTGTGAATCGTCACCCACGCAAACACACTGTCAGTTCGTTATTCTAAAACGACACTGTACTTAAGCTATGAGTTGTATTTCCTCACTGTCGGACTCAACTAAACATCCTGTTTTTACTTTGTTTTCGTACTGAATCATCGGCCATCTGATTCCTGTCATCTATGGATATTAGATCGCAACCGATATGTTCTTGTCGTTTGTTTGTACACTGTTGTTTCTCTTGAGTTGTTGTATTTACTGTATTTAAGTTTTCACTTAAACACATACAACTGTGGTTTATTTTCCGAGTTCTGTTGTCACACAACTGTTTACACACTGTATTTACACACAGTAAATGGTGAAAGTACACACACTGTACGGACTTGCCGGACGGTCTGGTACTGGTTGTCACAGTCTCCCCTTGTTAAAGAAATTTCGTCCCGAAATTTAAGCGTCATTGTCAGGTACTACTTTTTCTTTGTATAGGTGGAGATGCTTTGATATCATGTGTTTCTTTGTATGTTAGTTGTTCTCATTGAACCTAAGCTTTGTGTCTATTTATGAGATGAGCAGACTTAACCCGACTGCTTATGGTGATCCAATAATCATCGGATTCACTGGAAGCGTGTGGTAGCTTGGCCTCTAAATCCATAGCTGTTGGTGTACACTTCCATCGTGGTATTTCGAGTCTTCATAACCATTTCATGGTCCTTAGTGTTTGCTATGACTCTTATGTTCACGTGTTATTTCTTGTTAGGAGAAACCTCTCGTTTCTCCCCTTGTAAGAACAGATCCGTACATTTTCTGGTAGGTCAGTATTGACGAATCTAATGGTTAGTTTTCGTACCCAAATAATGGGATTTATGAAGGCATCTCTGTTGTACACAACCAACACACGGTTCACCATCGGGTCGTTGACTTGACATGGTCAACTTTGGTCAAACACGGTCAAACACAGTCAATGTTGACCAACACGAGCAAACACGGTTATTGTGGACCGACACGGACAAACATTAACAACCGAGGGTTGTTGGGCACAAACACGAGCACTAACACGAACACTAGCACGGTCACTTACACGAACTCACGCGTGGTATACGATCTAGGTATCCGGTGACCGACTACACTACTTGACGCTTCAGAAGCTTGCGCATACTTTCGTTCATTTCACTAAGGTGAGTTTACGGCCCCTCTTTACTCTTTTCAAACACTTTTAAATTGGGGGAGAATACTAGTTGCATCGAGTCAAACATTTATACTATGACAAACATTTTTGTGTATGCTGATTTATTAGACAAACATTAAGTGTTGAACTCGTAACAAGCCCTCACAAAGTCTTACCGTTAATGTACGAAAAACGTGGTAGATTTGAATGGATCCGTTTGGGTGTGACTAACCCCACGGGGCACAATATTGACTGAGTGTCATAACCCGTGATATTCTGACCTAACTTACTGTGTGCACGAGATACAGTGGAGGCAAGGACAAACAAGTCTAGTTCGGTAGTGACGCACTGACACTTGAAGCCTAGGGCTCGGTACTAACATTTGATAAACAACATGACACTTGTTTTCTATTACTATATGTATATCAAAACCTGTAAACTCAGCAACCATTGTGTTGACACTTTTCAAACTTGTATTCTCAGGTAACTGACAGGATGACGGACATCCAGGAATGCACACATAAGGAACCGAGCATTAGGACCTTCATGCATTTTTGTTTTGTTTATCTTTTGAAAACAATTTCATTTGGTTTATGTATTAAACAATGTTTTGTCTGACAATTTAGTTTCCGCTGTTTAAACAAGTATTTTCCCCTGCATGTATCAAACATATTTATTTCCGCTGCTAAGATTACTTATTCCGCTGCAAACTATTTTACTAAGTGTATGTTAAACATTGTAATTGTAAACGCATATAGAGGTGTTCTATATGACCTTGAGCTGTGATTCTGACCACGTCACACCCACGTGCACTGACACCACGAGTGGGAATTTGGGGGTGTGACAGACTGGTATCAGAGCCTTGGTTGTAGAGAACTAGGTTTGCATGTAGTAAACTTAGACTATAGCCATTGCTCAACTCTAGACACTACACTTAGAACTTGCGTACTGATGTTGATATTATTACTATTGAACTGTTAGTTACTAACTCGAGACTTGCAGGATGGCCGACCACAACAACGACGCTAACAGAAACCCGGGAAAGCACCCGGTGATCGATGATCTGGCTGTGGAGAGTCGTCGACGAGTCGATGACATTGTGGCACAGGTAGATGCCGAGATGGATCGACGCGCCAGACAGACTATGCGTGATCGGTTTTGGGGTTGGTTCCCCATGACCATACAGGAGTGGATTGTAGGAGAGCGAGTACCTCTGCTGCGATACCCTGGCGACACATCTGCAGGGCAGCGACTGCCGCCACTCGGTGCACCATTGGAGCGAGCCTTCGCAGCTCACGTCGCCTATACCAGGCATGAGGCCAGGAGGACACATGACCTATCGGACGAGGTCCGAGTTCTTCGCGAGAGGAACAAACGCCTTGAGAGGCGTAATGACAGCCTGCAGGAGCCGGTGGAGACCTTGCGTCTTCAGGTGACGCAGCTGATGGGGCAGCAGGGACAGATAGTGGAGATCATGCAGGAGCATGATGGGCGCATCGTCGCGAACGAAGTCGCCAACCAGGAGAATCACACGATGATTTAGGCCAGCGACGCCATGCTTAACGCATGGGGCTGAACAGTTCATTGTCGAGCCGCCACCTGAGGACGGAACCCAGTTCGAGGTCGAGGACCTCGAGGAGGGTGATTTTGATGAGGATCCCAACGAGGATCTCGAGGAGGACGAGGACGATGACGGAGCCGATAGTGACATCTCACATGTTACCATAGACTCCGATTAGATAAGTTGTTTTATTTTGTATTTCTCTTGTATTGCCTAGACGAGCAGGATGTGCTCGTACAAACTCGTATTATTATTATCTTTTGAAATCTTTGTACTTCAAATCTTATATTAATGAGAATGATGTTTTGTCTTGTTTATCGTATTCTGATTATTGTTGTTTGCTAACCTAACATCTGACATGACATCTAACATGACTTCTGACTTGACATCTGACATGACATCTGACTAGCACTCTAACTGACTAACATCATATCCCTTCTGTATAGAAACCATCTATGGCGGGAAGGGGACCATACGTGCGTCACACAAGGCGAACAATGGATGCAGCCGTCATTAAGATGATAGTTGACAGACGAGTCAACAAGGCGATCGTTGAGTATGAAGCGAGTCGCCAGCACAGTGAAACAAGTGGAACTAACAACAGTACTAACACTTGCCTAACATGACAAACATAGTGTAGCTAACACGATACTAACACGCGACATTGGTTTCTAACAAACAGGATCGCACGGCAGCAGTAACAAAGGATGTTCGTTTAAATCCTTCCTGAACTGTCACCCACACAACTTTAAGGCAACATAGGGAACGGTCAGAATGCTCCGCTGGGTGGAAAAGGTCGAATCTGTATTCGCAATGTGCGAATGTACTGAGGAGAACCGGGTGAAATTTGCAACCGGTACACTGGAAGGACCAGCTCTCACTTGGTGGAATACCCATGTTCAAACCTTGGGGTTGGACGGTGCCAAATCAATGAACTGGGCTGATTTCACCAGACTACTGCAGGAGGAGTATTGTCCTCGTGATGAAATTAGGAAACTGGAGGCCGAATTTTGGGTGCTGAAGATGGTGGGCTCTGAAATCGAGCAATATTGTACTCGATTTCACGAGTTGTGCAAGCTATGCCTGGCTATGGTGACGCCGGAGTACAAAAAGATTGAGTAGTTCATATGGATGACCCTCTAGATTCTGAGCAGGTTCGTGATTGTGATTGTCGTTTATCACATGTAATTTCCAGGATTCACGAACTTCGTTGTATAACCCTATCAGTTGAAACGGACAACCGATTTTCTTGCTGCCTGACCGTCTAAGGATTGCGATGCTATTATGCTCGCCACCACGGTCACACATGAACCAGACTTTGATTACACTGCCTGTTGTCTTTGATTTTTTCGTTCTTCTTTTGACTACAATGTAACCATTGTCTAATGCTCTACTTTTCACCTACCCTACCAGCGCTTCTTCGGACAAAACTCCTGACATATAAAAACAATAATAAATACCGTAAATGGGTAGCGATAATATACAATCATCAACGTTTATGTTTCATTTAAGTTACCTCTTTGGTTTCTCAGTTAATGTTTGAATCTGCCGGCTTTTTGTTCATAAGCCTCCTCCGGGTTACTTTGTTTACTACCATCATACACGAACCCATAATCGTTTTGTTGCGCATACGATGCTTGACTGTCAAAACCGACATAAGCGTTAGGTATTGCATTCAGATCTATCGTGCCGTATGAATACTCAAAAGGAGGCTCTTCGTTCAAATCTGGCACGTAATAGTTGAAAAAGCTCTCATCCCAGAACGTAATCGTTACAAATATGAATTATCTTGAAATATATTCGAATTCGAAAACTTACGCGTTCGTTTGAAACGATTCAAGCTTATACACAAATTTGAAGATGGTTCAATACGGCCCGTACTGGCCTATACGGCCTGTACTGGGTCAAATCAATGTCCTTCCATGTCAGCATTGTCAGAATTGAAAAAGCAAGACGGCACGTACTGCCCAGTACGGGCCGTCTTGATTTCAAATCATTGTCTTATGTTGCAGCTAATGTCTGTACGATGAATGAGACGGGCCGTATAGGCCAATACGACCCGTCTTCCTCCCAATCATTGTCAAAGGTTGTCAGGGGGAATGTTTGACCAGGTACTGAGACGGGCCGTACTGGGCAGTACAGGCCGTCTCAGAGGTGTATTTAAAAAAAATGGGTGTAAGAATAACACAACCCTTAATTTATTCTTTAATCAAGGCTGTACATGAGAGTCTTAAGATTTTTGGGACCCAACGCAAGTAAAAAATAGCTCTATATGAACGTCGTAACTTATTATAAAAAATAAATAATACGAAAATAATTGTAATAAAAAATAAATAAAAATATGATTCAGATGTTAAATGTACTTAAAATATATCGATAAAATTAAACAAAAGATAATGTTTAATGAGTTGAAGCTAAGACTATCCACAGTGGTCACCCCACTGAAATCCTTCCCCACTGAAATTTTCTGCAACATCATCACTTCACTGAAAACCTTAATACCCCACAATGGTCACCCCACTGAAAAACATTCCCCACTATACCACATCAACACTTCAAATGGTCTCTTTTTCAAATGCTGACCAATCACAAATGAGGAGAGGATGGTGGAAGAGCGGGGAGCGGGAGCCGCTTGGTGCGAAGAATGGAGGCCGCTGGTGAGGGGTGGCGGTGTGGCCGCTGAACCCCGTCAAAACATTGCATCCCGCTGGATGCGCGGGACACCTACTGTGGGTGGTCTAATGGTAGTTGGATAATTGGCAAATGAGTTTAATTAAAATATATTTAATGTTAAATATAAACTAAAACGAAAACTATTTATTTTTAAAATTAGTTATAAACCATTATCTAAAAAAATATTAATATACAAAGTACATAATTTGTTTTATAATTTCGGGTATCTCGGGAGACCGAGCCATGAGCGGTTGCTCACCTTCCATGCCCAGGAGTCCAGGACCGACCCTATCTTTAATAACCATCGTATTGAGATTTGAACCGGTGTTGTAAACCAGATTTGGTCAAATTCAACATCATTGATTCCACCTAAACTTTGTTATCGGTGACAAACCCTTTGATAAAAAAAGCATATTGTCCATGCGACGACCCCCCTCCCAACTGAAATGCTTTTGAGAACACGTGTCGATGGCTCCCAATCAACCATTGAAAATGCTCCAAGTGTTAGCCTGGTACAAACAAACTGGCAAAGCGAAACCACAAAAGAATTGATGTATAACTAGCCCTAATTGCATGATAATGGGCGAACAAAATAAATAAAAAAAATTCATAATAAAGACAAAAATATACATTAAAGTCGTATAATGCAGGTCATATCTATACATGGGCCGACAAACCCATATGACCACATATATGATGTGGATCATCCTAACATATATAATGCTGAGATTTGCCAAGCTAAAACCGATTGCATTTAAAACCAAACCAAAAAAAATTGTGACTGAATGCAGATGAATCAATAATGGTACATTCAAAAAATCAAGTAGGGTATTCAGTGGTTCGGTTTGTGGGTTGAATGTTTTATGCAGTTCGGTTTGTGGTTTAAACGTTTTATTCGGTTCGCTTTAAATGATTTTTATTCCAAAGTTTGTTTCTTGTTTCATGACTTCATGCTAATAAATCCATGGCTCCAACTGTTTACAATATCCCAGTTCATGACTTCTGGTCCATGGTACATCCACCCATGACCACCATCAAGGACGGTTCTTAATAGGGGCCCCAGCCCTCTGTTTTTACAGTCAGAAGGGTCGATTCAGTTGTATTTTGTCTGAAAATCATTTGGTCCCCTTTGTTTTCTTCTTAAAATCTTTCGGCCCCATCTGTTTTCTTCCTAAAAATCCTTCGACCCCTCCGTTTTCTTCCTAAAAATTCTTCGACCCCCTCCGAGCTTTTTTTCAAGCTCTGTCAATGACCACCATCTCAATTGTATATATAAAAAAAGTCAGGATTTGTGGGTCTGTTAAGGCATGGAGTCACTTTAATTTGTTATTTATCATCGTTTTTTAGTTTTGATTTATGTCGAGCTATTTTGTCACTTTTTCAAATATTAAACATGGTTGTAAAAATCCTCGACTAGGCCGATTAATCGGCCGATTAATCGCTAGTCCCCTAAGGCCGACTAGGCCCGACTATCCGACTAGGCCGATTAGTTGGCCGATTAATCACGATTAATCCCGATTAATCACGATTAATCCCGATTAATCACGATTAATCCCGATTAATCCCTAGTCCCCACCCCACCGCCCGACTAGTGCATAGCGATTTCTACAACATTGATATTAAATAATTTTTTATTTCAATTTTATGTTTTACATATTTAAAATATATAATTATATTATTTTATCATTGTGATTTTCACAAATTGTCATTTTAGAAAAATACACAATATAGATTATTTCGTTATACGTATTCATTATTATATTTTAAGTTTTAGATTATTTTATGTTATTGTTATCATTTTTAATGTATTAGATTAAACTTGTTTTTATTTTATTATTATGTTTTACATATTAAAAATAATATACTATGTTATTGTTATCATTTTTAAGGTATTAGATTAAACTTGTTTTTATTTTATTATTATGTTTTACATATTAAAAATAATATACTATGTTATTTTATCATTATATATCGCAAAAACTCTATCATTTAAGAAAAAAATGGTGAGGCACAATGACACACCGAAAAGCACAATGAGATTTTAGAAATTGAAAGGAGCTAAAAATAATAAAGAGAAAAGGAGTAAACCTAGCTCGATCGGACCTAGCATCAGTGGTGAATAAGGCTCATTAGATCACTCCCATTAATAAACAACCAACCTAAACTATTCATTAAAAAAATAATTTCTCTTTCTATCATATCATATCTTATCTTATCTTACTACTATAATAAACAACCATCTTAATTTGCCACTTGTCAAATTTCTAAGACCATAATGCCACTTGGTAATTTTTTATGCTCTCATTTAAGTCTTTCTTTTATTAATAAATAATTATCATTAAAAATTTAAACAATATAAGACATTTTTTTTAATATTAAATAATTATATTATTTTTTTTAAACACTATAGTTTTTTCAAATTTTATTTCTTAATATTTTTAATTTTCTTTTTGAAAATTTAATATTTTAAAATAATTTGTTTTTTTTAAAAAGTGTGTTTTTGGATATTAATATAATTTTAATGTATTAAAAAATCTTTTTTTCTTAATTCAAAACATGTATTTAATAAGAGAGATGAGGGAAAACAAAATTGAGGTGGTCTAGGAATATGACAAGTGTTCATATAAACTTTTATTTATTAGAATAGATAGATAGATAGATTATCTCATTACATGCCATTAAGAGTACCAGTTACAATTTCCATATAAAAAAAACAAAAAAGACTCGCAAGAAAAACAACTACGGTGAAAATAATTTATTAACGTCATTATGCATACAAATTAATTCTTAGGCTTTGTAATAAGTTCACTCATGCCATTAATTGCTACAATTTATTAAAATTATGGTTTGAATAACTTAATAATGTGAAGATGGTTTGAGCGGGAAATGGAGTCCAAAATGTGTCTCATTGAGTGCCACATGGCACTCATAATCCTTCATTTATTATATTACTAGGTTATAGACCCGTGTAGTACACGAGTTTGAGAATAAAAAATAATGCGATTTTATAATTATGTCTTCATGAATTTATGTAATTAAAATAATTTTATTGTATCTTTTTAAGTTTACATGATTATATTAAATACTAATAATATTAGTTATACCTTTTTTATATATAGGAAAAATTTAAAGATAAAAATTTATAAAAAAATGTTCTTAAAACATATATATATTAAACATAGATGTATTAAACATTTACATAGGTTAAATATTTGAATTTTAAAATTATTTGTTCAAAATAACATAATACATATTTTTCAAAGACGTTTTATAAAAAATAAAAAAATTTACTTTTATAATTTAATTATATTATTTACTTAGTTAAATAAAATTATTAATGTTTAATAGGAGATAGAAGACAAAAAAGTCAAATTTTAATAAAAACATGGCATATAAATATTTATGATGAGAGAGAGGTGGGAAAAAATCTTTAAGTGGCCTAGAATGTTGACAAGTGACATATCAAAACCTTTATTTATTTTATAGTATGTATATATATATATATGAGAGAGAGGTGGGAAAAAATCCTTTATATATATATATATATATATGAGAGAGAGGTGGGAAAAAATCCTTTTAAGTGGCCTAGAATGTTGACAAGTGGCATATCAAAACCTTTATTTATTATATAGTATAGACATGGATTTACATCATCTCTTTCATTAAATAATTATAACAACAATAAATCATGATATTATTTATCTTTTATAATAGTTTTTCAGTATATTCAAAATCAATTCATTTTATTTGGTAAAATATTTTAAAAAATATATTTTTTCCTAAAAATCATATTTTTGGAAAAATAGGAAACGTTTCAAATTGTTATTTTGATAAAATAACAGTTTTAATAAATACAATTTTTTTTCAAACAAAATGAAATATATATCGAAAGTTATAAAAATGATAATATAAGTTACATTTTCTATCTTTGTGTGTTTAACGATAATTTTAAATTAGTTTCTTTAGCTTTAATAACTAAAAAATACTACTTATTATCTTAATTTGAAATAGTTAATTTTTGAATATAAACTAACTAATTAACTTTTTAACATTAGTTAATTTAAAAATCTCAATTATTACAAATCAAGAAGTATCCTATTTTTATTAAAAAACTATTGTTTTGTTATTTAAAGTAATTATTAATACATAATTGAATCATTTTAAATCATATATTGTTTCACAATTTTTACAATTTCATTAGTAATTATTTAATATTTTATATTCAATCCGTATAACACACGGGTAATAACCTAGTATACAATCAACCAAACTTAATTTTTTCACTATCATTCACAACCAACCCAAGAAAATAACACGTACGAATTAAGGTTTATCATGTGTCAATTGAAATAAAAAATCTTATCTATTCTAATAAACAAAAATCTACATTTGCCACTTGTCTATTTTTTATGCACTCATTTAGTTCTCTTTTATTAAATAAGTTATATTATCTCTCATATTAAAAAAATTATATTATCTATCCTATTACATAATTATAATAATAGCAGCTAATGAAATTATTTATCTTTTACAAATTTAAAAATAGTTTTTAGTATATTCAAAATAAAATCATTTTATTATAAAACATTTTTTATAAAATATAATTTCTCTAAATATAAAATTTTAAAAAATAGGAAATATTTCTATTTGTTATTTTTAGAAAATAAATGTTTTATAAAAAACTTTCTTAAGGAACAATTTTTTCAAAAAAAAAAAAGAAATGTAAACCGAAAACTATAGAAACAATGTTAAAAGTTACATTTTTTGTCTTGTATATTTAACGGTAATTTCAAATTAGGTTTTTTAACTTTAATAACTACAAAAATATTATATTATCATCTTAATTTGAAATAGTTAGTTTTCGATAGAAAACTAACTAATTAAATTTTTAATTTTAGTCAGTTAAAAAATCTCAATTACTACAAACCAAGAAGGTTAAATGATATTACTATTGTTATTAGAAATTTTAAATATTGTTTTATCATTTAAATTAATTATTAATACAAAATTTAATCATTTTATATCAAAATATCGTTAATATAATTTTTAAATTTTCTTTATTAACTTTTAATATTTATATTCAATCCATGTGTTCATACGGGTTAATATCCTGGTAATAATAATAAAATAATACCCAACCTTTGATTGGTCTAGCAACCTGATTGCCATTTATCTCTGAATTATTATTTATTTCTTATTAATCTGCCGAACAACCAGAAAAAAATTTGTGGATGGGGCTAGCCTTAAAAGTGGATACCATTAGAGATTTTGGATCATAGATTGTTCGTATGTTCAAACTCTTTTGTTGTTAAAATACTTTTGAAACCCAGCATATCCTCATAATTTCATTACGATGGTATATATGCTCAATGTCTTTCAAATATTCCTTAAAATATCACCAATACCTATTTGTTTGCTTGCCGGACATGAGGACATGTTTAGGTTCATAATTATTGGCTCTTATACATCACTCATAACTCTCTCTACAAAATGATGTCTTCAATCTAGATTCCTAAAATATATCAACTTTATACCCAAAACGTTCAACAACACAAAAGCTTATATCTTGGAGTTAATAACATTTGTCAATGGATTGAAATAGCCTAAAAATGCCAAGACTATTGTGTAACAACCCAAGACAATTGTGCCAAGATATTTTCCGCTAAATATCGGAACACCAATAGAAGATTTTATGTAACAACCCAAGACAATTGTGCCAAGATATTTTCCGCTTTGTCTTCGATGGGTTGTCTATCCAAGAACTCATGTTTTTGTTTTCACCCGAAAAGTTACTTGCCCAGGAAAAACGTATCTTGATAGGAAATTTACTCATCTCCTTATAAATAATGTTTCGTTCTCCCTCCCAATCAATGTGAGATACTAGTATTTTACAATCCACCCCCTTACGGAGCCAACGTCCTTGCTAACAAATCAGTCTGGGCCCTGTCTCTGATATCGTCGGTAATAACCAAAGCCAAGCATACCAAGATATTGCCTGTTTTGTCCTGAGTGGGTTGCTCTTTCAGGAACTTATGGTTTTGTTTTCACCTAAAAAGTTGTTCGTCTAGACACAACGCATCTTGATAGAAAAGATATCTACTTCGTTATGCAGAAGTTTTCGTTTTCCCTCCCAACTAACATGGGATTACATTCTAGAAGAAACAAGAGCTTAGCGATCGAAGAGAGCGAAGCCAAGACTCTGCCTACTATTCATCACATCAATTACAATCCATGTTAATATATTTAACATGCTTTAAACAATAAATGATTTATACAAGCATTGCATGCTAAAATGTAATCGAATAAAAGAAATACTACGTGACCAATATTTAAGTTATAGGCATACATATGATTTGAAAATTAAATACACCTTATGGGTGAAATTCCCATAAGGAGCCAAGAAGTTCATACGTCAAATGCACAACACAACATTTCTTAACCAAAGACAAAATAAATGAGTGTATGTGATTGTTATGCAATCAGTGAATTATTGCTAAATGTGTATTATTGCCACTAAATGATCGTAAAATGTTTTGCTTAAACATCAAGTTAGTAACATGCATTCACCAACTTCTGTTGATGTTTTCTTTTGTTAACTTTTCAGATAAATGCAACTAGCTTACAAGAAAACAAGATTAGAGTTTTAAGGACTGTAATTCCTTAGATATAATCTTGTAGTTCAGCAGGAGCCAAATGAAACTTGACCTCCAAGCTAAGCATAACTTGAAAACGAGAAATTTTGCAGTGACTATGATAGTGTAAAACGGATTTTGACAACGTAAATAATTGAATGCTATCGTCGATTTATAATATGGAAGTTTTATTATAAATCTAGAAAAGTTATTCATATATCATATATAAAATTATGGAATGACAAATCTGTTGCATAACAATGATTTTGATAAAATTCCGTTGTGCAAAGAGTGATCACGAACATCATTTAACGACCGAGACTTACACATGAAACCAATCAAGCCGCACACTCCGTGCGGCTCGATTGGTTTCATGCGTAAGTCTCGGTCGTTAAATGATGTTCGTGATCACTCTTTGCACAACGGAATTTTATCAAAATCATTGTTAAAGTCAACTTCACAATCATTGACCAAAAATCCGGGTGTGGCACGACAACACTCTATTCATAAACTCCCATCTTTCACCACCACATAACGTAATTATAACAAACATTTTTTAAAGTCAACTTCACATTCATTTTGAAATTCAAAATGTCAAGAGCTAATGGGAATCTACAATGGAAGGTGATACATCTCAATACATGTCATGCTCTTGTCCGTTTGAAAGTTTAAAGTCAAGTTATTTTTCATAAAATTCATGATAAAAAGTGGTTATTTTAGAACAAATCCCCGACACAAGTTTCCCTAGAGTTGGCTGGGACAGGTAAATCCATAAGACACAAGTGTCCATATCCTACTAGTAAACTAAGATTTATCTATGTCTATGATTTTGGTCATAAACTATAGACCAAACACAAATTAACCGACCAATTTTGAGTGAATAAGACAAAACTAGTGAAAACCCATGATACTTATACTTAGCTCATCTGTTTATCAAGTGACCGGTTTGTAGAATTGAGGGAACCAATTCAACATCAGAACTATCAGTTTAACTGATAGTTTTTTTATTATTAGTCTATTATTTTAAAATATTACGTGTGAACTTCTCACCAATGCAAGTGGGATTTTTAAGACATTATTACACGTATTTTAATTCGGTAGAACATTTGGTTTATTAAAAATTTCGCAACTAAAAAGGCGATAAAACGGAGATATTTCAATTTTGCATTATCCAAATAAATGTATTTTGTTTTCTTTACCTTAAATGGCATCAACGGTTCCAACCAACTCCTTATAAACGCATACCGCTCATCTTCGAAGCATGTAAATATGACGGTACGTCTCCAGTCGCTTGAGCAGACATACATGGCTCGTCGTTTCAGAATGCTCGGCAGCCAAAATTCATCCACCACGGCAGCCACACAGCCACCGTCCGAACCTAAAAACATCGATTCCGACTTTGTTGTCATCCTCGCCGCCCTTCTGTGTGCCCTAATCTGCATCTTCGGCTTATTAGCAGTGGCTCGCTGCACATGGATCCGTCGGATCTCCGGCATAGCTATCAACGGCCGTACGGAGCATTCGCTACCTGCTGCTGCAAACAAAGGCCTCAAGAAAAAGGTTCTGAATACTCTCCCGAAGCTCACTTACTCGTCGGAAACAATGACGGAGAAACTCTCCGACTGTGCTATCTGCTTGACGGAATTCACCGCCGGTGACGAGATCAGAGTGTTGCCGCAGTGCGGACATAGTTTTCATGTCATGTGCATTGACACGTGGTTTGGATCTCATTCGTCGTGTCCGTCGTGTCGCCAGATCTTAGTTGCCGCTCCGAGATGTAAGAAATGCGGTGAATTACCGGCTGAGGAACTCGCCGGATCTTAGAAGACGACGGTGGGTGAAACGAGTGGCTCAATCGACAGGTTCTTACCATAGCTCGATAATCGAATTGATATGTTTCGATTTGTAGTTGTTACAGCTGTAAAAAAGTTAATTAGATCGAAATCGTTAATTAAACATGAAATCCTCTGCAATCGGACATGAATTTCGTGCAGCGGCGATTGATTTCAAACCGTTTGTGAAATTAAAATGTAAACAGTCATAAGATATTTCATCGGGTTTGAAATTCAAATCAATTCAACTTGTGGTATGTTCTAGAAGTATCGTCTTTGGTTCATTCTGGAGTGATCTGAACAAATAATTAAAGCTTCAACAAGAATCTGGATAATAATCATAAATTGGGATCGAATGATCGATGAATAGTCCAAAATCATTCAAATTGAATCACATGTCCACAAGAACATGAACCAATTAAGCTCTGAAATTAGAAACGAAATCCAGATGAATCCATAAATTTAGGTCAGATGTAAGTGTCAAAATTGCTTGTGGGAAGTCGTATATGAGTCAAATAGACACTCTGCACGCAAAAGATGATCACAACGACGGACACGAAACATGGTCATTCATATCGCATGTATGTTGTACCAAAAATGGACTCGGTGCAAACCTTAATTAATAGTTATAAACTTTTTTACTTAAAAAGAGTAAGATTTTTTTTAATTTTCAATTAAAGGTTAAGAATAGAGTATCAAATAAAAACGATTGAAATTTATAACGGAAAAAAAAAAATTTACCTTTTCAATTCTTTCATTTTTTTAAACGTTTCCCAATTTATTTGTATGAAAATATTTTTAAAAAATAATCACATCATAGATATGAGTGTTTTTTCTTTTTAATTTAATTATAATGTTGATATATATTTTTTTTTCTGAAAAATCCAACACATTAATGTATTGTACTGTATTTTTCAGTAACATATTTTTCTGTATTACATTTTAGTGATGTATTATTTTTGTTGTATTTTTTATATTAATGTCTTGTATGTTATTAAAAATACAGTACAATTTTCATAAAATCGGTATAATACGGTATAATTACAAAAACTATAGTATGACTTTTTTTAATATTTATTTTTTATATATTTATATTATAGTCAGATTAAATATAAAAATAAGTGATATGAATGTTTTAAAAGTGGAGGAAGCTTAAGAAAAAGATTAACAAAAGATGTTATACACAAACTCTTTTATTTGAACCTTTCCTGCTGATTATATTAATCAATTAAAAAAAATAACCTTAGTTGAAAACCTAACTAGATTTATTAAATAGAATATGACACTTGAAGGTTTTATTTTTTATATATAAACAGAACTAACAACTTGATGAAACCAACATACGTTATTATGAAATAAAATTAAGGTTCAATTTTGTTAGGTATATATAAATAATGTTAAAGATTTATTAACTTATTTTATTTTACATGATTTGTGTATTAGGTAATGATATCGTGAAGCCAAGTCTATACACAAACCTGGTAAAAATGCATAATTTATAATCTATAAAAGTGAATATCTATAACCAAGTAAATGTATATCATTCAATCCAGGGAAGATTGTTGCATTCAAACTTTTATATCTATTAAAAAGGAGGGGGAATAATAATTTTTAGATTTCTTTAGTTTTCCTCAAATCGAACAATTTGAATAGCTGAAATTTAATTATTTTAATAGGAATGAAACTTTTGATTATTATATATTGCCACAAAAGTTTAAATGGTATAATTATATTTTTTATTTTGCTATAAAAGTTTGATTATTCTAATTTTGGGGAAAAAATTACAACGAATTTTGGTTTTTTCATTTTAGTTAAAAAAGGTTTGAGTATTATGATTTGGGACGCAAACTTTTAGTATTTTCATTTTGGCCACAAAAAGTTTAAGTCCCCTAATAATAAACCAAAAAATTTCTTGCAACTTTTTTTATTATTTCAATTTTAAGGTTTTTCTTTTATTACCAGTATGTTTATCGTTGTGTTTGTCTTTGTATTCGGGCTTTGTATTCGGGCTTTTCGACGATTACCGTGATACGTTTTAGAGTTTACGACGGAGTGAAAATCACTTTTTTAACAAAGGATGTTTTTATAGCGAACTACACCTTCAAGTTTTACGGCGGAGTAACAACTTAATTTTACGATAAAGTATATTTTAAGTTTATATGACAAGGTGACAACTGTTTTAATGTGTATTTTTAGTTACGTTTTGGTATCCAAGATTGTGCCGCTGAAGATGACGCATTTAAGGATGCGTCAAATCCAAAATTTTTATGGTTTATATTTTTTTTGTTTTTGTTTTGTTTTTTTTAATAGTGTAAATGTTGTTATAGCTTGAATTGAAATCTGGTTTCTTAATGTCTTAGACTTTTATATCATAATGACAATCATTACAACACTGTTCTAGCGTCTGTGTTTTAATATTTGAGATCGTGACTGGTTTTCTGTCGCAACACATAGGTAGAAAAGTCTAATTCTTACAATTAACATAAAGTTAAAACATGAATCAAACTTAAAAACTTGAAGATCGATTCAATCGAAAATAATCAATTCAAAATTCGGAATCAAGTTTAAAACACATGAAATTTGATTTGATTCGAAAACAATCAAATCAAAATTGGGTTCAACTGAATTGAATTTGATTCGAAGTTTGATATCAAATTTTAGTTTGCACTTTTAGATTTAAAATTTGAATTAAAAACGTGTGTGTAAGTTATAAATTTAAAAATAAAGAGCAATTAGAATAAGAAAAACATTATTGAATGAAGAAAATATTAAATGTTTATACGAAAAAAATTACAAATGTGGTGAAATAAGATAAAACTTAAAAATCTTGTGTTTATAGAATTGTGTAAAAGTTACTTGTGTAAAATAAAACAATATTTATGAATGTAATTATGTATTTTACAAATATACATATCATTTTTGTTGCCTTTCAACAAATAAAAAAAAAAGAATTGCCAATCTATTTAAAACGTTTTATTGTTTGAAGACTTGAAGTTACTATCATGATTTTGATCATTTGATATTTTAAAGGTTTATTAATTTTATAGATTTATGATTTTTGATAAAAATAATTCATGTCTTGATTAAAATTAAAAACAAAAACGAAATAAACATTTTTTTGAGTGAATTCAAATCAAATTCCGTGTGCAAATTTGATTTAGAATTCAAATCGAAGTGTTCAAATCTTATTCCAATTTGAATCCAACTGCAAAAAAAAGCAAAATTCGTATTTTGAGTCGTTCAACACATTTAATAGATGGTCATCATGTTTTTTAATCTTAAATATCTTGTATACATTTTAATTCTCTAACATTTTTCTATTTAATTTGAAAATTTTATGCTCTTTGATTTTAAGATATTTGATGCACCATTGATAACAATAATGGGCATAAAAAGAAAGCATGAGCTAACGGTGTGAAAATTCAGGTTTTATTCGATTTTCACGCTTAAGGTTATTGTAATGTTGCATTTAATTTTGATTCACGTGTTTATAAGCACCTAGAGCATGTAACTACATTGATGTGTATGAATTATTGAACGTCCTAAGTTTTATAATGAGGTGTCTAACATAAAAAATGGCTCTTTTTAATGTTTGAGTCTCGTAATAAATTTTGATAAATAAATATATAAGATGACATGTAATTGTTATAAATTAGATCAACTTTTCAAGCTTGATGCTTTATTCATGTAATGAATTTGATTTATAAATTCAACTTATTTTTAGCTTAATCTTATAAGAACAACAATCTAGTCATCATCTTTATATATTTGATTTACTTGTAAGTTTTACTAACTAATCTTTATATATTTGATTTGCTTGTAAGTTTTACTAAGTACGTCTAATATACTGTTTTTGGGCAACCTTCTCAATAATTAAGAGATTCAAGGATCGTATAAACTAATTGAAGTAATGAGCATCCTAATATTAAGAGGCGTATTACTTCAGTTGCGATAAAGAAAAATCATATAATTATATTTTTAGTTAAAATTTTCGATGGCTCTAGAAAAGGCACATAGAAAAATAAACTATAGTCAAGACTAATAGGAATGTTTATAGATTTCATCGTGTTTAACAATTATAACTTCAATTCTTATTTATTTGGAAATGGAATGAAATAAATGAGCTCTAAGTAAAGTCCCATTCCCACTGTCCTACATAAATCAAGAAGATCTATATAAATTTGTGCTAGTTTCATTAAAAAAAAAAAATAAATATATATCTTGTAGATTTGTCATGCATAAATTTCAGCAAATGTAGATTTGTCATTCATAAATAAAATTCGGATCAAAATATCAAATCTAAATCATCAGATATAGTCAGTTGTTAAAAAACAAATCAAACACGTAACTACATATATCCTACCAAAGAGGCACTGCCTCAATGGTACCCCAGGATTCTTCCAAATGGGAGGTCTTGGGTTCAAATCCATCCCGCAGCGAAAAAGGGGTCTGTGGGGGGTCAGGGGGTTTTCCTAGTAGAGTTTCCTCCTGGGGTGATTGTGGTGGCTCATGGGAGGTCCAGGTAACTAGACCTTGGTGACATGGCCTGGAAACAGTGGGTTCACACGATTGAAACCTTCGCCGTTCAAGAAAAAAACTACATATATCCTTGACAACGTTTAATATATGAAAACTCATTAACCGCGGGCAAAGGAATGTATTTATGAAGGGAGAAGAAATATCAAAGTAGAACACAAGATTATAGGTTTTATTCTTTTTTTTAACAGCAGCAACCGAGCGTAACGTCGTGGCATATGCACCACGTCAGCAGGCCTCGGAAGACTCATTCCTCAAGGGAGCAATCGCCCGTTTTACCGGGCGCCACCCTCGGAAGAGCTGCACCTGATGCACAGAAACCAGCTTATTTGTTGTAAAAACTACGCCCCCATCAACTCAGAACCCGAGATTAAATTCAAAATTATTTCGCTTATCTGGTAGCCATCAAAGTGTCTCAAAGGAGAGCCGAACCCTTGACCTCCATATTGGAAGGGGGTCTTCTAACAGTATGACAACTTATTTGGATTATAGGTTTTATTCATGCATTCAATAAAACACATTATGAATAGAGAACAAAAGTTTAAATTATCTTAGAAAAGGGTTTGTGTTGAAAAATACATATATTTTTTAATTTCAACAAATTTTAGTTAAAAGAAAATTAATATTACGATAAAGATGTTAACTTCTTAAGACGATTAATTTTATAAATTCATGGATACAAGATGCGTGTTATTTGTTTAATTTGCAGGCTACATTATCATATTTATTTGTTTCACACTTTATTTTTTTTAAAAAAAGGGAAACAATTATTGAACAATAATTATTAATTGTTCAATACGAAACATATATATATTTTTTTGGTTAATATAACATCCACAAGAAATTGTCAGTATCTTATGTACAACTTTCTTGGGCATGATATGAAACACATAAGACAAATTTAGATTTGAATAAGTGGATTAGATGATAATGTTAAATATTCCATCATTTAAGAACCAATCACCAAATCTAAAGATAATGATACTCCACCACACAATAGATATACAAATAATTTAAATTATTATTAATATTTGGGTGAAACTTAAATTACTCTTGTTAGCCATTGATTATGATTAATCAATAATTTAGATGACACAATGATATTCTTCTAAATAAGCAAAGAAAATTTTATTTATTTATGGTATTTATGGGTATAATTCAATGTTATAAAACTCGACGAAGGCGGCCGGGTACTCAATACTCAGCCGAATCGTTTTTCTTCAACATGATCGGACCAACTCGGAATCGGTGCAACTCAGACCAACTCGGCCAAGTATGATTTTCACCTTTTTAACCAATTTTTTCCGTTATAAATTGTTTCTCGCCGATTGTTCTGATTTACCTTGTATACATTTAATTTTCATTGATATTCACTTTACCAGTTATAAATAATAATATACTTATGGTATTCGACATACATGTATATATATATATATATATATATATATATGTATGTTTAAAAATATTCTTTTTAAAATTCATCATATCCGAGTGCTCCCCGCCTATATCGAGTATTTGATCGCAACTTCCCAGTTGACGGACCTGACAGTACTAAGTGATTTCTCCAACAATGATATAATTAGACAAAATACATTTTCTTTGAAGCACCTACTATTCAAGAAGACTAGGGACGTACCCGATATTTTATTTTTCTTTAGTTTTACAGAGTCTATGTGTAGACTGATCAATTCCGATCTAGTGTATGCAATCTTATTTTACACATTAGTTAAAAAGACTATTTTAATTTGCATGACTTGAACCCTTGACTTAAGGTTATAAAAAAGACTATTGATATTAACAAGTGTAGAAAGGTAGTTCAATCAACACAAGTACATACTGAATTTGGGGAGTAATTTCTACCTTGTCCAGGAAATGAAAAGGATGAGGACAAAATAACATAATAAAGAATAGTTCCTCTTCAGTTATAATATATACAGTAACAGATATGACACTAGCTAGTGGATTGTAGTGCAAGATAGGAAAGATTCTTGAAACTGCAGCTGGCAAAGTAACTCAAGAAATTTTGGATCACACTTGTATAGTTGTATATACATAAAGATCAATGGTAAAGAATAAGGATTGTTATTATGGTGTACAATCATATTATACAACATTTTACACTAGCATATCTATCAGATATGATAGATTAATTGTTAAAGAGAAAAAAAATATGATCGTGTCACAAGTTGTACCAACCGATCATATCCACACCTAGTCACGAGTTCAGGAGAAAAATTCAATACTTTGAGAAAACCCCTTATGGGATTCGAAACAAGACCTTATGGTTTATGAGTCTTATCTAACTACCAAGATGTCACTGCACTGTAAGAAGATAGTATTGCACCTTTAGTATATGGGGAACATCCTTCACAGATTTCAGTATATCACATACAAGTCAACGATTCTTCACTTGAAACAAAGAATGATATGCGAATCTATTCAAGCAAACAAGTGTTTTGTGGATATGATCACAAATAGTTCAAAACATCCTTCAAAAATGCACATCAAATTTCTAATTTAAAAAATTTATAGAAAGTACGAGAATGAAAAACATCTAGCTAGTATATATGGGCCTGAAAAACCATGGCTATCACGAAAAAACAATCATACAATATGGACTTTTAGGTAAAATTTTATAATTACTTAAATTAAACATGGAAATACTAGTTTACCTTAAAAGACATTTACCCATTGGTGTCACACATCTATTAGATATAAGTTTAAAGGAAAAGAAGACTTGAAAGAAAATGCAATCTCCACACCTTATTCATCACGCCAAAAACAAAAACATGCAAAAAAAAGATGATCACTTTGAGCCAATAAAAAACATAATTAGGGAAAAAGATTACCCTTTTTAAGCTTGAACTTGGCTAATAGCCTTGAATTTCACATTCGTTACGAGGGTTCAAAAGAGTTTAGTCGGCCCTTGAGGGAAGGGGTGAGCAAAAAACCGAAAAAACCTAATCGGAACCAAAATAACCGAAAAAACTGAAAAAACCAAAACATAATTTTTTGGTTCGGATTTGATTTTTCATATTTTAAAAACTGAATAAATCAAAGCGAGCCGGTTTTTAGTCTTGTTTAACAATTAACATATATGTTTTTATAAACTTATTTAATGGGAAGAAAACATGCAAATAGTCTACCGTTGGGGCGTTGTCAACTTTGTCGGGTTTAAATCGGTGTCTTAAGAACCATTTTCTACCGGCGTCTTAAGATGTCTTTTGACACCCAATTTAGACGCCGCTTTATAAGGTCTTAAGACACCAAATTTGGGCTTCTAAAGACGTCTTAAGACACCAATAGAAAAGGGGTCTTAAGACACCTATATATTTAGACCCAAACAAAACCGACAACATAGGGCTCGTATGTTTCTTCCTAAAACAAAAAAGAAAATAAAACTGGCGTCTAAAGCGATTTTTAAAGCAAAGTCTAAAATTGAAACGAGAGGGCTAAATATCAATGATTATTTTGGTAAAATCTTGGTCAAACATGATTGTTTTGGTAAAATTTCTTATTATAAATATCTAAATACAACTTTAAACAATACAAATGAGATTAAAAATTTAGAATTTTTGAAATCATTGATTGAAGATGGAAAGTTTTAGGTGATTGGTTTGTCACTAATATTATATACATAACAATTACCAAAGTCGGTGATGGCTTGCTGATTCAATATTAGGTTATTGTACAAAATGATAGTTTTGTAAAAAGTATAAAAATCAAAGTGCTATTATAAATAACAAAGTGCTATTAGGATATTAACACAATGCTATTATAATATTTAATAGTTCGTTGTTAATAATAGTACATTGTTATTTATAACAGCACTTTACTTTTTACACTTTTTACAAAAATCTCATTTTGTATCTGAACCTACCTCTATATATATATATATATATATATATATATATAGGGAAATGAGTGAATGGTAACACATGGTAATTGAGGTAACTTATAAACCCAATTTGATTGGTTGTTTAATTTAATGAATTTGAATTGTGTGGTTCATATTAAATATGGGAAAAATGAGTGGTTGAGATTTCTTTAAGGGTATTTTGGAGATTTGCGAGGTGTACTTGATTTTATTTTTAAAATAAAAGTTTACCCCCCAATTTTTTAAACCTTCACAACTTTTATATACATTATTATTTTTTTAAAAAATTATACCATTAAATTTGTCACATTTTTATCTTTGATTCAAGTATAGTTTTGTCAAAAATTTTTAAAGTTTTCGAAATTACACTGATGTAACGAGCTGAATTTTTTCAAAGTGTTCGTAATTACACTGATGTAATAAGCTGAACTTTTTCAAAGTGTTCCTAATTACACTGATGTAACGAGCTGAATTTTTCAAAGTGTTCATAATTACACTGATGTAACGAGTCGTTACACTGATGTAACGAGCTGTAACTTATTATTTTTTTTACGTTACAATTATTTAACTTTCTATCTTAATTGATATAAATTTATCTAATTAAGTAAATTTTATAATAAAAAATAAGTTTGTAATATATATTTAAGATGAGAGAAAAAATTTTGATAGAAAATTTTTGAAAAAAGAGAAAAATTATTGTATTTATGTTTTTTACGTTAGTGTAATTACGAATGCTCGAAAAAAATTTGGCATGACTATAATGAAATTAACGAGAAAAATATGACGAGTTTAATGGTGTAATTTTTATAAAAAAAATAAAATAGTATAAAAAAGTTATGTGTAAAAAAATCAAGGGGGGAACTTTAATTTAAAAATAGGAAAATAGATGGTTTTTTAAGAGTGTGACACTTGTCACTATTATATTAAATCTGATTTTTGTAATTAACACAAAAGACCATAATGCCCTTTTGTATTAAAAGTTAATTAGTGACACATGTCACCATTAGATTAAATCTTGGAAATTTGAACCATTGGATTTGAGTTATATAATTTTCTCAATTAAGGTGGGTTCTTATTTGATCCATTCCCTTAAAGAAATCTCAACCACTCATTTTTTCCGTCGCTATCAAATCGCTTCCCCACAAACGAGTCATTGTCGTCACAACTAATATATAAACTTTAAATTTCCATCATATGCTTTCGGGTTAACACTTTTACCTTCTCAATTTTTCTAAAAGTTGTGTAAAATGTTACTTTAACTTCCTTAGGTTTATAAAGTTTTTAATTTACCTCTTTTGTTCCTTAGCTAAAATTAATAATTCTCAGGTGTTTAGTTTTACGTAGGAGTTTACATAAATTCAGTATTGATACACGTTTCAATATAAAAATTTTTGGAAAACAAGTTTGATCAAACATAGCACATTTTTGTACTTAACTTTTTATACGTATGTTGGTCTATGTTTCAACGTAAATTATTTTAGGAGAGAGTTTATATCAAATATATTGTGTTTTCATTTGACGAAATAAATTCCAGATCTGTTACATTTTGATCAGAGCCGGCCTCGAGAACACAAAAAAATTTCGGGGCCTGGGAAGTGAAGAAAAGGGACCTTTTCATGGGCGGTCTTGAATTCGGTTTGTTTGATTAACCGATTAAACAAAATTCAGATTTAAATTTATTGTCTTATTAATAATATATGAGTTGAATTCGGTTTATTCGGGTTTTAACCGGTTTATTTGGCTTTTAATCGGTTTATTCGAATCTTAACCGGTTTATTTGGTTTTTATCGGCATATTCGGATTTACCCGAAACCTAACCGAGCCACTTCTCAAATTCGGTTCGATTTTCGGATAGGGAAAAAAATGGAAAACAATCAAATGAAACTGAATACACTATTAACCGAATTGATAAACACCCATAGTTTAAAAGGCATGATAGTAATTTACTGCACTTTAAAGAAAATTACTTTTTGAATTCCATAAATCATGTGCTTTTTAATATAAAATATATAATATATCAAAAAGAATTAAATTACGGGTTCCCTAAATTGTCGAGCCGGAGTGGTCGCCCACCTCACCTCTTCTCAAGGCCGGCCTTGGTTTTGATACCGCCGCAACGCGCGGCGGTTACATTGCTAGTTTAAAAAAAAGCAATATTATTATTTTTTTTAACTTGGAATTTTAACTTAATTGTATTAAATGAAATTAATTATTAAATTTATCAATATGTTATATGGATAGCTTATAAAAACGTCACATAGCACATGTGATATAGATAGGCTAGACTTATGCCAATTAACATATTGTTATTAATCACCTACACAAATGAGGATTATATCCATACACGTATAAAGGTTTCCATTTATAGTATGAAATTATTACTTACACCTATAAATGTTACATTTATTAACATTTGTTTTTTGTTTGGCCACATGTAGGTACTAAATACACATCTATGTATTTCTAATAAAGATTTAACATCTTAAAAAAGATAAGCTGAATTTTTAATAAAGCCATGCATATATATATGTTGAATTTATCCGGAGAATTGCCTCAACTAGTAAAGGTCCACCCTCCTAATATGGGTGGTATTGGATTCTAACCTTGTTGGTGCAATTTAATGGATATCCAGGTGAAGGAACAAATCAGGGCTTTACTCCCGGGTTCGAACCTAATGGGGGCGAGGGTTTACGGATTACATCCTGTTCCCACGCATCTGGGGGCACACATGTCTCAAGGTCGGAGATCGAGGAATCGATCTTAGCTATCAATCGCCATGATAACTGAATGTAGCACGACGAGACAGTTTAAGTGACGTTCAAAAGCCAAATGTTAATATATGTAACATTTATAGGTGTAAGTAATAACTTCATACTATAAATGGAAATATGTATACGTGTATGGACATAATCGTCATTTGTGTAGATGAACCAATGATGTATTGTCCTAGTGGTAAGATAAATGTATGAGGGAAGTATAAAAGACCCAGGTCCTGGGTTTGATTCTTGATCCCACCCGGTTTTACCGACCTTCCACCGTCGTGTCTTTCCCCGGGAATTGGTGGCTGGTGGGCTAGGGGCTCCGTTCGTCTGGACTAGTGGCCAGCTCGGGCATCTTTTAGCGATTGGAGGCTGTGTACGGACTACCCGGCAGTTGATAATTAGTTGACGTTAAAAAAAAATGTATGTAGATAAGAGATATACATATTGTAATTTATAAAAAAAATTCAACACCTTCGGCTCAACAAATAATGTGAAAATCAAGGGCTTATTTTAAAAGCTGAGGTCAACTATCAATCAAGAATTTAAATGGTTTGATTTTCGGTTTGGTCAATGTTTCATGTTTTGAATTATTTTAGGTTAATATGCTAATCGAACCGATCTTTATTAAGTTGCTTCAAAAACATATTTTTGTTACATTATTTAGTGGACTACTACAGAAACTGTAAAAAAATTATATAAATGAATTACATCTTATAAATTTTGAATTCAAAACCTTGGGCTTAGAAAGAAAAATAATTAATCAGTTAATCTAAAAAAAACTATTTTATGTTAATCATGAAACATACACATACGCATACACATACACATACACATACAATCACTATATTTTTTTTAAGAAATGAAGCCCTCGCCTGGTTTTTTATAATTACTAGTTGGTCCTGCTCATTTTAATGAAATCAAATAGTCTTTGTTACGCATGAATGTAAGATGACATATAACACGTTTGTATTAAAATAGAAAAAATCTTGTTGGACGATAATATCAGACTGTAATAGACTATTTCATAAAAAATATAATTCTCTCTCTTCTGATAATTTTTATTGCTTGGGTGGTGATGTTTTTTTTCCTCATTTAAGAAATAAAATGATTTTTTATGGGTCATTTTATTTAGACACCCCACTTTTATATTTTAACACATCTGCGGGCCAAGCCGGGCCGTACTGGCCAATACGGCCCGTATTGAGTACAGACAAACATTCCAGGGAATTCCTTGGAATCAGTGAAACATTCTGTGGGACGGGCTGTACTGGCCAGTACGGCCCGTTTTGGCCTAAGCTTATTTTTCCAAGCCATTTTGGGTGTCAACCAGTTTTGCTTAACTCAAGACGGGCCGTACTGACCAGTACGGGCCGTCTTGAATTAATTTATTTTATTTAAGCTTAATTTGCGTTTTTAAATAATTTTTAACGATCTACTTTAATACGTGAATTATTTGAACGATATGTGTTATTTATTTTATTTAACCTTAATTTACGTATTTAAATTTAATTTTTAACGATATACGTTTATTATGTAAGTTATTTGAACGATATACGGCTATTATGTTAATTAAACGTCATTAATGTCGTTTTAACTAAATATTTCACTTTTAATTAGTTTGTTTACATTAATTAAAATAATTTAAACGATATAAAGTTTTTCGCGCAAATATTAAACAACACAAACAGAAACAATACAAATGCAGAAAGAAACATACGTATATACACTGTACGGTTTTATATACAAGAAAACAAAATACAAAAATACAAAATGAACTACGATCTGGATGGTCCAGCGTCCGATCCGTCGTCTGCGTAGACGCGTGGCTCCGGGAACGGTGGAAGCTGTGTCCCGTCCCGTCCCGTCGCGCATGCTCTGACGTGACTGTCCACTGGACCAAATCCTCGTAACGATCGAGCCGTCGCTCGACGCGTGCCATCCGCTGAGCCGTCTCGTCGCACCGAGAGGCAATTTGGTGCAACAACGCCTCGAGTGGCTCGGTCAGGCGCACTGCACGGTAAACGTGGGGTGGATGCTACGGAGGCTCCTCCTCACGCGGCGGTGATTGGACAGGCTCCTCGCGAATCGGCTCGGGCTCCGGCATCGGGCCACCGTCCTGCTGCTGCTCCTCCTGCACGACGATGACCTGGGCTGGCTGAAACGGGCGGCCGTCCAGTCCAATAAACCGCAATCCCAGACCCGGGATGTCGACGGCAAGTTTCATGCTGATGACCGTTCGCCGATCGAGCTTACGAGGCTCTATCGCCGGCAGATCATCAAGCATGTCAACCATGCCTCTGGTGCGGGCGATGTGGGTGACAAAGGCGCCACCCCACAATGTACCGCGCTCCTGTCGGTGGTAGAAGGAGGCGTAGTACAACGCAAAACACCGTGCCAGGTTGCACGGCCTGCCAGCAATGAGTGAGTGCAGATAAAACAGATATGTCGTCGTCACCCACTCCTGGCTCTGACCGCGACCTGAGATGGTCGTCACGATGCAGCGGTGGATGTAACGGATCAGAGGATCTCTGATCATCGAGGCCCGTACCCCGTGGCCGGTGAAGGGCGTATCTGATATCTGGGCCCACCAGGCCCTCATAACCCCCTCCTCCCCCTGCGTCAACCCTTGTATGAAGTCCTCACGAACGGTCTCCGACTCGTAGTAGAGGCCTAACTGCACGGCGAACCGCTCGATCGACATCGCGTGGTGCTGTCCGCCTAGCGAGAACTCAATATCCGGAAGCTCCTCGTCCTCCTCCTCCCTAACTGCTGGCTGGTGAGCTATATATCTAAATGTAGATAGAAACTCAACAGTGATCAACCGGTAGGTGAGCAGGTCCGCGAGATCGAACAGGCGAGTCCACGACGTGTCCTCGCCGAGGATGGCTCTCGCACGAACCGCCTCCCCGGCATCAGCCAGAAGACCCCAATCTATACAACGGGGCGTCGGCACGCTCATCCGAAGTATCCGACGGCACCTCATCGCCGTCGCTGACTCTGGCTCGAACCGGAGCCACTCGTGCTGCGATTGCGTGAGCGACTCGGGATCTAACGGCGGCCCCTGCTGCTGTGGCATCTGGTCGACGCCCTCCTGTTGTGGCATGTCAGTGTCCCTCTCTGCTACAGAAAAGTATAAGCTGAAAAACGAAAAACGACCGAACGTTAAAAAAAATTATGTCTAAGACGGTCCGTACAGGCCAGGACGGCCCGTACCTAGTTTGCCAGTCTCAAGCAAAACCAGGGCGTCTTGGCAATACCAGGCCAAAACTAGGCCGTCTGACCAAGACGGCCCGTCTTGGCAATACCAGGCCAACACTAGGCCGTCTGACCAAGACGGCCCGTCTTGGCAATACCAGGCCAAAACTAGGCCGTCTGACCAAGACGTCCCGTCTTGGCCATACCAGCCCAAAGGTCACCTTCTTCATTTGGTGAACAAGACGGGCCGTACTGGTCAAGACGGCTCGTCTATGTGCCATCTGCAGAGATATTTTGCAGCTTCTGGAAACACTTTACGGCACGCATTCATAACGGCAAGGTCTCGATCTGTTATGATCACACGTGGCTCCATACATTTATTCAACATACTCTTAGCCATTTCCAAGACCCAGACGTAGTTCTCCTCACGCTCTTTGCTTACGAACGCGTGAGCAATACTAAACATCTGGTGTGTGGAAGTCACGCCAACAATTTGAATAAATGGAAGCCTGTCCTGGTTCGTTTTGTACGTCGCGTCCATCATCAGTACGTGCGGAAATGCACGCCACCAGCAATACGATTTTGGATGACAGAAGAAAATGTCTTCCACGTCGTTTGTTTCAGGATCCTCCCGAGTATAGTAAACGTACCGCTGACTGTGAAGCACGTTTTCCAAGACCTGCATCGGAGTATCACCGAATTTCTTCTTGTTTTTTATCTTCTGCTGTAAATTGTATACATCCCTAGGGACAGATACATTTGCAGGGTTATGTTTCTTTATGCTCGAAAGTATGTTACGAGGATCCATGTGTCGCTCGGTCAGATTCTCAACCAGATCTTCTTCCTCTTGAGTGAATCTTCTAACATATGGATGACCCTCTAGATTCTGAGCAGGTTCGTGATTGTGATTGTCGTTAATCACCTGTAATTTCCAGGATTCACGAACTTCGTTGTATAACCCTATCAGTTGAAACGGACAACCGATTTTCTTGCTACCAGACCGTCTAAGGATTGCGATGCTATTGTGCTCGCCACCACGGTCACACATGAGCCAGACTTTGATTACACTGCCTGTTGTCTTTGATTTCTTCGTTCTTCTTTTGACTACAATGTAACCATTGTCTATTGCTCTACTTCTCACCCACCCTACCAGCGCTTCCTCAGACATAAATCCTGACATCTAAAAACAATAATAAATACCGTAATTGGATAGCGATAATATACAATCATTAACATTTATGTTTCATTTAAGTTACCTCTTTGGTTTCCCAGTTAACGTTTGAAGCCCTCGGCTTTTATTCATAACCCTCCTCCGGGTTACTTTGTTTACTGTCATCATACACGAACCCATACGATGCTTGACTGTCAAAACCGACATCAGCGTTAGGTTCAGCATTCAGATCTATCGTGCCGTATGAATACTCGACAGGAGGCTCTTCGTTCAAATCTGGCACGGAATAGTTGAAAAAACTCCCGTCCCAAAACGACATCGTTACAGATATTAATTATCTTGAAATATATTCGAATTCGAAAGTTACGCGTTCGTTTGAAACGATTCAAGCTTATATACAAATTTGAAAATGTTCAATACGGCCCATACTGGGTCAAATCAGTGTCCTTTTGTCAGAATTGAAAAAGCAAGACGGGCCGTACTGGCCAGTACGGACCGTCTTGCTGTCAAATCATTGTACTAGGTTGCAGGGAATGTCTGTACGATGAATGAGACGGCCCGTCTTGCTCCCAATCATTGGCACATGTTGTCAGGAGCGAATGTTTGACCGAGCCCTGAGACTGAGACGGGCCGTACTGGGCAGTACGGGCCGTCTCAGGGGTGTATTTTTAAAAAATGTGAGTGTGAGAATAACAACACCTTTTTTTATTTAGTCTTATTTAAGCTGCATCGTAACCTGAATAATGACTTTACCCATAGCTAAATCATAACCCAATCCATCTCATGGATTTAAGTATGACTTGACTCATGTCCCACCTATGACATGTCATATGACTTGAACCATGATCGATCGATGGGCTGATCGATGGGCTGATCGATGATATTTTCTTGATCCATGACATTGTACATGACTTGAATTATGGCTCAAGATTTGACCTAAGTCATAATTCCACCTATTAGTTGTATTGTATTTCTTTATATTTTTCTATCTTTCAAATATTGTGAAACATTGATTCATTTTATTATATAAGATAACTAAATAAAGCAATAATATAATAATAATTTCATTCATTTGATCATTATATAATTAGGGCTGTAAACGAACCGAACGTTCAGCGAACATCTCGTGAACTGTTCGGCGGGAAGTTCGTTTATGTTCGTTCGTTTAATAAATGAACGAACACGAACAAGAAATACCGTTTGTTTAGTTAAATGAACGAACATGAACAGAGGTCGTGTTCGTTCATTTGTGTTCGTGAACGTTCGGTAACATGTTCGCTTGTTTTCGTTTAAGTTCATTTATTATATTTATTTATTAAAAGTGTTGTATATTTTTAATTTTTAGTTTAATACCATAATATTTAAGTTATTTTTAGTTTAATACTATAATATTTTAATTAATATATTTATAAATGATTATCTCCAATGCTTGAGATTAAGAATTTGATTTTTATTGTTTAAATGCGTTTGTTAGCGTTCGTGAACACACTAAATTCCTTAATGAACGAACACGAACAGGAATTTCCGTTCGGTTAGTGTTCATGAACCGTTCGTGAACAAGTTAAAAGTTAAGCGAACGAACACGAACAAGGGCTCGTTCGTGTTCGTTCGATTTGTTTACAACCCTAAATTTCTATTATATCGTTCATTCTTACATATACATATATAGACGCAGGCAAAAACACACGGACATCTTAATTCAAAATAAAATTTACAGCTATAACTAAAATTTTATGAGTTGGATGTAGTGTTTTAATAAATTTGTGGTATAACTTTTATAATAACATGTCAAAGCATTTCATAACGATGTATAGTTTGATGTAATTTTATACCGTATCTAAATCATGTATGCAAATATTTACAAGTTGTAGTTAATATTATACAAGGTTTTGGTGTAATATGTGAAGTTTTAGATCCAACTTCTCTTATATATTAATCTAAAGTGACTAAGAATTTATTCTTTAAGTAGGAACCGTTGAATTGATGTAACAACCGAATAATTAGCACATTTGATCGTGTATAAAATCTATGTTGAATTGACAATGGTAATTACTACAGATTGATAGTACACGAGAAAAGATGAACGTAGGCGAAAACCGTGCGCGAAACGGAGTTACGGATTGTCCGGAATTGCGAAACGAAGGAAAATTTCAAAGTATGGAATTTTGGACTCGTCGCGGTACGCGACTATGTGGTTGAGGATCCTTCGCGGTACGCGATGGACCAAAAATATCTGAAAACCTCCGAAAATCTTCGCGGTACGCGAAGCCTTATTTGGCTCCTCGTCGCGGTACGCGACGGGTGAGGCGGTGGAATAAGTTGATATCTTTCATCAGATTTCATGAAAATTATATTTCATCTTCATATCTCGAACATATTCGCTCCAGACGAACATCAGACGAATTTCTCTTATCAAACCTTCAATTTGAAGCCACCAGAAGTCTCTGATCATACCAGGGATCGTATCTACAAGTTCTGATCGTTGTTTTGCAGTCAAAACTCCGTCAGATTAGGTAATGATTCGTTTTAACCTTCTAGTTTGATTTTGATTGATTAGATCTTGATTTTGAACGTAATGGCATAGTTAGGATTGTTGATTTTTGCCTAGATGATGGCTAGGATTGATTGGAAATGAAGAACACGATGTTCTAACGGTTAAATCCTTGTTTTGAGTCGTTGTAATGCCCGGTTTGCATGAAATCACAACTATGATTATAAAGGTTTAATCAATTTGATTATGACAATGTAGGTGATTAGCTTGGTTAATCTTGGAAATGCAAAGGTTAAACCTAAGTGTTTCAAACTAATCACAATCATTAACATACTTATTGGAACGATTATCTGACGTTTATGATAACAGTCAGATTAGTATGTTAAACATGGTTATTAAACCTATTCTAAGACTACATTGTGATATTTCATGATATCTGGGTAATCAATGATAAGGATTTATCATTTCTAAGCCATTAATCTGTTTAAGAACTGTTTTAGCATTATAATCAACAACATTAACTATTTGATGACTTTCAAGACAATGTCTTTGACATTGAACGTTCAGAAAGATCTAATTAGTAGGTTAAAACATAAATGACTTATTAAGTGTAAACGAATGCAGAAATTCACCATTAGTACCAGTTTGTGAGTGATCTTGCTACAGTAAGACATCAGGTGAGTTCTTTGTAGCCCTATTTTAAATGTTTTATCATTTTGGGCTGGTATGCATGTTATGAAAGTTATTTTATAAAAATGATTGTATAAGCTGACTGCGGTCAGATAAAAGAATATTTTAAGATAAAGAATGTTTTAAGTCTCGCTGCGGTTGAGAAGTAATTGATTTTTTAAAGTCTCGACCGAGGTCGAGTAGGAAATATGGTTTTGAAGTCCCGGCTGCGGTTGGGCAGAATTTGAGCACTGCGGTGCAGTAAAGTGTTTATGTTTATGATGGTTTAAATGATTTAAATCATGTTATGTATGAATGAAGTATGTAACGAAGTCTTGTACCGGTATGAGCTACCAACTTCGGTTGGTAGTCATAGAGTCCTGTGAAAGAACAGGCCTGTCGACTGTGGGTCGTCAGAGTCATAGAGTCCTGTGAAAGAACAGGCCTGTCGACTGTGGGTCGTCAGTGTCATAGAGACTTGTGCTGCACAAGCAGGCTGACTAGAGTCAGCAGTTCAGGCTAATGTTTTGCACAATATGATTAATGTATGATGATGAGTAGGTTATGTATGAGATTATGCTATGATGATATGTATGTTAAAGGTTGTTGACTTCGGTTAACAGCAAAGGCTAAGGTCTTATGTATTGTATGATTGATGTAGCGAGAATATGTATGTAGATGAAATGAATTATGTTCAAGTATGATTGAGATTGTTGACCTCGGTCAACAGTGAACGTTAATGTTATATATGTGCAGTAAGGATTTTATGAAAACTTAATTAGAACTCACCAGCATAAAGCTGACTTGTTTTACATGCATGTCAGGTTGAATAGTTTGAGAAAGGAGACCAGGAAGACTCATGGCATACGTTGAAGACTACCCCTGGCATAGACTGGCTATGTTATAAATCTAATAAAGATATGAGCTATGTATTAATGTTTGTTTAGGTTTGTATAATATTTTATGTATTCGCCTTAAGTTCCGCTGCTATGGTAATGTAAATATGTTTTAAAGAGTATGGGTTTGATGTTTGCCAACTGAGGGGCTCGGGGCCTCTCAAGTTGGTATCAGAGCCATAGTTTGAGAGATCCGGTCATCCCTAATGATTGGACTTAAACTGAAAATGGGACAGAACGATAAGAATGCCAGTCAAGGGTAGTTTGATGCCATGAGCTGAATGTTATGTATGAGTTAAGACATAGGTGTAAGGTTAGAAAGATAGTTAGAGTCATGCACTTTGGGGTGACGTGATGGGAAATGTTTAGAGCCTATGAGTTAGGTAAATGGTTAATAACACCTGATCAACGTCATTAACGATTTACAAAGCTTATTTCGTGCTAAACTAAACCTGTACTGACTCTCCAATTGATGCATCTTGTAGGTAGTTAAATGGCTGGACAAAGGGGTAGACCACGTAAGCAACCACAGGAACCTGAAGAACCACATATCGAGAATGAAGAACCCGTCAATGAAGACGACTACGAGCACAATGAGCAACCGGAAGATGAAAACGAGTTTACTCTAGAGCCTATCGTAATGAAGGCTATTTCTGATGAGGTCTGTAAAGTTTTGGATGATAAGCTACCAGCTTTGGTTACAAAAATACTGAAGGATACTTTGAAAGACAAGTCTGAAGGAACTAAGGAGAGCACCAAAGAAGAGGAAGTTGTGATCACCGGAACTAAGAACGGTGATTCTACGTCAGAGAAACGGAAGGGTTGTGATTACAAGGCCTTCAAAGGATGCAATCCACCCTCATTTGATGGTAAGAAGGATGCTGTGGCCACCTGTCATTGGGTTTCGGCTATGGAGGCGGTTATTGCTATCAGTGAGTGCCGGGAAGACCAAGCTGTGAAATTTGCAGCTCATTCATTTACTGAAGAAGCTCTACATTGGTGGAACACTGTCAAGCAGTCAAAGACCACTACTGATGTGGAGGGCTTGAAATGGGAGGAATTAAAGGAGTTAGTTATGAAACACTTTTGTCCAAAGAATGAAATTGATAAAGTTGAGCGAGAATTTCTGACACTGAAAGCTGGACGTATGAATCATCGGCAATATACGTCAAAATTTAATGAAATGTCAAGATTGGTTCCTCATTTGGTAAGCACGGAGGAACGCAGGTTGAAGTTATATGTGGAAGGACTACCGCCTAAAGTCCGAACACATGTGAAGGCGCATGCTCCTAGAACTTTTGAATCAGCCGTAGAAATTAGCGGCATTGTCTGGGATGATGTTGTGGAAGCTGAACCGTTAAAGGAGGAACCGAAGCAAAAGTGGGCATCAAAATTTAAAAGAAACAGAAATGAAAAATCAGGACCCCCTATGAAAAGGTTTAGAATGGAAGAAGTTGAAACATGCTTTAAGTGTGGAAGGAAACATGGAGGAGAATGTCGTACGGGGACTACTTTGTGCTACCGTTGTGGAAAGATGGGACATTTCTCTTTTGATTGTCCGAGTAGGCCAAAGTGTTATAATTGTGGTGAATTGGGTCACATTAGCAAAAATTGTCTTAAACCGAAGGCAATAATTAATAAATCTACCAAACCGGAAGGTAGCAAGGGAGGGGAGAAACAAAAGGCAAAAGCTCGTGCCTTTACTATGACTAGAGATCAGGCAGCCAAAGACCCGGATGTGGTGACAGGTACATTCTTGATTAATGATATCCCTGCTTCAGTGCTATTTGATTCTGGTGCAAGTATGAGCTTTGTGACTATTACTTTTTGTGATAAACTGCGTGCTAGTGTTAAAAAGATAGAAAATGCCTTTAACATAGAAACTGCTCTTGGTAAATCTACTAGAGTAACGGAGGCTATTGATGATGATTGTTATATTGATATAGAAGGTCATAGATTCCCTGTTAAGTTGTTTCTGATTACGTTAGGAGGTTTCGATGTAGTTTTGGGAATGGATTGGTTGGCCAAATATGAGGCTAACATCGTTTGCCGACGAAATATGATTTTCTTAACAGCTCTTAATGGGAGTTCAGTAACGGTTTATGGGGATAAAATGTTTAATGCGCCTAAAGTCATTTCAATGATTAAGGCGAGTGAATTTATGAGGCGAGGGTGTGGCGCTTATCTGGCTTATGTTATTGATAAAGAAATTAAAGTAAAAGAATTGGAAGACGTACCCGTGGTGTGTAACTTTCCTGATGTATTTCCTGAGGAATTGCCAGGAATTCCACCTGATCGGGAAATCGAATTCCAAATTGATGTTGTGCCAGGAGCTCAACCTGTCGCCAAGACACCGTACCGTCTGGCTCCAACAGAGATGAAAGAATTAATGACCCAACTACAAGACCTTCTAGACAAAGGTTTTATACGACCGAGTGTGTCACCTTGGGGTGCACCAGTGTTGTTTGTAAAGAAAAAGGATGGAAGTATGAGGATGTGTATTGATTATAGGGAATTGAATAAGCTCACAATAAAGAATAAGTATCCGTTACCAAGGATTGATGATCTATTCGACCAATTGCAAGGGGCAAGTTGGTTTTCTAAAATAGATCTCAGATCAGGGTATCATCAATTAAAGGTGAGAGAACAAGATATTCCAAAGACAGCGTTTCGCACACGTTATGGACACTATGAGTTTCTTGTGATGTCTTTCGGATTAACAAACGCTCCTGCGGCGTTTATGGATTTGATGAATCGGGTGTGCAGACCTATGTTAGACCGATCAGTGATTGTGTTCATTGACGATATATTAATATACTCAAGGAGTGAAGGTAATCATGCGTGTCATATCCGGGAAGTTCTTGAAATACTAAGAAGAGAAAAGTTTTATGCTAAATTCTCTAAATGTGCCTTTTGGCTACGAGAAGTACAATTTTTAGGTCATGTTATTAGTCCAGAAGGCATAATGGTGGACCCAGCTAAAGTAGAAGCAGTTATGAAATGGAATCCTCCGAAAACACCAACGGAAGTTCGTAGCTTTCTTGGATTAGCAGGTTATTACAGAAGATTTATCCAGGATTTCTCCAGGATTGCTACACCGCTGACGAAATTGACTAGGAAAGAAACAAAATATGATTGGGGTCCCACTCAGGTCCAAGCTTTTGAGGAATTGAAAAAGAGATTAACCGAAGCTCCTATTTTAACACTGCCGGATGGTAATGAAGACATGGTTGTGTACTCAGATGCGTCTTATCTGGGTTTGGGTTGTGTACTTATGCAAAGGGGAAAAGTAATAGCATATGCCTCAAGACAATTGAAAACCCATGAAGCTAATTATCCAACACATGATTTGGAATTGGCTGCTGTGGTATTTGCTTTAAAAATTTGGAGGCATTATTTATATGGAGTGAAATGTACAATCTACACAGATCACAAAAGTTTAAAATACTTCTTTGAACAGAAGGACTTGAATATGAGACAACGAAGATGGCTTGAGCTGTTAAAGGATTATGACTGTGAGATCTTGTATCACCCGGGCAAGGCCAATGTGGTGGCTGATGCTCTAAGTCGCAAGACAGAACACTCTGCTATACAAGTTAAGTCTTACAGTTTGGTAATAACACCTGATTTTCTAAATGAACTCAAGGATGCACAGAAGGAAGGATTAAAGGAAGAAAATGTGGGATTCGAAAGGATATTTGGTCAGGTTAAAAGTCTAGAAGAAAATGAATGTGGCGTTAAGATACGATTTGGTCGAATGTGGGTTCCACGAAATGGGGACATTAGGTCAAGAATTCTAGACGAAGCACATAAGTCACGTTACTCTATTCATCCTGGTGCAACGAAAATGTATCAAGACCTTCGAAAAGATTATTGGTGGCCAGGTATGAAATTCAATGTAATGCAGTACGTAAATAGATGTTTGACATGTGCACAAGTAAAAGCTGAACATCAGAAACCTTATGGTTATGTGCAACCTTTAGAAGTCCCGGAATGGAAATGGGAATACATCACCATGGATTTTATAACTAAGTTGCCTCTTACGGCGAAACGTCATGATGCTATTTGGGTGATTGTAGACCGGTTAACGAAAAGTGCTCATTTCTTGCCTATACGGGAGACTTATACGTCGGAGAAACTGTCTGAACTATTTGTGAAAGAAATAATTACAAGACATGGAGTTCCAGTTTCTATAGTATCTGATCGTGATACACGATTTGTTTCAAGATTCTGGAAACAGTTTCATGAATCAATGGGTACAAGACTCAATATTAGCACTGCGTATCATCCTCAGACCGACGGACAATCTGAAAGGACTATCCAAACTTTAGAGGATATGCTCAGAGCCTGTATTATTGATTTCGGTGGTAGTTGGGATGATCATTTACCATTGGTGGAATTCTCGTACAACAATAGCTACCATGCTAGTATTGGAATGCCACCATATGAGGCATTGTATGGACGGCGTTGTAGGACACCGGTATGTTGGGGAGGTGTAGGACAGAAAGAAGTGGGAAGTAAAGCTGCAGTGTTAGATTTGACAGAAAAGCTTCAACTAGTTAAAGCGCGAATGAAAGCTGCACAGGATCGACAAAAGTCCTATGCCGATAAAAGACGGAGACCAATAGAGTTTGAAGTAGGTGATCAGGTACTGTTAAAAGTTTCACCATGGAAAGGAATTATTCGATTTAGGAAAAGAGGAAAGCTGAGTCCAAGATTTATTGGACCTTTTCGAATAATAGCACGGGTTGGGAAGGTAGCTTACCGATTAGATCTGCCAGATGAATTGAGTGGAATTCATCCAACATTTCACGTTTCACATTTGAGAAAATGTCTAGCAGATGATGTAGCATATGTACCGTTAAATGACATTGAAGTTGATGAGAAATTAAATTACATAGAAGAACCAGTTGCAATTGTTGATACGAAAGAAAAACAGTTACGTAACAAGGTGATTAGGCAAGTTAAGGTTCAATGGAAACATCGAAAAGGATCTGAGACGACATGGGAGACTGAAGACGAGATGAAACGACTCTACCCACATTTGTTAGAAACGTAACAGGTTTCGAGGACGAAACCTATTGTAAGGAGGGTAGATTTGTAACAACCGAATAATTAGCACATTTGATCGTGTATAAAATCTATGTTGAATTGACAATGGTAATTACTACAGATTGATAGTACACGAGAAAAGATGAACGTAGGCGAAAACCGTGCGCGAAACGGAGTTACGGATTGTCCGGAATTGCGAAACGAAGGAAAATTTCAAAGTATGGAATTTTGGACTCGTCGCGGTACGCGACTATGTGGTTGAGGATCCTTCGCGGTACGCGATGGACCAAAAATATCTGAAAACCTCCGAAAATCTTCGCGGTACGCGAAGCCTTATTTGGCTCCTCGTCGCGGTACGCGACGGGTGAGGCGGTGGAATAAGTTGATATCTTTCATCAGATTTCATGAAAATTATATTTCATCTTCATATCTCGAACATATTCGCTCCAGACGAACATCAGACGAATTTCTCTTATCAAACCTTCAATTTGAAGCCACCAGAAGTCTCTGATCATACCAGGGATCGTATCTACAAGTTCTGATCGTTGTTTTGCAGTCAAAACTCCTTCAGATTAGGTAATGATTCGTTTTAACCTTCTAGTTTGATTTTGATTGATTAGATCTTGATTTTGAACGTAATGGCATAGTTAGGATTGTTGATTTTTGCCTAGATGATGGCTAGGATTGATTGGAAATGAAGAACACGATGTTCTAACGGTTAAATCCTTGTTTTGAGTCGTTGTAATGCCCGGTTTGCATGAAATCACAACTATGATTATAAAGGTTTAATCAATTTGATTATGACAATGTAGGTGATTAGCTTGGTTAATCTTGGAAATGCAAAGGTTAAACCTAAGTGTTTCAAACTAATCACAATCATTAACATACTTATTGGAACGATTATCTGACGTTTATGATAACAGTCAGATTAGTATGTTAAACATGGTTATTAAACCTATTCTAAGACTACATTGTGATATTTCATGATATCTGGGTAATCAATGATAAGGATTTATCATTTCTAAGCCATTAATCTGTTTAAGAACTGTTTTAGCATTATAATCAACAACATTAACTATTTGATGACTTTCAAGACAATGTCTTTGACATTGAACGTTCAGAAAGATCTAATTAGTAGGTTAAAACATAAATGACTTATTAAGTGTAAACGAATGCAGAAATTCACCATTAGTACCAGTTTGTGAGTGATCTTGCTACAGTAAGACATCAGGTGAGTTCTTTGTAGCCCTATTTTAAATGTTTTATCATTTTGGGCTGGTATGCATGTTATGAAAGTTATTTTATAAAAATGATTGTATAAGCTGACTGCGGTCAGATAAAAGAATATTTTAAGATAAAGAATGTTTTAAGTCTCGCTGCGGTTGAGAAGTAATTGATTTTTTTAAAGTCTCGACCGAGGTCGAGTAGGAAATATGGTTTTGAAGTCCCGGCTGCGGTTGGGCAGAATTTGAGCACTGCGGTGCAGTAAAGTGTTTATGTTTATGATGGTTTAAATGATTTAAATCATGTTATGTATGAATGAAGTATGTAACGAAGTCTTGTACCGGTATGAGCTACCAACTTCGGTTGGTAGTCATAGAGTCCTGTGAAAGAACAGGCCTGTCGACTGTGGGTCGTCAGAGTCATAGAGTCCTGTGAAAGAACAGGCCTGTCGACTGTGGGTCGTCAGTGTCATAGAGACTTGTGCTGCACAAGCAGGCTGACTAGAGTCAGCAGTTCAGGCTAATGTTTTGCACAATATGATTAATGTATGATGATGAGTAGGTTATGTATGAGATTATGCTATGATGATATGTATGTTAAAGGTTGTTGACTTCGGTTAACAGCAAAGGCTAAGGTCTTATGTATTGTATGATTGATGTAGCGAGAATATGTATGTAGATGAAATGAATTATGTTCAAGTATGATTGAGATTGTTGACCTCGGTCAACAGTGAACGTTAATGTTATATATGTGCAGTAAGGATTTTATGAAAACTTAATTAGAACTCACCAGCATAAAGCTGACTTGTTTTACATGCATGTCAGGTTGAATAGTTTGAGAAAGGAGACCAGGAAGACTCATGGCATACGTTGAAGACTACCCCTGGCATAGACTGGCTATGTTATAAATCTAATAAAGATATGAGCTATGTATTAATGTTTGTTTAGGTTTGTATAATATTTTATGTATTCGCCTTAAGTTCCGCTGCTATGGTAATGTAAATATGTTTTAAAGAGTATGGGTTTGATGTTTGCCAACTGAGGGGCTCGGGGCCTCTCAATTGAATATCGATAAAAGCCCCACAATATTCCACCGACTATTTTCTTGTGGTGAGGTAACTTTTTGGTGTGTGTATTTTTAAAAACCCGTGTAAGTTAAGAAAACTTTGAAAAAAAAGAACTATATAAAAATATTTTTTTTATTATTTTAAATTTTGTAACATTATTAAAGTCATTTTATTAAAAAACGCCAACAAATTTTTTTTAAAAATAATTTATAAACAATGTAACATAGATGTAATTGTTTCATCCATACTTGACATATGTGTTACAAGACGTTTACTAATGTGTTACATCGTTTACGAAATATATCTTTTTAAATTTGTCGGTGCTCTTTTCATTTTTTTATAAAAATAACCCAAATAATGTTATAAACATGTAAAAAAATAAAAAATTACATTGTTATTTCATGGTTTTTAAAGTTTCTCAACTCAAGAGGGTTTTTTAAAATATTCATTCCATATCCTAAGAGAACCATCATTTTAGAAATAATTTAAGAAAACTAATTACAATAAGGGAGGAAATATGAAAAGAAATTTAAAAAGATATGTATTTCATGTTATTACATATATGTAACTTTATGAGTTGAATGTGAAACTTTTTAAGTTACATATATATAATCTCGTGATCTACATATCTTTATCAAAAAAAATTTGTTATAACATTTCTAACCTTATAATAAAAGATTATGAATTTTTTAAAAAAAACCTTTAATATAGACGATGTTCAAAAGAATACAACTCACTTTAAAAAAAAACTAAGAAAACTCTTAAGAACCAATCAATTTTTATTTTTTTCATTATTATTTATTATAAGGTTAGAAATGTTATAAGTTATTTTTTTATTATAGATATGTAAATCGCAAAGTTACGTCTACGTAACTCACGAAGTTACGTATGTAATCTATAAAGTTACATAGGCGTAACTCATATATATAGGGGAGGATTATTTTGAAAACCTACTTTATTTGGGAAAACTTTGAAAACAATGAAAAAAACCATCAAAAAAAATTTTTTTCCCCATTTTTTTTATAGTTTGGTTACATTATTAGGGTCATTTTTATAAAAAATAAAAAATAAAAAGCGCCGACTAGATTTTTAAAAAAAATTAATAAAAAACCGATGTGTACAGGACTGGAAGAAGAAGTTACGTTAGTATTACATTTTTGTTCTATTAATTTTTTTAAAAAAATTTGGTTGGTGTTATTTTTATATTGTTTTTATAAAAATGACCCTAATAATGTTACAAAAATATATATAAAAAAAAACTTTTTTTACATGGGGTTTTTTAAGGGTTTTTTAAGGGTTTTTTTTTTTTTTTTTTTTTTTTTTTTTTTTTTATCTCAAGTGAGTTTCTATTTTATACATGCCCGATATATACATTTGTTTTTTTCGAGTAAATTTCACTTTTGATCTTTTATGTGTACACAAAATTTCAGATATAGTTTTTTATGTTTCAAGGTGTCAAAATTCAGTTTTTTCAGTTTTCAAATGTTGCAAACTTGGTTATTCATCCATTAACTCCATTAAAGTACTACCGGAATTAGAAAAAACCTATCCATAACCGAATTAAAAAACCGAACCAAATGAATTATAAAAAAACCGAAATGAAATAACTGAAACTGAATTTTTCGGTTCGGTTTCAGTTTATCATATTTCAAAAACCGAAAAAGCCTAACCGATTTTTAGTCTTGTTTAATACTTAGCATATATGTCATTAGTTTTACACTTATTTAACGAGAAAAAAACAAATAAAAGGTTTACTAATTTAATCACTAATTAAATATCTAATTATTTTAAGTCTTTTTAAAAGATTTACAGTAAGTAAACTTCTAAGAATAATCGCATTTTTACATGATGCCAAAAAAAATAAAATCTTTTGTTTTCTTTTTTCTCTCTATATTAATCTTAAAACAACAATTACAACTTAAACCGGTTGTAATTGGGCGTGAGCCACCCACCCGTGTGCACCATAATCTCACCATCGGGCTATCCTTCCCAATACTATTGGGCATGAATAGTGGCGGACCTTTAAACGATTTTTATGGGGGCAAAAATTTACGTGTCCTAATTTTTTTAATCGATCGGTGTGTCTCGGTTACTCGGGTTAATTGTTCGGGTCAAATCAGGTCAAACAATAAAAATACAAAAATCTAATAATTATCATTATGCGTGGAAAAAAGAGTAAATATCTGAAAGAATAATTACAATTCAGCTCAACAACGAACTCAATAAAGAAAATGTGGTCGACTGGTGGGAACGGAATTCAGGAAAGAAAATGATATGCGATTGGGAAGGAAAAAAATAAAGGAATTAGGGTAGGAAGAAGTCAGGGGGAAGGAGATATTTAAATATTTAGGAGAGTAAATTACGGTTTTGGCCCATGCGGTTTAAATGTTTTAATTAAATCAACCAAAAATAGAATCTTCTTTCAATAAAGCTCATGTGGTTTCAAAAACTAACGGTTTTGACCTCTAACCATAGTTAGGTTTGAGGGTCAAAAAGGTTAAAATAGTTAAGTTTGGGGGTCAAAACCGTTAGTTTTTTAAACCACAGGGGCTGTAATGATAGAAGATTTTATTTTGGGTTGAAATAGTTAAAACACTTAAACCACAAATGCCAAAACCGTAATTTACTATATTTAGAAGAAATAAAGGGGAACAAAAAAAATTAGGGATTTTAATATGTGGTTAACTTTTGAATTTCATTTTTTATTTACCAATTACGAAAAAATAATATTTACAAGAGATGGTAGTATATATTTTTTTAAAATGGGGGTGGGGGGGGGCGAAATCAAATTTTTTTAAAAAAAATTTACATTTCTGCCCGAAAATTGATATTACTAACGAAAAAAAGAGAGGGGGTCCACCCGATACTTTCAAACCTTCGCCCCTTGGGCATGATTACTATCCTTCTTGGTGTGATCATGGACACCGGTGATCATTAAAACATCATCAATCATAATTTTCCTTTTTTTAAATAATTTTTAAACTAATAAGAAACCTTATATAACCCTCCAAATTTTCACTTACTCATCTTACCATTAGATACATTTTTTTTCTCACATTTACTAACAAACATTTTGCTTAAGTGACATATACGTGGCACGTGATCAAGTCTACAATTATACATATCCTTCTAAGAGCTTCGATTGATATGTAACATTTTCACTAATAAGGGATTTTCAGGGTTGAAACTCCACTGATTATTTTATGTGAAATTAATTGTTGATCAGTTAAGAATATACCGACACGAAAGTTAGAGGTAGCAAATATAAGTACGGTGAGAAGGATTTCTGCAAACACCAACTTAGATTAGATATAGAATGGTGTTTTTTGAGAATAAATGAAGAAGACACATATTTTGAATAATGTAAAGAAGTGAAAATCAAAATGGTTTGGTGATGAGTCATGTGTGTGTTAAGACAGATGATGACATATGTACGGAACGTAGAAACTATCAGAGAGTTGAGACAAGAAGTAGACTAAAACAAAAGCCAGTGGCGAAACTTGACCATAATCTCAGGGGGGCGAAATAAAGATTTTTTAAAAATTTTACATTGCGTATCGGGAAATTTACACTACTACACGAAAAAACAGGGGTGTCGGTGCCCCCCCCCCCCCCCCCCCCCGCGTCTCAATAAACCTTCGCCCATGACAAAAGCTAACATAATGTGTAGATAGATATGATTTGTTAAACTTGCACAAAAATGATGAGAATATGATAGGTGATTTGAATAGGTTAATAAATGTTAGAAATATTTTAGGAATTATATATATTAGGTTTTAGTATTATTGCTTGTGAATTAGCTAACTTTAAGTGTATTTGTTGGTGACTTGGTGTTATTTACTTGGCAAGTATTTTTTAGTTTTAGATGGGTTTTAATCTTAGCTACTTTAGTCAGAAGTAAATACGCATGATTCAATAAACTTGTATCTTCCTTGGTCGCCTCCACCCATCCACCGCTAATATTATGATGATGCAATTGGTAGGTTGTGGCACATTGATATTTATAATTTCCTTTTTTATTGTTTTATCAACAAAATATTATTACAAATTCAATTTCTTCGCTAGATTTAAAATTTTATTGATTCAATTTCTTTTAATTAAAAAACATTTTGCAAAATTTAATTCCTTATCCAGTTCTTGAATTTGCAATTCCTTCAATCATTTATCATCGCTCTTGAGGTTATGACTATTGTATGCCATGTAGACCACCATTGCAAATTTGAAAACACATATGAACCGCATGACATGTGTACCACCACCAAAACCCATGGCAGCTACCATCCTTATGGGTGCAAACTAACATTGCCGAACCGAGCATGTCAAGGCTCTAGCTTAGCTCCACGCCTGTGTCTAAGATTTTGGGTGTACTATGCAAGTAATAAAATTAAGATCCTATACACATAAAAGTTCATAGATTGATAATAATAATTTAAATAACAATAAGTTAATAGACAAAGCAAAACAAAACTATTGTAACAAATAGGGTGTAAACAAGTCAGGCTAAGTTTGAGCTCGTCTAAGTTCGAGCTTAGCTCTTTAGCTCAAGAAAGCTCGATCTTAGCATGTTTTGAGCTTTATTTATAAAACTCAAACTAAACTTGTAGGAAAACATTTTAACTCAAGGTTAGGGTTGAGCAAAGTCGGTTACCCGGTAAGGAAGTTATGTATCCGGACCGACCCGAAGACCGAAAGTTTGGATAATAATGGACCGAGACCGTACCTTCTTTTCATTTTAGGGTTTCGGTTATAGGAGATGTCGGGTTCATCGGTCTCACGGTGAAGCCCGAACCCGAAGTTGAATTTCATCAATATCATCTCCTAGGTTTGAAGATCTGATCCATTATCCATGTAAGTTCCTCCTGATTACAATTTCCATTTTCACAGACTCTTCTATGTTTGGAGTTTTTGTTATTTGAGGTACGCTTACTTCGATTACTTCATTTCAGACCATCCGATTCCGCCTACTACTCTAATGACTGCATCTCCGGCTGAATTCCAATCAGCTCCTTGTGTTGCGTCTAGTACCAATTTCATTGCTTCAATAGCAAATTCTAGTGGTACGTTGGTTTTCCCTTGTGATTGATATGGTTTCGACTTACTAATTTGATATGTGGATGATTTGCTTGTTTGAATACTTCAGATTCTTTATTTATTTCTCTTTTCTTACTTAATTGTTCGATTGTGATTTGTGAGGTGTGTTTTGAAGCATAAAATGCATTGTTTAGTTGTGATTAACTTACGTATCCAAGGTGCTCGATTAAATGCCACATTATGTTTCTTTGTTTTCTGAGTTTAAGAACTACAGGTAATAAGAATCGCTTTCGTTGAATTTGCTTCACTAATAGGCTCACGATTCGACTTTGATCGTTATGGACTAGTACCAAGATCGAGTCCTAGACAAACGGACCTTCATTTAACAGCCGGAACAGTAACAATGAAAATGGCCCCTTCCTTAGTGAGATATATGAGCAAATGCCTGAACCAAAAATACGTTATTGCTATGGGAGCATGTACAATTACAGGGGGATGTTCATTACCGATTCTATAATTACTAAGATTGCACATCATTGGACTTGTTCATTGATAAATATCTAGCTAAAAGAAGTGTGTTGGTGAAATCAACATAACTTCCATCTGAACATAACATCTGTGTTCTATAATTAAGATAGTATAACGTCACGAAACATACTAATTACAGAAATCCAAAATGGAAAATAGACAAGTAACAAAATAATAAAACCATATTGAAATTGTTTGTTTTGATGCTATTCCACATCATTTTTTGCATAATTTGGCTCGAGCTTCTTCGAAATATCTACAAAAATAATTAAAAGATTGTTTATATAAATATCAGAAGTAAACTAAATAAATACAAGTATATCAAGAGTTTACCTTTCCCAATGTCATCAAAGTCAACCATATCTTCCATGATATTAATATATTTTCTTGACTTTCTAATCCAATCCTGAGTGCATATTAGTGCTTCTACGAATGGAGAAGACAATGAACTTCTATATTGGTCAAGAACTCTTCCACCCGTACTGAATGCAGATTCTAATGCAACACTTGAAACAAGAATAGCAAATATATCTACAAAAACTCCACAATGGTAAATTAACTATTAAAAATTAACATGTAATAACATAATGAACTTAAAAAACAATATAACCTTTTGCCATTTTTGATAAAATTGGATATCTCGAGGAAGAAGCGTTCCACCATTGCAATAGATCAAAATTTGGGCACCCCCTTCCTCTTTATCTTCAAGGTACTTTTATAGTTCTCATTTAGTGTTGTATGAACTAAAACCACCGCTTGATTGGAATTTTGCAAAAAACAACAATCTCCCTCTTAAAAAATTTGAACATTTTCTTCACTTTCAGGAATTGCATTTGAACTCTTTGTGTCCTACACCAATTTTTACTCCTCAAACAATAACTGAAATGCGTCACTTATAGGTTGAATAATCAAATCAACCTTTTTGTGCACTTCCTCTTATTTGTCCTTCTCGGTTTTCTCTGAATTGCATATTATAGTATAACCAAACTTAATAACACGCAATTTCTGTCTAGGATCTAAAATAGCTGCAAAATAAAGCAACTTATTTATATCAAAATCATGTCGCCAATACTTCTCAAACTTAAGTTGCATTTTACTACCCGTAACTTTGCTTATTAAATCACTAGAACCTTTCATCTCCCTTAAATGGTTATCAATTTCTATAATATCCTTGTAGAAAAGATTAATGTGACAATCCGGCTTTTCCGGATTAACACCGTTAATCCAAAACTAACTGGAACGAGATGAAATGATACGAAATTAAATTAGAATGGTTGGAATTGAACAAAATGATGTACAATTATACAATTTGGGTGAATTAAACTTGAAATCGCAAGGATTAGCAAAATTTTGACTTTTATAAGTCAAAATTCGTCAAATGTGTAGACGAAATTCGAAATTTCACCATAGCAATCCATTATAATTGAATTAAACATGCAATAAACACATCATGATGAGGATTAACGGCTAACATCAATTATTAGGTCATTAATTGTCAAATTAAAACGAATTACATCTCATTTTGATGAAACCGTCACATTTAACTACAAAACTTACACAATTCGATGGAATTTCACACAATTAAACATCTGAATACTTCAATCGGCACCTTCAGGGTCTTTTGCATCCAGAAATTCGAAGCAAGAAGCAGTGGTTTAAGGAATTCGATTGAAGCTTAGCCGAACATCAACCCATTAGTCGATCTCCTTCGATTTGATATTCAATCAAGTAAGTTTTAGTTCCTACACTACCTAAACATGCCGATTAAGAGTTATCCTAAATCAATTTCGACTGATAACATCGAATTATATGATTTCGGATTCTAGGGTTCCTAAAGAAAACTGTTTTGGGGGTTTAGATTAAAACGCGTGTTGTAATCAAATTAAATCATGCTGCGAGTTTCATAAGATACCGATTAACGAAATCCATATATCAATTTCATGAAATTATAATGAATTGTATATGATCAAGTTCTAGGGTTCTAATTAGAAAACGAGTTGGGGGTTTAGTATCAAATGAGCATGGAATTCAAATTAAACTTTACAGACACATTCCCAATAAGGTCCTGAATGAAATCTCTAAGTTAGTTTAGTCAGAAAACATCGAATTGAAAGACTTTAATTTCTAGGGTTTATCACTATAATCGTTTTGGGGATTTTGATTTAAATGAGTTCAAAAATCGAATTGAATGATGCTGGTAGTTTCAGAAGGCCTCGACTAAGGATACCCCTAAGTTGGTTTGATCAAACATCAGTGGGTTGAATGATTTTGAATCTAGGGTTCTTCGGTTAAAACGAAATTGGGGATTTCGATTCTAGTGCACTCGATATTCAAATTAAACCTTTCAGAGAGTTTAGAAGTTCATTTTTGAATGATAGACCCATATCAATTTTATCTAACAACAACGAAAACTAGGATTTTGATTCTAGGGTTCTAAAGGCAAACGAATTTGGGGATTTCGAACTAGATGAGCTTGATAATCAAATTAAATCTTGCAGAAGGTTCGAAAGTTGGTTTTGAATGAAAACCCCATGATTAATCAGTCTGACATAATCGAATTTAACCAAATTGAATTGTGAAACTTACTAATCACGTTCGAATCTTGTATGGATCGTTTTATTGATTTAGACTGATTGATTTTGGAATTAAAACCAAGGGTAGACTTGTTTAACTCTGTTAAACAAAAGCCCTCTAATTACAAGATCTATTGGGCTCGAATTAGGGCCCAATTGAACCAATAGGTTTCGGTTATGATTAACAAAGGGGTTAGTGGGCCGATTGGGCTTAAAAGAATTTAAAACTAAGATATGTTAAGGAAATCTGAACTAGAGGAGATGGTAGGGGTGTGTGTGTGTTGGGTTGGAGGTCACAGGTTCGAAACCAGGCCCCAACAGTTTTTGAAATTTAAAACAACTTTTTAGTATTTTAATCACAACTTTCTTGTTCTAACTCTGATTTGAGTCGTTCAAGTTGCGTTGGAACCGTAACGGAATCCTGAACAGTATGAAATAATAAAATTCATAGTTTAACCCGAAAACGTAATCGCGTATGATTACGCTTATTTAAATAAAATCATAAACAATTATATGATTTTATTTAAACGACTTTAAAGCTACGCGTACTTACGTATGCACATTTCTAACACTCTAACATACGTGTGTTGACACACATGTGATTTCAAGCACAAAACGATATCCCGAATAACACTAAGTTATTGTTAAAACACAGGTTCTTCGTAGAGGACTTTCTACGCGATTTCACGTGTTTGATCATTCTATCTACATTCAAAGGTGCGTACACGACCCCTTTTCTTATTTTAGTGTTTTGGGGGAGAAAACATGTGCAAACAAAGCTTTTAGATACATATCATGCAGCTGTTTACATTAAGTGCGAACATAGCATTACAAGTCCTTACATATCGAACCGTTTAGTTTGCCGTAGTGCAAAACGTGGTAGTTGGAAATAGATCTATTAGGTTTGACAAACCTCACTTGGTAGATGAGATTTACGCAAGTGTTTGACTAGCCGATTCACATTACTATTGTTTATGCTAGACAATAGTGGAAAGGCAAAACATGCGATAGCATGCAACAGTCAGCTTCGGTGTCGACCACTTATGTAAATAGTACAAATGACTAGCTATCATGACTATGCATGTATGATTATGTTATCTGCAAACATTTTGTTCAAACAGTTGTTTCAAACATTTGTGAATGCTTAAACCTGTGTATGCACCAACCTTTGTGTTGACTTGATTTACATGTTTTCTCAGGACGCTAAGGTACACAAGCAAGCAAGCATGGACTAGGAGATTGAGTCGCATGCACATTTTACATTTCAGTTAATTGGATTTAGAACATTTGAAACTTTGCATTGTAATTTACAGTTTTCAAACCGTCATGGTTGTTTATGTTTTAAAAACGTTTCCGCAACGCTAGAACTTTGATATTACAGTTTTAGACCAAAGTATGTTTTGAAAATCATATAGAGGTCTTCGTTATGTCTAATGATCTGAGATCCTGGTTTGTCACGTCCCAAACGGTATGATTCCGTTAGTTGAAAATTGGGGGTGTGACAATTAACAACTACATTTATAGATGATGAAGCTTTTATTGTCTTTTGTTTAAACTTTTCGAAAGCCTTTGAGAACCGTCTTGCATAATGTCAATCTGTTCTAGTAGGAACATTATCACTACCCAAGTCATTCCTATAATTTGATTCTTCCAAATCATACTCTTCAAACGGTTTCTCAAACTTTTCAGTCCTAACAATCATCTCATAGGTAGAGTTTCCATCGAGATGGTCAATCTAAACACATACTTTCAATGATGGATGCCTTAGCACACTTTTTAAACAAGTCTAGCCTTTTTGGGGATATTCTAATATACCGAATGGCATTTCTGATACGATCAATCATGTAGGTCTTACGACTAAGTCCATCTTGAACAATCAAATTAATTATATGTGCCATACACCGAATATGTAAAAATCTCCCGGATGAAAACTGGTTTTTTAGTCTACTCTTCAGAAAGGATATAGCAGTATCATTGGAAGAAGCATTGTCTGTAGTAACAGTTAGAACATTATCGATATCTCACTCTTTTAAACACTAAACCAAAACCCTACCAATCTCTTCTCACTTATGGCTAAAGATAGGTTTAAAATTAATAATCCTTTTATTTAAAACCCAGTTGTCATCAATAAAGTGGGCTGTCACACACATGTAGTTGATTCTCTGAACAGATGTCCACGTATCAGTAGTCAAACAAACCCTTGATTTATTATTTGAAAAAAACAATTTCAACTTGCCCTTTTCTTCAAGAAAGATTTCCCCGGCATCTCTAGAAACCGTAAACCTACTAGGTAGCTTAAAATTGGGACATATTGTTTCCATAAGCTTTCTAAAGCCTTCATGCTCAACGGTTGTGAATGGGAGCTCGTCTAACACTATCGTCTCCGCATCGGCTTTTCTACTTGTTTTGGCACAGAATTTCCAAGCTTTAACTTCACCACTAGGCCCCCCATATCATTGTTCTTCTTTAAAAAGATGTTGGTTTGACCTTTCACCTTGTTGGGATGCTTCTCACATGAAATTAAGTGTCGACTCAAAGCAGACGTCCCGTTTCTAGACGGGTCAGCAGCAAATATCTTTAAGAAGTGCTTACATCTAGCTTTTTTTCTCCTTCATCATTAGTGAATTTTTCAAAATCATCCCATACGCGAGAACGCCCCTTCTTGGTTGAATCTACGGTTTTTGCCTTCTTTTTTTGGTTTTGTTTTTCGCCAGGTTGTGTTTTTCTTTTCTTTGGTAGTTGAGAATCATCACTTGATAAATTCTCAATGTTGGTTGATTCCATCTACAATAAGAAAACAATATTATCAATGACATAATTAAATAAATCAAAAAAGTGCAATTATGTAACAAATGAGTTAGTTTAATCGACTAAATTATTAAATATATCGTTGGATTATTCAATTATTTCAAAGAGCAGATATGTTGCTTTTATCAAATACACTTTTACATGGTAATGTATGCTCCTATCTTGTAATTGATCATTCAAGATTGTACTTTACTTTGAAGATCAATATATTTAATTTTCATATATGTAATGAAGGATTATGCAATTTGATTGTCATATGTACCAGTTTTAATGGTTTTTTTGATTCAATATTATTGAATAATGCTTTACTTTATATCAGGTATTAAGTATTAGCCCACGTATATTTTTTTGGTGATTGATGCATTGGATGATGGTGTAAAAATACCACATTAAGTATGCACATCTAACCTTGTTGTTGCAGCCTTGCAGGACTTGAAGGTTCCTTCAATGGTGCTGCTGAAGCTATGCTGTAATGCAAAATGCAAGGATTTGAGTTTTTGGAAGGCTTACATATTCCTTTTTGGCCGTATACTAGGTTAAATGCAGGCATGTGAGTTTTTTTCTGTATATTTTACATGGGCCGGGTATTTAGAATTGAGTTTTTTTTTATAATTTTTTAAAGGTGTTCGAGCTTTGTCTTTCTTCAGGTATTTTGTCATCAAAACTGAGACCGGACCGATACCCGAAGTTACTCCCGTATTAAAACCGATCTTCACTATATTAACTTAACAACGGTTTGGGTTTGGTATTTTCCCGGTCCGGCAACTAGGTTTTTTTGGGTTACCCAAATATATGCTCACCCATACTCAAGGTCATCTTGGGCTCGACTAATTTATTATTTATTTATTTATTTTATATATTTCATCATCAGCTTATATATTTTTATTAATATACAGTTTTTTTTTTTTGTATATATTGCTGATTATTATTATTTTCTTTATCATTTTATATATAATTGATTAAATAATTAGAGCTAAATATTAATATGGTCATTGGTTTGGTATGAGTTTTTGAAGTTTAGTTATGAAACAAAATTACTATATACACACATTTAGGAGACGACGTCTGTGAGTTAACAGTAATAATAATTAATAATATTAATAATTAAATAATGATTATTATATAATATTTATAATAACTGAATAATAATAATGGATTAAAATATGAAATTAAAATCAAATAAAACGGCAGTATATATTATAATAATAACTAAAATAATAATTATTATATATATTATTCATAATTAAATAATAATAATAATTAAATAATAATAATAATTAAATAACAATAATAATTAAATAATAACAATAAATAATAATAATAATAATAATAATAATAATAATAATAATAATAATAATAAATAACAAAAAGCTTTTATAGATAATTCAATATATTGTTTTAGATGAACTAACTATCGTTACGTCCAATACTTGTATGTTTTGATATTCATAATGTTGTCACCCCGACAGAACGATATGACTCCAAATTAATTAATAATTATTATTAAATAATAATTAACAATAATAATAATTTTTTTTCCGACATCTACACTTTAGGATTTACGTTATAGTGACAATCATTGTTACTAATATCATTATTACTATAGATACATTTAATGAAATGTAATCATTACAATTGAACAATGATAATAATTTTTTATTCTATGTGTCTTTCGCTTGCTTCTCACGAACAAAGGACAACCACTGCAAAAGTTTTTGACAACTGCTGCAAAACCTTTTTTTAATAATATTGATTAATTAATGTATTTCATTTTCTTTACTATTTGTTTCGCAACCGTTGGTAAAATAGGGAATGTAATAATTTTGGATATACTATATATTGGACGACCTCAAAAAAACAATTAACCGTAGTAAAAACATTAAAAAAATTAATTAATAATTTATTATATTTTTAATTGAACCGTCTTAAAAAACAAACGGAACCGTTATAAAAGCATTAAGTTTGACCGTTTTAAAAAAAAATATTGATATTCACAATTCTGCAACAAAATAATGACGGTTCATTTATTAAATGTAACTTTCTTTTAAATAAAAAAAATACTATTATGCCAACTTAAATCATATGATTATAAATATTTTTTTAGTGATATTTATTTGGATGAATTTTTATATGTGTGTCTTTTAGTAAAGGGATTTTTATAGATATGTCCTTACTAAGAGTCTTTATTATATATTTACTCGAAACCTTAAAATTAATTACATATTTCTTATTGTGAGAGAGAAATATGTAATTGACTTTTTTTTTATTTGAAAGGGTAAATATGTTTTAGAAAGAAGAAATACATATTTATCTTTTTTACTTGGATAAATATATAATAAATTAACTTAGCAAGAGCTATGTTGGTCCAATAGGCCAAGCAACACAAGTAAGAGGTTAGGCCTATAAAAATATAGGGTCTCCAATTTTATTTTTAAAATTACATGGAGTGGTGTTTTTTGATTTATGATTTTTTCTTTGCTTGTGGGATTTAAAAAGGAACAGAAGATACAACAAAGACACACATAAAAATTTTCTAATCTTGAACTGAAAAGGATCTTTTTAGAAAAATTCATTATGAACATTTATTAAAAAATTTGTATTTAAAAAAATAAAAAAATAAATATAATCTAAATATTTTATACATGTAAATATAAACATTTTTGTTTTATCTCCACCATATATAAACTTTTATTTTATTATTTACGATCTCAAATCCGGGTAAAATGAGCTTTTTAACGTAACCGTTAGTAAAGAGCCCGACTTTTTATTTTGCTTGTGACCTCAAAAATAGTTTAACTAGCCCTGCAATAGAAAACATATAAATGCCCTTTAACAAGAAAAAAACAAAAAAAAAATAAAAAATTCAGGAAAGGGATATCTACCGACCTCAATTACCCTTTTGGCGCGTAAAATCTGAACAAAAAGGTTATTATCCAAATCACCTAGACTTGTACAAAAAAACCGGTTTGGGTTTTCAAACCGGTTCGGCCCAACTTTGAAAGAAAACCGGTTTCACCCAAACCTGTCCATGAACCGATCCGAACCGTCGGTTTGGCACCTGTTTGGGATTTTACCGTTAAAACCAGTTTGCAAAGCAAATTGAACCGGCTCGGTTCCTAAACCGATTTCCCAAACTGAACTGTAAACCGATTTAACGACTACATGCGTATTTGACGTTGGAGCCTCCATTTGACAGTTTTTTTGTTTCATTTGCATTTTGGCCCCCAAATGTTTAGTATAAATACGTTCTGGTTGTTTAGGTTCAATCATATATTTCAAAAACGCTCTCAAAACTCTCAAATACTCTCTAAACTCTCTAAACACAGAACCGCTCACAAATGTATGTTTTTTCAACTTGATCCTAATGATGTATTTTTTTTCGAGTAATGAACGTTTTAATTAAGTTTTTTTTTATCTAAGTCTATAGTTAATTTTGTTAAAAAAAGCAATTTAAAAAAAAATGGTTTTCCCCACCCCGAATTGGTTTCCCTAGTTTTGACATTTTCTTCTCCTAAACTAGTTTCCAAACCGAACCGGTTCCTCCCAAACTGCTTTCAAATCCACTATATACAAACCAGATTGGTTCTTATACCCAACCGATTTGATGAACCAAAAACCGGTTTGTGCACCAGTGCACCACTAAGATCACCATAACCCTAATGGCCCATAATTTATGTTTAACGGTTAACGGTTGTACCATTCATCCAAGCCAGGTTAGGTATAAATGTTTTAGGCCCAAGAAACCAGGCAACCCTTTAAAGCCTAGTCAAATAACATGGTCGGCCTATACTCGGGGCCTTGCTCTATGGTATAATTCAGCCCAACCTACATGGAATTTATTATCCAAACTAGAATACTAGATTAGTAACTCGTGTATTACACGAGATGAATAAAAAATATTATTAACTAATAGTTACCAATAAAAATTTAAAGTATATAAGATGATTTTTTTAATATAAAATATAATTAAATACAATTTCATAGATTAAATCATAAAATAATTATATTATTTTTTAAACACTAATAGCTTCAAAATTTGTTTCTTTAAATATTTTGTTTTGTAAAATTATTTTTAAAAATTCTATATTTTATAATAATTTGGTTATTTTTGAATAAAAAGTGTTTTTCAATATTAAAATACTTTTAATGTAATAAAAAAGTCTTATTTTTAATTTAAAAATGTGTGAAAAGTATATTTAATATGAAAGAGAGGGGTTGTTTGTTTACCTCTTAATGGAGCCATTCAGCACTTAACCATTCAGCGCGTTTGGTTTAAATTAAATTACCTCTTAATGATTCAGTTCAACACTTAACAATTCAACACCAATACCATGCTGAATGGAAAATACATACCATTCAGCACTTAATGATTCAGTTCAGCACTTAACCATTCAGTTCAGCACTTAATGGTTCAGACCCTCTTAACCATTCAGCACTTAATGATTCATATCTACCAAACAGCCCCTAAGTAATCTAGTCATTTTTTTAATAGAGTAAATTATCAAATTGAAACAGTAATTCAAATTTTAAATTTTAGCTCTAACTTTATTATTTGTGCTGCCTAAGAGGATTGATTATAGAGGGTTTAAATAACGTTAGAAATTAATAAGAGGATTGCAATGTTTTACAACACGAATAATAAAATTATAATCACTTGGTAAGCTTGCTAATGTACAGAGTTGTAAATGTAAGGAAATTTAAACGTGTTCGTTTTCGTTTGATTATTCATTAAATGTGTTCTATATTATTAAATTTTTACTTTTTGGCTTATTATCTTAATATTAAAATTAAAACTTTTATCATTTTGAGTCTTCAAGAATACATAGTTTCTTCAACACCTTGTTGATATCTTCCAAGGAAGAAGAAAGCAGAGCTACATCAGCTTGTTGAGTGTCTGAGATATCTGCAATTGCAGCTGCTTGTGAGATCCCTGGAGGTCTTTGATGTGATCACATAGGCGAACCCACCAGTCCCTCCTTTTTCTGCCCGTATTGTTAATTTTCTGCCAAAAAGTTATTTTTAGTTAAAATTAGTGATTTTTCTCTCCCTTGATTAAATAATTTAACAAGCATTCTTGGTCCCGCAAATTTCCGCACTCCTTCCAAAACACTCAACCTCCGTCACTATGTGATTATCCAAGATATTGAGATGGTAACATCAGCCATGATACCAGCACCACCAATGGAAGGAGCTAACTAACTCAATGAAGAACCCAATGACGTGATTGTCAATACTATAAATGATAATGATAGGTAGATCTAGTGAGTAAGATATGTCTTATCATCTTGTTTAAATAGATAATTAGTGCTGTAAACAAACCGAACGTTTAGCGAAAAGTTCAAAAACCGTTTGGCAAGAAGTTCGTTTATGTTTGTTTGTTTAATAAATGGACGAACACAAACAAGAAATTACGTTTGTTTAGTTAAATGAACGAACATGAACAGAGGTCGTGTTCGTTTATTTGCGTTCGTGAATGTTTGGTAAGATATTAAAGGTACAACGTTAACTTTTTTTAAAAGTTAAATGAACAAAAGATATTAAAATAAAATTTATGTAAATTATGCGATTGATTGAAAAATGTTTTTAAAATTTGTAATAAAAATGAAAGATTTTTCTAGAAACCTAGCCACATATATATAGTTTAAATACAAAAGGTGTCATGTGTGCAAAGTGTACGAATTATGCATAATTGATACGTAAGTGGTAATTGTTTTTGCATGAGTTGGGATTATCACGAAGATGTTTTATGTGTGATAACTCAAAGTTTGCTTGATATTATGTTGGAAAATAAGGACTGATGAACAAAACCACTAAAGCCAGACAAATAAACAAACCGCGGATTGACCAACTGCGGATGCTTCTCTTCCGATTGAAGAACTGCTTCAACATTGGAAGATCAACAGCGGAAGATTCGCAAAAAAGAACTACTGCTGAACTTATCTACCTCGGAAGACACTAGCTGATCATGATACCCTTGGAAGACATCCATTGCATCGGAAGACATCAAATGACTCGGAAGACAATCTCCTATTCCGAAATAACTGATTGTTTAATCAGCTTCTGATGGACATCTTCCGAAAGAATAACCACTGAGCATCAGTACAACTACTTCAACATCGGAAGACCTGAAGACTCCTGAAGACTCTTGTTTCCGTTGTTGTTGACTTTGTATTTGTACTAGTCTGTTGATTCAGTGTCTGTAACAATGTCAGCTATTTGTCTTATTATTTATCGTCTTGTATCTCAGAATGTTGGGTATTTAAGTCCCAACATTCTCCGAATAAAATGAATTACTTCCCCCAAAATTCCTTGTGCTAACTATCTGTTCTTTTCTCTCTTTCAAAGCAAGAAACTAAACAACGAAAATAACCTTGTGCAAAACTTTAGAGGGAGCTAATACCAAAGCTTTGACTAAGTGTCTAAAGCCTTCATTCCTGGTAAAACAGCTTCTCCTCTGGGTTTCTGTTTTTCAACAATTGGTATCAGAGCCTTGTCCTTAGTCTTGGTTTAACCATCAAGTCTAAAACTCAAAGCTCTCATTGATATCTTGTTGTTTAGTTTTCTGTGTTCTGTCTCTTTTGTCTTTCTATTTTTTTCTAAATCTGCAGTAGTTTGGTTTTTGAACTAAACTGTGTTCAAAAATCATTCTAACAAACTACTTTGAGAACTAATCACTCTTTGACTTACTCATAACCGTTTGTGAACCCATAGCAGAAAAATTCACCTTAGACCCCCATAACACCGGTTCTGCCACAAAGCCACCAATCTTGGTTAGGCAACAATATAACATATGGCAGAGAAGGATGTTACATTTCCTGTTCAATAATCATACAGGATGTTGGAAGTATGTCATGTTCGGACCTCATAAACCAATGGTCCTGGACACGGAGACTGGAGACCATGTCCCTAAGGATCCTCAGAATTACACCAAAGAAGACTACCAGAAGTTAGAGCTTGATGCCAAGGCACATGCTCAACTGGCTATGTCCCTCTCTAATGAAATATATTCTGGTCTTCTTCACCACGAGTCTGCTAAAGACTTGTGGGATGCTTTAAAAGAGCAATTCGGTGGTACCGACGATGTTGTGGCTAATACAAGGGAGATATTAGCTCAACAATATGAGACATTCTGCCAACGAAATAATGAGTCACTGACTCAGCAGTTTGAACGGTTCACTTCTCTCTTAAGTGAACTAAAATTAGCTGGTCAAGTGTACCCCTATCTCTGTTCTCAATCGTTTCTTGAGATCTCTTCCTGATAAATAGGAATCTTATTCCATAGTCATGAGATCTTCTCCAGACTTCGGCAAACTCTCACTTACCCAACTCCATGGTAAGTTGCTCACCTTGGAGCGAGAGATTGACCAGAAACGAAAACTAATAAAGTCTGGTAATTCAACTGAAGAGCACGTTCAAGGGAACACAGCTCTTCTCAGTCATAACTCTGAGACAAATGATCAGGGTTATGATGAATACATAGACATAATTACTGGCATCATCTCTTCTTCTTCTTGTGATGACCATTCTCCTATTTTTGATCATCTGTGCTTTATCATGGATGATCTCCATTAGGTTCCAAGTGATGACTTGGAAGAGATGGACATTCTTCATCAAATGACCTTCTTGAGCATAAGAACGAATAAGTTCTACAAGAGGACAGGTAGAAAATTTTCTGGTATTCATGGGAAAACCAGGATTGGCCTAAATAAGGCTAAGGTCCAATGCTATAGATGTCATGGCACTGGACACTTTGCCAGGGAATGCAAAAATGCTCCCAACTCTAACTCTTCACCGTATGTGACTTTCCCAAACACACACTCACATACTTCTTCAGCACCGTTTTCTTCTTTTTTTTCTTCCTCACCTTTTAGAAGGCACAACAACTCTCAGGATTCAGCACACATTGTACAGAACTCTTCTTCTACCAATGTATAATATGTGCAAGCTGCCAATTGTAGCATGTATCAGCTCACCCCTGACCCTCTTTAAATTGTTGCACCCTCCCCTTCACAAATAAATGCACCAGGTGCTGCTGTCCAGTCCTCTTCTTCTAGTCAACTGGCTCTTTTCACCCAAGAGTATGTAGACTGGAGCAATCTGCCTGAAGATGTAGGCTATGCCCTCATCACCTCTGAACCAACAGAATTTGCTCTCATGGCTGTTGGTGACAATCCTACTCCTTCTGATCAACCTGTAGCAGACACTCCTGATGCGCAGGTATCTTCTTCTACTCTTGAAAAACTGTGCACCGATGCGTGCATTGAGGCTTTTGGAAATATAAAGGAAGCCAACATGTTGCTTCAACAACAAAATCAGGAGTTGGGGCAACTGTCTCAAACCAAAGTCTATCTTAAAGACTGAAAAATTTAACCTACAAGCTCTATTTGATTTACAAAATGAAAAACATGCAGCCTATAGAGATGAACTGTCTCAAACCAAAGTCAGCTGTGACAAGTGGGTTGAATCCTGCAAAGGATTCAAAAGACTTCTGAGTAAGCAAGTTCATAGTAAGGCTAAGTTCGGAATCGGGTACAATCACACTAGTCCTCCAGAGGACTATTCCCCGATTGTGTAACATCCGAAAAAAAAAATAATAATAATAATAAAATAAAAATTAGCAACCCAATAATAAACGTGCAAAATTTCGGGAACCGTTTATGTTCAAAATTTATATAAATGTTCGTAAAGTAATTATGATCAAAAGGATATAAATGATAAAAATATCTGATAATGTATGGACACGTTATAAAGCCTAATAATAACGTGCAGAATTTCTGTGACCGTTTGGGTTCGAAATTTTTATGAACAATCCTGAAGTAATTACGATCACATTGATATAAGCCGAACCGTTATATGATGATGTATGAACAAGATACAAGCTCGTGAATATTAAAATATATTATTTTTTTGACCCTGCTCCGTTTTCAACGAAACTTGGGTAGAAATGTAGAGAATAATTAGTAGATTTCAACGGCATATTCGAAAATTTTTAGAACATCAGATGCAAAAAGTTATAAGAGAAAAACAAGATTTAAGCTAAATTAATTATAATAATATAATAATAATAATAATAAAATAATAAAATAATAATAAAATAATCAATTAAACATATGTCGAAATTCGAAAGTTATACGTCGAACGATTTGAACCATATATATATTATTCCTTTCTTAATAATGAAGGAATCTTCGTCTATAAATAGATGAATGTCGATGATCAAATTTTCATTTTCCTTCAGTAACAAAACTCTGTCAAAATACCCTCCTAAAACCCTTGAGCGGGTACGGTAGTTACCAGAATTTCGTTCAAAGATTATTAAGCGAGCATTGGTACGGGCTACTTTGAGGTAACCACCTATTATACTATTATCTTAAAATAATTATTTAAATATTGTTTGTTTAAAAACCTCACTAATGTTATGCGTGGAGGCTATTTTCAACATTTTTGTAAAACACGGAGTATGCCGAGATGCTGCCCAAATATTTTATAAAAATTTATATTTATAAGACGAGGTTCTGTCCAACTTAAAACTCTAAAATAAAGTTTTATAAGCCGAAATTCTGCCCAAGTATTTTTAAGAAAACCGAAAAGCATAAGCCGTTATGCTGTCCAATTAAAGACTCGAGTCAATACCTAAAAATATAAAGATACGTTAAGTAATCCCATTAGCGTACTAATGTTATTAGGAAATTGGCGGTCACGTAAGATAAGAATTGAGGAGCTAAAATTGTACGATAGAAGCATAGATCAGGTGAGTTCTATGAGCCCTCTTTTACTGTTTTAATGTTTTAGGGCTGATGTGTATGCATGATAAATATATTTGAAATGATTGATGTATATGATATTATATTGATGCCGGGATGTTTCCCGTTTATACCAATGTTATGTCGGGATAATGCCGAATTTTATGTACGTATTTTTTTAAAATAAAAAGAGGCAACCCGAATCTTTATTTTGAAAAGAAGTTTATTAAAAGAGTTATCAAGAGGTCCAAATCTCATATACTAACAAAGACATGGTCCTAGTATACCGAAGGTGTGTACTCGTATGCTCCTTCGATATAACAGGATAATGCCGGTGTATAGGTCTGAGGTAAAGACGGTGTTTCGAATAAGGTTTTTGCACTACGGTGCTGATTATAAAGTTTTTTAAAAGAAATTTTGAAAGTACCTTCGGGTAAAGAAGTTTACCTTCGGGTAAAGAAGTTACCTTCGGGTAAAGAAGTTTACCTTCGGGTAAAGAAGTTACCTTCGGGTAAAGAAGTTTACCTTCGGGTAAAGAAGTTACCTTCGGGTAAAGAAGTTTACCTTCGGGTAAAGAAGTTTACCTTCGGGTAAAGAAGTTTACCTTCGGGTAAAGAAGTTACCTTCAGGTAAAACAGATTTTTAAATAAATGTTGTTGATATAATATGATACATGTATTTCAATGTATGCTTTTGTGAAATGCTTTTGAAATATATTGTTTGAAATTAAAGATGTTTATTAAACTTAGAACTCACCAGCTTAAGCTGACAAATTTTAGTATGCACATCAGGTAGAGATGGTGAAGCCTCAGCTAGTCGAGGCAAGAAACAATTGGCGTAAGTGACCATGGGTGGATGCTGGCTGCAGGTTTTGAGAGGACTGGCATAGATGTAGAATTTGTAAATAAATAAATAAATAAATAAATAAAAATGGTTGTGTGACATAAATGTGTAATCGGGTTTACTTATGTATAATATGTCTTATTTCCGCTGCGATTGAGTTATAATTATTTTATCAATGTGCTTATGAGTAAATCCGACAAAGTGACGTGTCCCGGGAGACGGGCGTTACAGATTGACAATGAAATAAATGAGACTGATTCAGAACCTATCTCCCCTACCTTTCTCCCTGATAAAATTCTAGCCATAAAAATCACACCTCCAAGAGTGTACCAACCTAAACAGTTTCCTACGTTTGTTTATCCCACTGAAACAAACGTGGAAAAACTGGAAGAGACACACTTGGAAAGTGATCATAACAATAATTCTTCTGAACATATTGAGATTGCTCCAACCATGAGCTCTACTTGAAGTTCGGAAGGTACAGCTCTCCTTGAAACCTCTGGTAATCATTTAGCCCGTCTTGACAAAGGATAGAGGCCCATGGTTGGTATCAGATTCCCTCCTTCTCATCCTCACCCACCTTATCCAATAATGAAGGAAAATAAGCCTTTCATCCCTAACTATTCTTCATTATCTCTTACTTGTCTAAAGTGTTTCAAGTACAATCACACCACTGAAAACTGCTGGACAAAAACTCCTTTGGAGAAAGCTAGAGATAAACTGAGTGCTAAAAAATTGAAAGCTGAACAGGCTTCTTCATCAAAAGGGAATCTCCCCAATAAGATGAAGAAATCAAAGAAGGCCAATAGATCTTCAACTAACAGTCCAATAAGATCTAACACCCATCCATCTCTTCGCTTGTCTTCATCTCTATCGGCTTCTCCCGGACCATCCATTCTTGGTACACCATCTTCTTATCCCGTGGTGACTCATGCTTCCTATTCTCCTGCTGTAGTGAACCCTTCTTCCGTGGATTCACAAATCAACATTTTGAATCAAAATCTGCAACAACTGATACAAATGATACAGAAACTGATGAATAACACTTAGCAAAACAAATAAGCATCTACAATTTTCTCCTCTTTCTTCTAAAATAAACTATGACCCATATCTAACCTATTGCTTTTGATCCTCATGTGCAGAGACCTTCTTCAAACCCAAATAATCTATGGTATGTGGACAGTGGAGGCTCTAGGAACATAACAGGATGCAGATCCATTTTAAATAACTTCATTCCAAAGAATGGAGGATCTGTTTCCTTTGGAAATAATGCAAAGGGTTGGATAGTAGGGTCTGGTTCTGTGCTGAGAGGAAAACTACACTTCAAAGATTTAAGCTTAGTTAAAAACCTCAAGTTTAATCTCTTGTGCGTTTCTCAATTAGCTGAAAAGAACTTTAGTTCATTTTTCACCAAGGACAGCTGCAAAATTTTTTCTCCTGAAATAAATTCAAAAATAAAGATCTTAATTGATCAACACACCTTGCTAACGGCGAAAAGAAGTGGAAATGTCTACGTTGTAGACATGACCACTGATTCTCAAACATCTTCTCCTACTTGTTTGATAGCCAATGCATCATCTTCTGAAACTGCTCTTTGGCACAGAAGAGTCAGTCATCTTAACCACCAAACTCTTCATAAGCTTTCTACCCTTTCTTTAGTAAGAGGATTGCCTTCCAAAGAATTTCACTTTGAAGGTCAATGTGAATCTTTCTTAAAGGGATAGCAACATAAAACATCACATAAGTCTATTAAGGAATCCAAATCAACAAACTGTCTCAATCTGCTTCATATGGATCTGTTTGGTCCAGTGAAGGTAGCCAGTTTGGCAAGAAAGAGATATTGTTTAGTTGTTGTGGATGATTACTCAAGATTTTGCTGGACCTTCTTCCTCTTCAGCAAAGATGAGACTTCTGATAAAATAATTTCCCTTATCACTCAACTTGAAAGACAATTTGGTCTTCCTGTCAAGACAATAAGGAGTGATAATGGCATTGAATTCAAGAATCAGGTTCTTGATAAGTTCTGCATCTCTAAAAGAATACTCAGACAATATAGTGTTCCTAGAACTCTTGCTCAAAATGGAGTTGTGGTTAGAAAGAATAGGACACTTATTGAAGCTGCAAGAACTATGCTTGCAGACTCAGGATTACCTTTATCCTTCTGGGCTGAGGCAGTAAACACTGCTTGCTATGTCTTAAACAGAGTTCAGATTATGAAGAGACATAACAAGACTGACTATGAAGTCCTTCATAACATAAAGCCTCTCATTTCCTTCTTCAAAGTTTTTGGGTGTCCTTGTTTCATTTTGAACACAAAAGACTCTTTGTCCAAGTTTGCTGCTAAAGTTGACTCTAGATATTTTGTTGGATACTCTTAGACCTATAAGGCTTACCGAGCTTTCAATCTCAGGACCAAAATTGATGAGGATACTATTGATGTTAAATTCAATGAATCTGCATCAACTTCCTCTTTCCCATATGCTCCTGATGACCTCTTTGATCTTGAAAGCTTCACCCACATTTCTTCTGCTCCTTCTTCTCCTTTTTCATAATCGTGTCAAACCTATGAAGATCTATCCTCTCTTGAGGAATGTTCAGTATCTAAATTCTTTACCTCTATTCCTTCTTATCAAATAAATCCTCAAGACCAAGATAAACAAATATCTACTCCTTTATCCCCAGCTTTGGATAATGTACCTGTAGATATCCCTGAACATGTTCATACTTCCCCTCCAGAAAAACTCTCCTGGTCCCACTGAAAATTCATCTTCTTCCAATGCTGCCTCTACAAATAACTGTTTGGACATCATTCCCTTCAATGGAAATCATCCTCTACAGCAGATTTTAGGTGATTTAAATAAAGGTGTTCAAACCAGGAGCCCGATTTCAAACTTCTGTCTTCATGCAGCCTTTTTGTCCCAAATTGAGCCTTCCAAATATCAGGAAGCTCTTAAAGATAATAATTGGGTGGAGGCCATGCAAGATGAACTATTACAGTTCAAAAGGCAAAATGTTTGGACTATCTGCCCCTTGCCACCATGAAAATACCCTATTGGAACTAGATGGATATTCAAAAATAAAACAGATGACAGAGGCATCATGATAATAAAGCCAGATTGGTAGTGCAATGATATGCCAAGAGGAAGGCATCGATTATGATGAAACATTTGCCCCCGTGGCCAGACTAGAAGCCATCAGACTCTTCCTAGCATTTGCTATATCCCATAATATAAAGGTTTATCAAATGGATATAAAAAGTGCATTCCTGTATGGGACTATAAAGGAGGAAGTCTATGTTTGTCAACCTCCAGGGTTTGATGATGTTCATCATCCTGATTGGGTGTACAGCCTAGACAAAGCACTTCAAGGTCTGAAACAGGCACCCAGAGTATGGTATGACACTCTTTCTCAATTTCTTCTTTCTAATAAATTTTCTCAGGGAACCATTGATAAGACTTTGTTCATCAAGAGGGTAGACAAGGAACTTTTGCTGGTCCAAATTTATGTGGATGATATCATTTTTGGATCAACAAAACCTTCCTTGTGTGAACAGTTTTCTAAATTAATGTCTTCTAAGTTTGAAATGAGTACTTTAAGTGAACTAAAAACATTTTTAGGACTCCAAGTCAAACAAACCCCCGGTAGGACTTTCATTCATCAATCTAAATATGTAAAGGATCTTCTAAATAAATTTGATATGAATGATTGCAAAATAACCTCTACGCCCATGGCAACAAGTCCAGAAATAAGTCCAGATGAAAATGGTGAACCTGTAGATCAAACCCTCTATAGGTGCATGATTGGATCTTTGATGTATCTTACTGCACCAAGGCCAGACATCATGTATGCAACATGTGTCTGTGCAAGATACCAGTCTGCCCCCAAACAATCCCATTTGTCATTTATGAAGAGGATACTCAGATATCTTAAAGGCACTCCTGTGCTAGGTATCTGGTATCCTGGCTAATCAAACTTGTAAGCTTGTTGGTTTTTCAGAAAGTGATTATGCTGGATGCTCGCTCACCAGAAAGTCTACTTTGGGAGGATGTCAGTACTTTGCAAATTGCTTAGTGTCACGGCAAAACAAAAAAGCAAACATCGGTGCCAAATTCAACTACTGAAGCTGAGTACATTGCACTGGCCAAATCCTTTGGTTACAATACCAACTGTTGGATTTTGAAATAACTGAACTAAAAACACCTCTCTTAATTGACAGCGAAGCTGCCAAGAACATAATAAAGAATCCTGTCTACCATTCTAAAACCAAACACATAGAATAAGGCATCACTTCAATAGGGACTGTTTTGAAAAGGGACTAGTTGTCCCAGAACATGTCTCTGCAAGTGACCAAATAGCGGACATATTTACCAAACCCTTGGACTCTTCAACCTTTTCTAAGTTTGAAGCCAAATTGGGAATGATAAATATGAGCTAATAAACATGGTTAAGAATGCGTTTCTTAAACCTTTGAATAAATATATAAAAGGACAATCTTCAATAAGTATCCTAATAACGGATATTTGATAACCACTGATGAAGCGACCTTGGTCTCTCTCAGTGGTTATCTTAAAACACGAATATGATCAGTGGATATGCTAGGCATTGCTTCATATCTATCCGCGGTTAAAACCTTTCGTTGTTACATTTTAAACCTTCCGTGATTTCTTTCTCTTCCGATGTCTCTATTCGTTCCGAGACTTTTAACCTCATCACTTATCCATGGTTACCTTTCTTTCAAGGATAAGGTTCTTCCGAAGTTAACATTGTCTTTCGTGGTTAACTTCTTTTCTATATAGTTAACAAATTCTCTTCTGTGTGTTTGGTCTAATCACTCTGCAAGATTAGACCCCCCACAATTAATTGAATTGATCCTCATTAATTGTTCTCACGGCTTGATAATATCTTTGCGTTTTACATTTCTACCCTTCTCCTATCTAATGACCACTGATCTTATTTATATCAGTGGATACCCTCTTAAGTTCTTCAGTTCTTTCATAATAACTTAACAAAGTTTTCTTGATCTTCTTTTGATCAAGAAAACCCTTCGTTCAAATTCAAATTTTTTGTATGCTGCTTATGGCGAAGGACAACTGCTTGTCAGGCATGTCGCCTGGCACGACGCACTTACACTGATTCCGTCTGAGATTGATGCTCATGATGAGGGTGTAACGGCATCGGACCAGGCTTCATTCCTTACAAAGCTTTGTCTGTACATCAGGGTGTGTATTAACATACTCATTTGTCGTTTGTTCTTCTCTATCTTGCTCACAGATTTGTCCAATGGGTAAAAACCCTAAGGTAAAACTTTCGGTAAATTATAAGTAGTGGAGGTTTTTATTTTTGAAACCGCCCTTGAGTGCAAACAATTAAGCTTCTTCATCTCTTTCTCTCTAAATTTAAAGCAAAGATTTGTACCCACACTTTGCACTCATAACTGCTCGGTGTTCATTGTCGCAAAAATGGCATCTGAAGCTTTGAAAATCAAGCCGATTCATAACCTTGGAGCTTACCTTGTTATATCTTCTGAGTACCCTCACTACAACGAAGCAATCAACATTTTGGTAAACTCTTTCGTTCATACTGCTCTCATCCTAAATCCTCTTATCTCGGAAGTTGCTCTAAACCAGTTTTGGGCAAACTCTACCTTGGTGACAAAGGATGACTCTGTTGAAAGCATCACTTCGGTGGTCGCTGGTCAACAAGTCACCCTCACGCCTTCCAAAATAAGTGTTGCCCTAAATCTGGACGACACCGAGGGTCCCACAACTGTTTCTTTAAAACTTCTCCATAATGCTTTTGTTCAGTGTGATTATCAGGGTGACCTAAGAAACAGGACCTTGAATAAAGCTTTCTTCTACCCTAAGTACAAGTTCCTGTATCACACGATTTTACAGTGTCTTTCTCAAAAGTCGACGAGTTGGGGAGAAATGCCATATGACATGTATGCTATTCTGTTCAATGAAAAGGTCAACTTGTCACAAATAATTTTTGATCATCTGGTACATCACCGGAAAAGCCTCAAATTTCTACTGTATCCTAGGTTTGTGATGGCTTGTCTTTTTGCTGATCTTAATAATGTTTGTTATATTGCTCCTCTTTCTACTATCAAGAGCATTGAAGAAAGGTGTTCACTATGTAACACCCCGACCTATGGCGGAATCATTGGTGCGTACACGAAGTGTAGATTGTTCAAAAGCACAGGGTGGTTATTGTGATAAATTCAAACCATTTAGTCTAATAAATTCAAGTTTAATATTCAAATAACATCCATTACATCATGAAGGAAATACTAAAACAATCAAATTCTAAACATAATAAAACTAAATCCAATCTCATATCATGCCTATGTAGCATTCCCACCTGAAACATGTTTAAATAAAAAGGGTCAACTATAAAGTTGGTGAGCTTCACAGGTTTTAGCACACACACCAAAATAGTTGAATAAATGTTTATAAATGTTATAAGTAATATGTGTAACCAAGTAATATGAACATACAATATTGAATTAGTAAATAAAGCAGATCAACTAATGTTAACAGAATAATGTTTGACCATGGTAAGTATCGCAATGCTTGAACTAGTAACTATCACTGCAGGCTTCCCCCGAAGGGTAAATCAAACACTGTGGAGTGGCCGATCAATAGATCTATCATAGTCACTAGGGGTGATCAATGCTAAATGTTAACTAATGTTCAATATGTATAATGTCATAAACTAGTTGCACAAAATAGTTTAAAAATTGTGATAACATGTTCACCCCAAATAATAAAAACATAAAAAGGGGCTATGAAGACTCACTTGTGTGATAAGCTAGTCGTTGCAAATAAATGATAAATAAGTAGTCCAAATAATATCCAACATGATCTAGCTTAACCTATAATTCAATCGCACGTAACTAAGATTACTTTGACTTTGCATGAAATTTTCATAACGTATTTGTGTTCCATATGTTTATAATCAATTTTATGATTGAGTATGTTTTCATAAAAATTCGTTATAATACAAGTCGCGTGGTTGTTTAAAATTATTAATAATGTTAAAGAGACCATAATAATATAACTATTATTAATACTAACCATAATAATATAATAATTAATATTAATAATAACAATATTAATAATGATAATAATAATAATAATAATAATAATAATAATAATAATAATAATAATAATAATAATAATAATAATAATAATAATAATAATAATAATAATGTTAATAATAATACTAGTAATAATAATAATAATAATGATGATGATACTTTTATTAATAATACCAATAGTAATTGTAATAGTAATAATAATAATATTTGTATTAATAATAATAATAATAGTAATAATTTTGTTAATAAATATGATCATAATAGTAAAAATAATAATGGTCATAATAACAATAATACTATTAATAATATTAGAAATAGTAATATTAATATCTTTGATTATAGTAATAATAATTATTAATAATAATGTTAACTATATTAATCATAATAAAATAGTAGTAAGTAATAATAGTATTAACTATAATAATAAGATAATAATATAATAATCATAGTAATAATAAAATAATAATAGTATTAATAATAATAACAATAATAATACACAATTTTTTATGATATTTTTTGATTTATTTATTTATCTATTTTAGTTTATTTATGTATTTATTATATATAAAAAATATATTTTATTTATTTATCTTTTTTTTCTGTTTTAAATAACAGTTTTAGTTTTATAAAAAATTATGGTGAAATCAGAATTTAAAAACAATTTATAAATAAAAAGTTATTAAATAAAATGGAAAAAATGGTTTAACCCGCCGTAGCCGGGTCTCGAACCCGTGACCATGAGTCCCGAATCCACACGCCTTACGAGTTGATCTAGGCTCTTGGCCGCGGTATAGATCCATCTTAATTGGGTTTAACATAAGCTTCTAATGTCCCCATTCCAGTTTATACATAACGAACCCTAGCCCCCAACTCCTATCGAATTCGACCGAATACTAACCCGATGGAGTGTAATACCATAGGGCTTTTGTTCTAGACATAAAAACGAGTTGAATGATGCATAGAAAACTAACCTTCGTTTTTGATTCGATGGTTTTTGAGTGATGGCCGAGGAGATGAAAACCGAAGCTTTGGGAGCTTGATTTCGCGATTGTTGTTGATTTTCGGTTGATCTTGTGTGCCCAGATCGATTCGCAGAGGTTGGAGGAGTGCTTGGGTAGATTTAATTTGGTTATTATTCATGTTTAAATAGATTCAAAGTTAACCGATCGAATACGATTATTTAGGAACAAATTTTGAATTGGTTTTCGACTTTTCCGACGATTTGGTGTTTGTTATCGATCCATGATGTTCGGTGGTTGAAAAAATCTTAAAATTTGTTGGTTTTCTTCCCGAAATCGCGACGTGGATTGAATGGGTCGAAATGGATATCCATGAGATGAATGGGTGAAAGAGATGAGGACTTTGAGAGATTTACACAACCAGTTCCTCCATGTTTTTCTTTAAAATCTCAGTTATAAATTTGACAGTTTTGGTCCTCCTTATTTTAAAAGAAAATTATAAATATTAATATCTTATTTTCTTAATTATTATATATATATATATATTTTATAACATTCTTTATAAAGTTTTAACATACAATTATTTATTATTATTATTATTCATTTATTTACTTACTTATTGATATATTTATATTTTATTAGAACTTCTTTATAGACTTTAAAAATATAAAAGTGTTATTACTATCGTTGTTTATTTGAATTATCATTATATTCATATGTAAATATATTTTTCTTGTTCTTATGTATATATATATATATGTATATTTAATGGTTCGTAATAAAAAAGAAACTTCAAAATTTTCATTAATGATTTTAATATTACATAAATTCGAAATGTTACACACTAGATTGAACACTGATGCAAGACACATGGATGACACTGAGGAAACACCCATCCTTGGTGAATCCACATCCACCTCTTCCTCCACACCTGTACAGGTACCAGCCAAAAGGAAAACTTCTACCAAAGCCTCTAAACCTAAAAAGCCCAAAAAGACTATTCAGGAAGATGAGATCCCTAAACATGTCTCTGCCCCCGCTGGGCAATTGGATACATCTGTTCCATCCTCACAGATGAATCAATCATCTCCACCCCATCTAGCTCCTCATCAATCCTCTCAACAGGATGATGTTGTATGCCAACGGGAACCCTCTCTAACCACTCTCTAACCACTGAAATGTCACTTGACACTCAGATGGCAGTCCAATCTCCCAAGGACATCTCTGTTTCTTCTCCACAAATAGCCCCTCACTCTCCTACCCATGTTCTTCATGAGATTGATTCTGTTTTTGAGCAACTTGGTTCTCCTCCACTTTCACCAATAGAGGAACTGCCCCATCAAACCTATGCTCATACTCATCAATCTCCTACCCATGGAGAAGAGGATGAGATCACGATGTCCAGTCCATCTAGACTTCTTGATCATATATATGGAGCATCCATCTCATATGAGAATCGAATGGGCTCTCATTTGAATGGATCAAGCAATTAGACTCCCGATATGACAACAAACCATGAAGTTCTTGAAACTGAGGCTGGAAATCCCCGAAACCAAGAAAAGGGGTCTATAACATTCCTGAGATAGACTCAGATCATGATAAAACTGACTCACTAGTCATGGATTTGAATGACATCTGTAAAAGGATGGACGAATCAGATCTTAATATAAAGGAATTGACGGATTCTGTTCCTCATATTCAGGCTTATGTGACCAAGCTCACTGAGTTAGTCACAACAGTCTTGAATAACCAAGCCTTGCAGCCCAAATCCATCCCCATGCAGGCACCTTCACTTGAAGGTACTCCAAACACTCTACTTACTTCCACTACCCCACCTTCTCAATCCATGATTTTCAAGAAGTGTTAAACTCACTTCTTACTGCCCATCTAATTACCCTGCTTCAAACCTTTACCCAACAATTCCTCACCACTCAAAAAATCTAACTGGATCTACTGAAAATTTTAGTAGATACCAAAATTTCCTCCTTACAACATGAAGTTTCTAACAATACTCACTTTCTTGAGTCTCTTACTATGATTGCTCCTCCTTCTCCCTGGTTCAAGGAATAGGCTAATGAAGCCAAAAAATGGAGAATGAACGGCTCTTGTCTGCTGCCCAAGCTGCCAAGAGGGCAGAAGACAAGATTGAGCAAAGGAGGATGAAGGAAATAAGATTGAAAAATCGAGTGGCACTCCTCAAAGCAGCACTGGATCAACAGTTCCAGACTGAAGCTGCTAAGGCTAGCTCTGAACAGAAGCGAAGGGAAGCTGAAGCTCAAATAAACACTGGCACATCTAGAGTATCTAGAAAACCCAAACCTTCTAACTCAGCTCCTACTGAGCAAATAAATCCCACAACCGCTGCCCCATCCTCTTTTGCCTCAAATACTCAGGACATACCAATTCCAAGTAGTTCTGTCCAATCTGAGCACAACCCCATCTTTTCTAAACAGATCTCTCCAACCATATCTATCCCTTCTTCACCTATACATACAAATAAAGAAAGCTCACCTACCCTTTCTCCAAATTCTGCCTCTCAAACCCTCCTAGAACTATCCTCACAAACCTCCTTTCCTACTACTCTCAATGTCTCCAAAATTGGCCAAAAACCAGCACCAATAATCACTCAGTCTTTCTCAAGAAGACAAAAGAGTGTGGCCAGAAAAACCAAAACACCCAATAACATACCTCAGAAACCTCTAACGCCTGCTCAATAACCTAGCTCAGACTTAAATGATGATCAGCCCATTGCCTCTCTTATTTCAAGAAAGAGAAGGCTCATATTGGCTGATGATGATGAGTCTGACCTGCCCAAAACCACCACAGCTCCCTCACCAATAAGGTCAGCAGATGCTGAGAAACCACAAACTTCTCCAATATAGGAATCCTATTCACCTGTAAGGACATTCCCTTCCGATGAAGATCTTCAGAAGACAAAGCATAAAGAAACGGTGAAGAAAAATAAGATCCTAGCCGGTCTAGAAGCCATTGGTCTCTCAGGAGATGAGCTGGTAAAGACCTATCAGGAACAAATTGCCCTGTTAGATCAGCAGCAAGATAAAGCCTATCAGGCTGAGAGGGAGCAACTGATCAAGTTTCTGCTGGATGAAGGGAAGTACAAAGTTGAAATCTTCAGCAAGTGGGATATTACTAGCCTCAGAAATGAAGCTGAAGTCTTATCCAAAAGAATAAAGGCAGAAGTCAAGAAGAAAAAGACCATTGAGCAGAGAAAAAGAATAAAACACATCCTCATTCAAAATCAACGGGGACCAAAGAATACAATAACAAGATGGAGAGATGATGTTCTGTTTGATGGATGGTCAAAGTTCAAAAGAGAAAACAGTGATCATCCTGAGCTTTGGAAAGAAGTCACTTCACCTTCTCCCATAATAGTGACTCAGCTCAAGGATGCAAATCCAAGCACAATGTTTGATCACCTACTCAATGCACCTATGGGAAGCCTAGGTGTTGGGTCTGCAGAACTTCCATCTGCTGTCAAATTCAGACCTTGGGTTGATGTTGATAAGGAAATCCTTCCTGATCTTCTGATAAATTATGAGCCTCATCATCATGCTGTAGTAAAGAAGGTACTTGATTCAAATGATCAAGTAAAAAAGAAGAGAAATAATACATTGGACGGCTGGAGCTCCTCTTCCTTTGGGTCTACCTTCCAAATCCCAGCCTCCTCATATCAAAAACTCAAAAAACCAGAATAAAAAGATGGTTCTATGACTCTGTCTCCAAGAGCATGACCATTGAAATATATAATGCTTCAAGAACCTTCTTCTCAAATTGGGATGAGATTCTCACCCTACCAATTAATGATCTGAAGGAACTGCAGCCAATGACTCTGGATAATGCTGATACAGAGTATGAAGTTCTGAACTATGTTCGAACTCTTAGAAATAAAATTGGTCTGGATTTCAAACAAAAATAAATGGTTTCGGCTTCATCAGTCCAGATGGAGATTGTTGGAAAATAAGGACTGATGAGCAAAACCACTGAAGCCATAAAAATAAACAAACAGCGAATGCTTCTCTTCCGATTGAAGAACTGCTTCAGCATCGGAAGATCAACAGCGGAAGATTCGCTAAAAAGAACTACCGCTGAACTTATCTACCTCGGAAGACACTAGCTGGTCATGATACCCTCGGAAGACATCCATTGCATCGGAAGACATTAAATGACTTGGAAGACAATCTCCTATTCCGAAATAACTGATTGTTTAATCAGCTTCCAATGGACATCTTCCGAAAGAATAACCCCTGAGCATCAGTACAACTACTTCAACATCGAAAGACCTGAAGACTCCTAAAGACTCTTGTTTCCGTTGTTGTTGACTTTGTATTTGTACTAATCTGTTGATTCAGTGTCTGTAACAATGTCAGCTATTTGTCTTATTATTTCTTGTCTTGTATCTCAGAATGTTGGGTATTTAAGTCCCAACATTCTCTGAGTAAAATGAATTACTTCCCACAAAATTCCTTGTGCTTTCTATCTGTTCTTTTCTCTCTTTCAAAGCAAGAAACTAAACAACGAAAATAACCTTGTGCAAAACTTTAGAGGGAGCTAATACCAAAGCTTTGACTAAGTGTCTAAAGCCTTCGTTCCTGGTAAAACAGCTTCTCCTCGGGGTTTCTGTTTTTCAACATATTATCATAAAATAATTACAACTTATGTGGTAAAAACCGTAAAATAATGCAAACTTTGTATACTTTGTATGCAAAAAACTTTTTGTATTTGATATGTATCATGCATATATACAAGTATACCTATATGCATATATGGTGATGCTTAATTGATAACTAATATTAATTGGAACTAAATTAATAATTTATAAACACATTTTTTTACTTTAGAATTTAAGGGTTTTTTTATAAACAAACATATTATCCTACTCACACAGCCATACTCTTAAATTACTCCTTAATATTCCTTTTTTTCCTTAGATTTGAATCTAAGACCTTATTTCCAAAGGAGAATGTTTCTGCAAAAAAAAGTGACCACTTATAAAGAAATGTATTAAGTTACTTTTATACTCTTAAAAATTTGAGTACAAATATTTCTTATTTATTTTCAATTACAGCTAAATCTTATATAGCTAACTCTTATACTGATATCTGACCACTTATAAAAAAATGTATTAAGTTACTTTTATACCTTTAAAAATGTGAGTACAAATATTTCTTTTTAATTTTCAATTACAACTAAATCTTAGATAGCTAACTCTTATACTGATATCTGAGCGCTTATTTTAAATCTTAAAAAATGTACGTTTAACATTAAATCATGTTAAATGTTGTATATTTTTATTATAAAGACATTTTTTTATTTAAACTTAAATGTAAACCAAATAAATATATATATACCTGTTCAAGTAAAAACGTTAAGTTGATTTGGTTTATATCAATTTTTTAATGTTTAAAATTGGTATTTGGTATAAATTATGTGTTTTATTTAATGTCTCTAGACAGATGCTCCTTAGAGGTTTGTCATCATATAAAGGTAGATACTAATATATGGTTTAATTAATGTTTAAGCTATATATACCTCTTCAAACTAAAGCTTTGTCTTTCTTCAACCCTCTATTTATTTCAATTTCAGCCATAGAAAATTCATTTTTGGACGGAGACTAATGTATAGCTTCCAAGTAAAAATTAAAGATGTAGGTTCATGCCCCCATGAGAAACTTCACAAGAAAAAAAATTGCTCTTCAGAAAAAGGAAATATATAAAAGTTATCTTTTTTTAACGGCTTGAAATGTAGGCACACAAAACGAGATTTCAACCGTCCCTCAGATTTGAAGCTCTGTGGCATATGCCCGAAACTATCCTAGGATGAACTCACAACTGAGTAAAGTAGTAAACCCTCAAACATTGCCTCAACAAATATGTCTTGTACCAAGTTCGAACCCAATACCTTTCACAATGAAGTCAAGGAGTAACCACTAAACTAGAAGCCCTTTGATTTAACTTTTTTAATTAACCGACACGAACGTAGTATGTAAACCGAATCCACCCAACGTACCCTTAATTACTATACAAAGAGCAGCTAGCTTTTTAAATTTTATGGAAGAAATTTTGGTCTTTGAAACACCAAAAGCCTCCTTTAACTTCCATTTTCCCCTACCCGACTCATCAAATTCTCATGAACTCCTCTAAAAGCTATGACACTGCTTTCTCAGCTCCTTCACGTTTCGTTTGCTTAAAACCTTCACAAATGTTCTCAAAAGCGTGAATTACACACACTATACCTTCATATATATCATACACATAACCATCGGCCACCTCATGATTAAGAGTGATCATAAAAAACTTGAACATATAATCATGATAACCATGAACCACAAGCAAACCAACTCAATCATCATAACCATACCCTTCTCGTGGGAGAGGGTCCCCGGTGTACCAAAGCATATGGTCTCTCCAGCAGCCGCTTCACCTCCGCCACCACCGCCACTGCCGCCACCAAGGTGCTTTCACGAGCCAACATCCATGAAAAGAAGCGCCTCGAGTATATTCTGGAGAGAGGAGGACCCGTTTCTTGCGGCTTTGAAAGAGTGTTCAAAGGATTATAAGGTTAAGGGTGACAAGAAGAGGTTTGGTATTTTGGGGAGCAAATCATTTTTGTGGTGCAGATGTTCATTTGATGTTGAAGAGGGAAACCTGAGGAAAAGGCCCCTGACTATGAGTCGTGGGCCAGTGAGTATGAGTCGTGGGCCAGTGAGTCGTCCGGAACGAGTTCAGGGTTTGATTAGAATCCACAAGGGATTGAGGAATTTGAACACATAAGTTATCAGTCAGTATTGTTGATAATGCTTCTAATGATGTGTGTTCTTTTTGTTTCCTTAAGGCTAAGTTTAAAAAATTAACTTTTTTTTTATAAAAGATATGTTTTATTTTTTAATTATGTGCTTCATTGCTTTGTGTGTATATATATATACATGAAAAAGTAATGGCTGCCCTGGTTAGTTTATTCATGATCGAACCAGTAATAATATATTGCCACTACAAGAAAAATGAACAATAGTTGCGACGCCATTAGCGGCGACGCCCGCACGGACTCGCTTGGATACAAATCCGACCATTGGAATCAATGTAGAATTAACCTGTTAGTGGTCATGACACAGGGTCGCTGCTAATAACCCCACATCCAGAAAGCAAACCAATCCATAGTGGTGATTTTTTTAGTGGCAATGATCCTTTTTTAGCCGCACCCCCTTAGTGGCAAACCATTTAGCAGCATTTTCTGAACTATTAGTGACGATCTAATAGTAATGATCTTTTAAGACGACCCGTCACCAACAATAGTGGTGATAGGTGTCACCACCCGCTAAAGACGCGTTTTCTTGTAGTGATATATGGTTTACAAAGTTTATTAGTAGCGGAAATGTACAACACTAACAATAATAAATGTTATTATCATAGGAACAATAACACCATTAACAAAATGATTATAATTTTCGGAAAAGTAAATGCCTTAAATTACTAGAAAGTAATCCTATTATTTTTTAATTAAAAGATTAAGTTGGAAAAAAAAGGTGTAGAGTATTTATTAGAAAAGCCTCTTTGTTTTAACTTTTCTTTGAGGTTTTTTTACTTTTTTTTACATAATACTAATTTTTAATTAAATTTACATCATAAAATTAATTTTTATTTATCTTTATAAGCACAATAACAGTATATACAAAATAATTATTTATTTTTAAACCATATAATGTTGTACATTCATAGTGTATTATGATAATGTTGTATGCGAAGAATCTGTAACAAATATGCCTAGCTAAAAAACTAGTATTTTTAAATTTAGTATATATTATAATATAATGTTTGGATCAGTAGGTTAATACGCATTGACCAACTGAAGAATTATTCATGTTTAAGTGAATAAAAGTAGCAGAACTTTTAATCACTATGAAATCGAGTCTCCATTAAATGAAGTGTAATGTAACGTGATTAAGAACAGAGGCCAAGAAGCCAAGAACCCATATCCGATTACAATACAAAGCCTCTCATTTATAATGTTATTATATAATGATTGTGTTTATAATAAAAAAGAAGAAGAAGAAGAAGCCATAGCTCTTAATGTAAGACTAAAATACACTAACTAATTAATGTACTATTATTGTCTAACAAATATTCAATATTAATAAGAAAATATTGAAATATCAGCTAAATAATAAATTGTTCAGTCTACATAATACAATACTAATAAATCAATGGTTAAAAGATCATTTGATTATTTCATATGTCTAATAAATGGATTTGTCCTTGTCTATTAGTCAGAAACAATCCATTATACTAGTCGTTGACATTGTACACTCTTTTAAAAGCTCTTAGTAATTCGGAAGCTTAGACAGTTGTTCGAAAGAATATGCTTCGGAAGGTATTGAGTAGAAGAGGAAGCCAACCTTCGAAAGACCCAATTCTTTGAAAGCTGTCTTTGTATTGGTAGGAAGGAGCTAATATTTGAATATTAAAACAGCAAAATTTTTAACAACAAAATCTTTTACATCAATCAAATTCTGTTACAACTAAAAACTCGATTTACCTAAAAATTTAAGACCATTTGATTTTGAAGGCCTTAAGATAGATCTTTTTTTAAAAAAATAGAAAGCTGACCTTGTAAATGACCACTCACTCCTAACACTAGGAGTTTGATGTTAAGGGGCAAAGCCTAGCGTAGAATACATGGCCCAAGACCACAACTCTTGATAGCAGGGTCTAAGAGGCAATGCCCTAGCGGTGATCAAGCTAGCTAGTGAGATTGAAAATTTTTTATTTTGGGTAGTTAGTGATACATTTAAGTTGTTTTAGGTTTGCATTATCAATATGAGAAAGTCATAAAATTTGATGATTGATAGAACATGATCTTTATCAATGACAAGTTAGTAGCTACCAATTGATAGCAACAACGAACATAAGTAAACTACGAACTTGGATATAAACTATGAACATTGATAGTGCTGTTGGATAAATCTTCATTCTGTGAAGTTGAGTCAAATGGATACGGGTTAGAGTTTAAGTATTTTAACACGTGTATAAATTAGTGCTTGAATTTTGTTATTTCTTAAGTTAAAGAAGACATTGTCATGTTTACTAAAATTAGGAGTTAGCGACTTAGTGGAATAGTGGTTAGGTTTCATATTTATGTATGTAATGAAATGGTGTTTTTTTCTTTGAGGCAGAAAATTCATTCTCACGTACATGATCTTGAGTGTGTGTTCTAGTGTGAATTCTGGGTCTGAACCAACAATTGGTATCAGAGATCGAGAAGGTGTAATCCCTAGGGTTTTCTGTATAGATTTTTATTGTAATAATGTTCGATTTATAATAAAGCAAAGTTATTGAGATTCGTTGAAACATTTGTAATCGTTTATGCATATAGATAAAGAAAAATTTAACAAACAATTTTATTAAACTTATTACATATATACATAGGAAAAGATAAAATGAAAACCACATCTCAATGAGAAAACCGCGAAAACCATGCAAAAATCACGTAAAAACAATGTTTTTTTTGAATTTTTTTACAGGTTTGTAACACTATTGGACACATTTTTATAAAAAAAAAAAATCAAAAAAGCGCCAACCAAATATTTTTAAAAAAAATATTTTATAAACCCACGTAAAACCTACGTAACAAAATGTAAAAATAAAAAAAAATTATGTTTTGTTACGTAGGTTTTACGTGGGTTCATAAAATATTTTTTTTAAAATCTTTGGTCGGCGCTTTTTTGATTTTTTTTATAAAAATGTGCCCAATAGTATTACAAACCTTTAAAAAAAATTCAAAAAAAACCGTTGTTTTTATGTGATTTTTGCATGGTTTTCGCAGTTTTCTTATTGAGATGTGGTTTTCAAAATAACCATACCCTATATATATATTGTTAAACAAATAGATTCCAAAGAAGTTTAAATAAAGAGTATTTTAAATATATACCTGTGTATACACACACATGTATATATTTATATGTAAATTTGTATCAAATAATAATAATAAAATCCTTATAAATTAGACTTATATTAAATAAATAAATAAATAATGACCTATAAAGTTATTACATAAACAATAAAGCTAAAATGCTATAATAAATTTTTGGGAAATATAAATAAATAAGTACCAATAAAGTTTATATTAAGACAATAATGTTACAAAGTTTAAATAAAAAGTTTTATAAACTTTTGGATATAACAGTTAAGTTTTAAACTCTTGAAAATGGCTTTTATAAACTTTAGATATAATATAGAATTAAAGGGGATAAATCTACCATTTTATAAACTAAATTGTAACAGAAAAAAAAAAGAAATTTTGAGCTGAAATATAAAGGTTAGATAGTTGAAGGACTGAAACTGTAAAAATCCCAAACTTTTCCTTCTTCATCGCCCAAATAGCTGCAAACCGATCCACAACCCGTTTGTTGACCGCTCATTCCGTGTGGCTTCGATGCAAATTAGGAATGGATTCGGGAAGGATACGAATACATGATTCAAATCATACAATCAATTAAACAAAATCAATACAAATTCGGGGGGATTCGACTTCCAAAATGCCGAACAAATAACTATATTTGAACTCAAACGAAATCACCATAAAACTTGAACCACTTGCACCCTAAAACTTCCCTTGACTATTTCGAAACTCTCTAAACCAAATAATCAAACTCACAAGCAATCTGAAGTAGGAATTGAAGCCAAGAATGGCCGACGCCCTTCATTTACTCTAACTACATCAATTCGAAACAAATACTGATGAGTTAGATGACCATTCTAATCAGTTTTGTACGAGGATCGAAATCCCTAACATATTAAGGGCTTACAATCGACATCTCGATCAAATTCAGATTAAACCCAATTAAGGTTCATCCGATTTTGGGATCCTTTTAGAAATATGAATAACATTTAATAGATTCCGGATTATTCAACGAATTTCCACCCAGCACAACAGTAAGACCCGCATGTGCTGGGAAAGAGAACTGAGGTTCGACCTCCATTAGGCGTGACCAGAACCAGTCTTTTATTTTTTGCACTTTTGCCATTTTCATCCATTTTTAATAATTTTTTTCCCTTTAAAAATCATAAAAACCAAATTTTAATATTATGTAAAATCTATAAAAATTTAAAAAATTATTTTTATCGTTTAAACTCATTTCTTTAATAAGCAAAAATTAAAACTTTGCTTTATAAAATGCGCATATACACATACATACATACATATATATATATATATAATAATAATAAAACTTTAAGTAGTTTTTATTTGTTTACCAAAGATTTTTTCATTGTTTTGTAGAACTACAAAAATAATTTCATAAACACTTTGTTTTGCAAATTAAATTTTATAAATACTTTGTTTTATGAAATATGTGTGACAATTGCATTTGAGAATTACATCATTAATGACGTGAGCACATTTGGTTGTGCTTGAAATCCACGTTGATTTAGCTATTGTAATTATTACAGATTGATAGTATGAGAGAAATGGTGAACATATGCGAAAACCGTGCGCGAAACGGAGTTCCGGATTGTCCGGAATCGCAAAACGAAGAAAAATACAAAAATGTGAAAGTCTAAGGGTTCAGGCAGTACGCCTAGCGCCAGACATCCACGCTAGGCGGTACGCACGGAAGGGGAAAAAGATCTGGGATCTTTCGGTCTCGAGCGCTACGCCCCGGTATGAATGTTTGTTACCTGTTTCCAAAACATCTTCTTAATGTTAGTGATATGCATTAAGATAATGAGGCATCACGATATATACCGGCGGGTAGTATCTTTATAAAATCATAGATTGTCCGAAAGGAACTAGATACGGGTCCCATCGTTATCTGGAACTGAATATCGTGAGAGCTTGTATACCATGTCATATCATATGTTTTAACTTAAACTTTACGAACTCACCAGCTTCGTGCTGATCTTTCAAACACAAACGTTTTTGCAGGGAGACATTGATCACGATGAGGCTGCACTTTCAACCACTTGTAATGAACTAAATTAGTTTGTGTAATAAATTTAGTTGTAAACGGTAATGTTGGTTGTAATGATGAAACCATATAATGTATTTACTTTAAGTTAATCAGTGTGTTGTGATACCGGATCAAGTAAGTCACACCTTATCTCTGAGACATCACCACTATGCTTTATCAACCTTATCAGAGAGACGAATGACATCATCTCAGGTGACGAGAGGTGGGGGTGTGACAATATGATATGAAAAAGAAAATATAATACATATTATGAATTTAAAACCTTTTAGATATAAAAAAGGGGTTATTTTATACTTAAAAGACATCTTATTTTATACAAAAATTATACGAATGAATTATTTATACTAAAACCAAAAGTTTTAAGACACATATCAAGATGATTTTCGTGAGCCATTCTAAGCAAATAATTTTAACCTATATTAAACTAAAACTAATTATATACTTACCCATTTATTAAACATTTTAAAAGTTATTTTTAACCACTAAAGTGGCATTAAATAATTTAAAATTTTTATTCTATGACATATACTTATTTTCTATAAATTGATGTATGTAAATCATTTATCTAAAATCATAAAGCTTTTGAAAACTAATTGTTTTCAGACAAATACTTAAAAATTACATTTAAACAATAAAACTTGTAAATCACAATCAAACGGATGAAATGGTTTATTCGAAATGCCATATGATATTCAAATGTTATTCAAAATCAATTAGGGATATTTATTTATTTGATAATTGAATAAATAAATAATCCTAAATGAAAAAAAAACCATTCAAACTTAGTTACCCATCAAGTATGTCACATAATCTAGGATGCCAAAACTTGAACTCTAAGTATAGACTAAGGAATTCTATTGCCTTTAAAACGTCCTAAATCCTAGGCAATCAATCAATTGGACAAAGATATGACATCATGTGAGTAATTCGACACTCTCTCTATACGTTTTTGTACTTCTGATATGTTAAATATGTCGGTATTCAAAATCCAAGTTATTCTATATTCATATTTTATAAATGCAATACCTTTATTCTATTTTGGTTTGATTCTTTTTTATGTAATACTACTTGCTTTGTGATGCTATGTTATTCTATGTTATTCGATACTAAGTAGCCTAACGTGTGTTGGATACCACCTTCGCTTTGACTTAGGTCAAATGTGTTAAAATGTTGATAAGTACAACTATGGGCAAACTTCTGAAAATACTTAGCTTTGTGGTTTGTATTGTAATGAGTTTGGAGACGATATAAACTCTTGCAGGATTGTAGATTTACTAAGCTTTTTAGCTAAGTATTGATACGATTTTGGAGACAAGATATCTAAAAGTAAATTGCAAACTAGTGGATATGCATGCTAAAGTTTAAATTTTGTAGTCTAATTAAATAGCATCATTTTTCTTATGTATACTATGTAAACTGTATGGGTTGTTCACCAACTATGCAAATAGTTGACAAAATCTTTATTTTGCATTTGTAACAGGTTAGTGAATGCAATGGCAAAGACATAAGATACGATTTTTGTTATCGACCTAGTTTTAATTTAAACGTATTTAATTTATGAAATGTGGTTTTGAAAACAATGTAATGAATGTTTGTTTTGGTTATTTTAATATGAATTAATGTTTGCTCAATATTGTTGCATTAATTATTGAAACTTATAAAATAGCACCATAAGCTTTTGAGCATTCAAAATCGCGCCCTGATGTGTTCCGCTGTCGGTCGGGGTGTGACAGAAGGTTAATCGAGGGCGTTTTGAAAGTTGATACTAAGGAGGCGGCAACTTGGCTGCTGTCATTGGAATCAAGAAAACACGTTATCGGTCGGGGTGTGACAGAAGGTTAATCGAGGGCGTTTTGAAAGTTGGTACTAAGGAGGCGGCAGCTTGGCTGCTATCGCTGGAATCAAGAAAACAGGTTTTAATTTTAACCCTAAGAAAGTAAGTAAAGAAATAAGAGGCAACTTTATGTGAATCGTACCAGGTGGGGATGATGTCCGACTTTTGAAGACCGATTCAAGTAACCGGAAAATTGGAGAAGAAGATCGACACAGGGAGAAGATCAGACCGAGAAGAATTCATTGTCCAAAAAAGTCGAAGAAAGGTTTGATATGAAAGAAAAGGAGATTGAGAGCATAGCCAAATAAATAATACCGGTGAGACCGAGACCAAAGGTGTGACAATGAACAGAGGTGTACACCAAAGAAGACCGAAAAAGACCACCGAGACTGGCGGTTTGCTCGAGTAAGAAAAGAAGACCATAGACCAAAAGAAACCTTTCTTTAAGAATGCTTAGACCGAAGACTGGGAGATAAACCTAGAAAGACTGATTGTGATGAAGGACCGAAAGATTTCACATTAGATCGAAGTCGTGAACGAGAGACCGAAAGTATCCACGTTAGAAAGAGGATGGTTGGAACATATTGGTTTTGATAGAAAGTAGCAAAACCAAGACTAAGATCGGCATCAAGATTAAGGGGATGAATGTTGGATTAATCTTGATCTACTCAGCTCGGGTCAAATGGGTATAGGTCAAAGGAATTATTTTAGCATGTGTTAAAATTAATGTGAGTTTAGCTATTTGTCGAGTCAAAGAAGACGCGGGTCATGTTTACTTTAGCAAGGAGTTAGTAGGATACTGGTTAAGTTTCATATTTATATATATATGTATCTATAATGAATGAAGTAGTGGTTTTTCTTTAAAGCAAAAATTCATTCTTTGGTACTCAGCTTGAATGTGTGTTTTGGTGTGAATTATGGGCCTCAACCAAAGAAAGCAACTATTAGTACTGGTAATAATTTCTAAGCTTTGGTAAGAAGTCGAAGCTACTGATCTAATCATCAAATTGTTGATAATTACAGGTGACAACTTACACTTAAAAACAGTTGCAACGATTCGTTGTGATGGTTATGTTACTCTATAATTAAAAACAATCTTTGGTCAATACCTGGTACCCTCTTCACAAGAGATTTATACACATTAGTTCTTGTAATATATGTGAATTATATGACAAAACTTTTAGAGTATTAACATCAAAATATTTCAATCTAGTAATAGTGATTCGTACACGATTCGTTGTGATGGTTCTCTTACTCTATAAAAACAATCTAGTAATAGCAATTTTACTTTTGCTCCTTGAGGGCCCACACATATATAAAATTTATGCGTGCACCAAACATAAATTCAAAACCCTAATCTATGACAATAATTTATGTTTGAACAAGCTAACTACGTCGAAGCTTTTATATTGACCTCCGAAGAACAGTAAGCGAGCTAGTCAAACGAGCCAGGGAGCTAGTAAGCTCTATCAGTTTCTCAATCTCGTTCACTTCCTTCGATTGAAGTATCTCCAAAGTTTGAAAAGAAGGAGCGAAGCGGTACAAAGCCAAGCACAAACAGCTAGATCTCTACATTGGGGAAAGCGGGGATAGGGATAGTGGTCTGGTAATAGTGTTGGGCTTTCGTGACTCTCAGTGTGGTCAGGACCACACTAGGTGTTTTCCGAGCAGCGAGGCTTACACCCTGCATGCAAAAGTAGAGTCAGGCAGATTTGTTGTTGCCTGATGGGAACTTCCCCCATATTGCTATCAATGTCTTCATGTCACACGCCCTCTTAACATTACACTAGTGAATCCCCAATCCTTTGCTTGTTGTGCTGTGACAGTACCAATATCCACTAATCTATACCATTTAACTCTAACATAATGACTATGATATAACTGACCCTTTTAGGGACTTGAATATTGCCTAATTGCTCTGGCACATTTACAGTTATTGCTTCTGTGAACATAGTAGCTAAATAATCCCAACGTGTTACATAAGGCAAATATTGTATAATTGTTCAATTTTCCGCAATTTTTTCCATACCTCTGTGTAAATAACCCAATATTGGTTCACAGTCAATAACATCTTCACCATCTAATACGAAAAAAATTGTGCATCATTCGCATACCGGTGACAGCTTCGAATAGGTCATATATCAATTCTCTTTCACAAAAAATATAGAAGAAAGGAGTTTGTGCCCCAATATCTGCATAAAAGGGCCAAGCCATAACAAATGCGAAGCTATACGACTTAACTCCAACATAATGACTCTGATATAACTAGCCCTTTTGGGGACTTGAATATTGCCTAATTGCTCTGGTGCATTTACAATTATTGCTTCTGTGAACATAGTAGCTAAATAATCCCAACGTGTTACATAAGTTAAATATTGTATAATTGTTCGATTTTCCGCAATTTTTTTCCATACCTCTGTGTAAATAACCCAATATTGGTTCACAATCAATAACATCTTCACCATCTTGAGTAACAATAGTAACAATGCTTTGAAAAAAGAAATAAAGGAACTCACTTCACTCGCTAGGCCTTCGGAACAAAGGCGATACTATTCATGTTTCAGACGATTTGGCTAATGATATAGACTTCTGTACTAATTCTATTAGACTTCTTCTATTATAAACACAAAGGAGAACCTATTTCTTACTTAACGAGTTTGTGTCGTATAATGTGCCCTTCTTCCCATGCCAAAGGAGAAAGGAAGATCTTTTTTCACAATGGAATCATGACAACGTCTAGTTTCGCTTCTTTCTCTTTTGCAAAAATGCGTTACATCCATAAGTAGCTTGGTCCATCTTTATTCCATTTCATATATGTCTGAGGTTCCGCGTAGCCCTCGATTTATGTGTTATTTATTCATTCCTACTTTTTTTATGACAATGTTGTGACTGATTCTGCAAGCAGTTCAGTACAAACGAAGAAATTTCGAACAAAAGGGTCGAAACTTGCCTATAGGAAAGGAGAGAAAAACAAAGCAATGCGAAGAGCTCCGTCAATCCGCTGTTCATCGATAGACGAAGATCTCTCTTTATCATCTTGCGCCACATGCAACAAAGGATGAGTCCTTTTTCCTTCTCGCGAACCACGGAAACGCTTAGCACCCAGAGGAGCAAAGCTTGTTTAGGAAAACGACACATAAATGTAAGCCCCAAAACTCCCACACGTATGACACGTGTTTTAAAACGACATCAAAGTTTAGGTCCCAGATTTTTTAAACCGACAAATGAAATTAATCCATAAACATTCTATTTACATACGACTTTACAAAATATTTGATGTTAATTAAACATTCAATAGCAAAAACTACATTAGAGTTATTCACCAAAAACCTTTGTTTTAAACCAACAAAGAAAAACCACAAAAGATGTTTGATCCGAATCCTTGCGAGGCAATCCGATCACACCCGTGTTCAACACTTCCGTTCACCTGAAAACATATTAATTAAGTCACCGTTAGTTCATTAGAACTAAGTAAGATCATCATGCCCGCCCACACGAGCTTACATGACCCAAAAAGTCAATTTTGGTCAAATTCTACACTGGGCGTATGGGTTGGGCGTATCTGGGGCGTATCACAGACAAAATCCAAAGTGGAAGCTGAAGGTGGCGTATCATACGCCCCCCCAGGCGTATGATACGCCGGGGCACACCTGCACGGCTTTTTTTTCCTGTTTTTCACCATTTCGACCTATTCCACTCGATTCCGACCATTCCAATACCCCCATAAACATTATATAACACCATATAATCATATTATACACTTTAATTCACCAATTTATAACCATCATAGTTATAATATCAAACGATTTACTAACGGGTCGTTTGCACCCAAAACTCCATTGAAATCTTATTCCACAAGATTTCTCAAGTTAAGTAAACCACACCACTTGTGTTTTATTAACTTGATTTCACCCAACAAAGGACATTCACACACCATGTGAATAATCCAATGTCATGATCACACCACTTGTGATTCAAAACACCAATTTGAGTTGATTTCAATTACAATTCACACACCTTGTGAACTAATTCAAATCATTCAACACATATACAATTAAACACCAACTCAATCATGAACTAGTATTGAAACACCATGTTTACAATAATCAAGCAACATATATCACCTATTGCTTATCATTGTCTAACAACAAGTACTAGTTCACCTATCCACCATAAAGTCAAATCTTCAACAACATTCATACATGTACACACCTTTACACATAATAAGTAGAAGATTTAGGTGACTTACCTTGATCCAATGTGCTATCCTCTATAACCAATTCCTTCCCGGGTCGTTTGGTGCCACTTACACCTTCACTATCAATTCCTATTATCACAACTAATAGGTTTAATATAAAGTTTGACTACAATTAGTCAAAATACACCCATTCACCCCAATGTCACCATTTTAACTTAATTACTTCCAATTGACCGTTAACCACATCAACTCAACCTTGTTGATTTTATATCCACACATATTTCATATCACCATTAGTTTTAAACTAACTTTTAAGTTAATTATTCTACTTGGCATTTCATCAAACACCATATATGCACAAGTTCATGTGCTAATGATCATTCATCATTAACACATCTATGTAACTCCATTATATTGTTTATAAATGGTCAATCTCAACATTTTCACCACAAACTACAACAATATAGTGATAATCATCAAATCCCCACCCTTAAACACTAACTTTTAACACCACATTCAAAGACTCCATGAAAACCCCAATTCCCCCATTTTCATAACATGTAAATCATGAAAGAAAACAATCAAAAGTTGTTCCTATATGATTACCAACATCATTAACAACATTTGACACTCTAAAAACACCAAATTTGAGATTTTTACCCATCAAACCCACACCCCCAATGGAGACCCACGAAAATCCCCTCAAAAACACCCAAAAATCTTACCTAGATGTTGTTTGATGCAAGGAGAACTCCAATTTCAACTTGCATTCAAGATCAGATCAACATTCAACCTCCAATTTGATCAAATCTTGAAGTTCTTGAGTTTTTCTCCTTGTCCTCCCCTCTCTTTCACGTCTCCAACACACACACACATAAAAGTGTGAAATGTTGACCAAGTCAACATTAAACCCCTCTTTTAAGTCAAGTTTCATCTATTGTCAATACTAGCCCCTCAATTACTAGTTAAATCAAACTAGTTATAACTAACTAAGTTAAGTTAGTAAACACCCACCAAATAATATTTAAGATAATTTAAATCATACAAAACACCCTTTAATTAAAATAAACACAATCATACACCAATTATGTTTAATTTATAATATTTCACCAAAATAGGTTGTTACAAATTCTCCCCTCCTTACAAAGGTTTCGTCCCCGAAACCTCGTTACACCTCAAAAAGAAAAGGATAAAATTTCCGCATTTCATCCTCGGACTCCCACGTAGCATCCGAACCCCGTCTGTTTTTCCATTGCACCATTACTTGGTTAATCGTCTTATTCCGAAGTTGCTTGACTTTTCTATCCAAGATAGCCACCGGTTTCTCAATATAATTGAGTTTATCATCAATCACCAAATCTTCCATTGGCACATAAGCCGACTCATCCGCCAAACACTTTCGCAAATAAGATACGTGGAATGTATTGTGAATACCACTCAACTCCTCCGGTAGCTCTAAGCGATAGGCAACCTCGCCAATCCGAGCTATAATCTTGAATGGTCCAATAAACCGTGGACTAAGTTTCCCCCGCTTTCGAAAACGAATCACACCCTTCCAAGGAGAAACCTTTAACAACACAAAGTCTCCCACTTGGAATTCGATCGGCCTCCTCCGTTTATCCGCATACGATTTCTGACGGTCTTGTGCCGCCTTTAAATGAGCTCGTATCTGATCGATCCGTTCGTTTGTCACATTTACCACCTTTTTGCTAGCGAGTTCCCTTGGCCCCACTTCTCCCCAACACACGGGAGTTCTACATTTTCTTCCATACAAAACCTCAAAAGGAGGCATTCCAAGACCGGAATGATAACTGTTATTATAAGAAAACTCCGCCAAAGGTAAGTACTCATCCCAACTTCCCCCAAAGTCAATGATACACGCACGTAACATGTCCTCAAGAGTTTGAATGGTCCTTTCACTTTGACCATCCGTTTGAGGGTGATACGCTGTGCTCAACAGTAATTTCGTACCCAATTCCTCCTGAAAGTTCTTCCAAAAATGAGAAGTGAACCGAGTGTCGCGATCAGACACAATAGTCACCGGTACCCCGTGTCGAGCCACCACCTCCTTAACATAAATTTCAGCCATTTTCTTGGAAGAATATGTCTCCTTGATCGGTATAAAGTGAGCACTCTTTGATAACCGATCTACGATGACCCATATAGTATCATAACCGTTCCTAGTCTTAGGAAGCTTTGTGATTAGGTCCATCGTAATATGCTCCCATTTCCACATCGGAATCTCCAAAGGTTGCAATTTGCCATACGGCTTTTGATGCTCCGCCTTGACTTGAGCACAAGTCAAACATTTTTCGACATACTTAACAATGTCTCGTTTCATTCCCGGCCACCAATAGTTAACCCGCAAGTCACGATACATCTTCGTGCCTCCCGGGTGAATCGAATATCTCGATTTATGAGATTCCTCCAATAAAGTCGTCTTCAAAGGACAAGTGGGTGGTATCCACACTCGACCCCACCTTGTCTTTAAACCCCGACTATCCTCATCCAATTGATGAGCTAACCCCTTAATTCTATCAAGTTTCCAATTCTCCTCCTTTAAAGCTTCCGTTTGAGCAGCTTTAATTTGATTCACCAGATCCGAAGTTACCACAATTTTCATTGCTTTTACCCGAATGGGTAAAGGTTCTTCCTTTCTACTCAAAGCGTCTGCCACTACATTTGCTTTCCCCGGATGATAGAGAATTTCGCAGTCGTAGTCTTTGAGTAACTCCATCCAACGTCTCTGCCTCATATTCAATTCCTTCTGTGTGAAGAAATACCTCAAACTCTTGTGGTCGGTATAAATAGTACATTTCACCCCATAAAGATAATGACGCCATATCTTTAATGCAAAAACAACCGCCGCAAGCTCCAAGTCATGAACGGGATAGTTAATCTCATGAATCTTCAACTGACATGAAGCATAAGCAATAACTTTCCCTCTTTGCATCAAAACACACCCAAGACCAACATAAGATGCATCGGAGTAGACTACAAGATCGTCTGGTCCATCCGGTAATGTCAACACCGGTGCTTGTGTTAGTCTTGTCTTCAACTCCTGAAAAGCCATTTCTTGTTCATCACCCCACACAAACTTAGTATCCTTCCTTGTAAGCTTAGTCAAAGATGAAGCAATCTTGGCAAAGTCTTGAATAAACCTCCTGTAATAACCGGCTAAACCAAGAAAACTTCTAACCTCGGTTGGAGTCTTGGGTGGACTCCATTTCATAACCGCCTGAATTTTTGTAGGATCGACATGTATGCCATCGGCATTGACCACATGTCCTAAAAATTGTACTTCGCGTAACCAGAAGTCACACTTGGAGAACTTAGCATACAGTTTCTCCTTACGAAGTGTTTCAAGAACTTCACGCAAATGACAAGCGTGATCCGCTTCATTCTTGGAATAGATAAGTATGTCATCGATGAACACAATGACTGACCTATCTAACATTGGACGACACACCCGATTCATTAGGTCCATAAACGCCGCCGGTGCGTTAGTCAACCCGAAAGACATCACAAGAAATTCGTAATGCCCGTATCTCGTACGAAAAGCTGTCTTCGGAATGTCTTCCTCCCTAACCTTTAATTGATGGTATCCTGATCGAAGATCAATCTTAGAAAACCATGAAGCACCTTGTAATTGGTCAAAGAGGTCGTCAATCCTAGGTAATGGATACCTATTCCTTGTTCAACTCCCGATAATCTATACACATTTTGAAGCTCCCATCTTTCTTCTTGACAAATAACACCGGTGCACCCCAAGGTGAGATGCTCGGACGAATAAAACCCATGTCAAGAAGTTCTTGCAACTGATTCATCATTTCTTGCAATTCAGATGGCGCCAAACGGTATGGAGCCTTAGCAATGGGTTTAGGCCCCGGTACCAAATCAATTCGGAACTCCACATCCCTTTCGGGAGGTAATCCCGGTAGTTCATCCGGAAAGACATGTAAAATCTCGCACAATAGGAATGTCTTCAATCATCTTTCGGATCACAATGGCTCGTCTCAAACGTGCCCTCCATGTCTGTTATCCACCGTTGACTCAGTAATGGGTCAACTTCCCCCTTGAATTCGCTTGGCTTGCAAGCTACAAACTCCTTATAAGTTACTTTCTTTAGAGTTCGTTCACCATCTCGCCCCCCTCTGAGATTTGCAAAACTCTTGTCGAATAAATTCCCTCATGGAGGCTTGCAGACCCTCCATATAGTGAGGAATCGAAGCTTCTAATGCTTTTGCCACCTCTTCCCTTACCATAGCTTGCATTTTGGTGAGGTTAATTTCATGACCGCCACCATCATGAATGTTATCACCACCAGCCATTCTACGACTGAAACGAGTTATTTGATACATTAGTATTGCTATCTAGTTCATATAACTAAACACACCATGAAATACGCACTTAAATGCATCACCAAAGCAATCTCCAAACACCTTACCTAATATTCGTAACCATAATATGTGTTGGGTCCATTAAGGTCATACCTATGTCAAGAATATAATATTATGTTGGCCAGACATAACACTATACGCTTCACATATCCATTCCCTTAACTTCACCTCCCCATAATATGACTAAGAAATTCGGTTTAACAATTAAATTCACACCAAACACCAATAAACATACACAACTAAGGTAAACAATTCACAAACTTGTTACCTTAAACCCCCGGTTTCGTGATCGGATCTCGGATCAAACAACACTCCCCATATCAAAAGCACAACGATTTGAGTTCAAGTGTTCGCGACGCACTTGAATCCCTCAAATCAATGGCTCTGATGCCAACTTGTAAGCCCCAAAACTCCCACACGTATGACACGTGTTTTAAAACGACATCAAAGTTTAGGTCCCAGATTTTTCAAACCGACAAATAAAATTAATCCATAAACATTCTATTTACATACGACTTTACAAAATATTTGATGTTAATTAGACATTCAATAGCAAAAACTACATTAGAGTTATTCACCAAAAACCTTTGTTTTAAACCAACAAAGAAAAACCACAAAAGATGTTTGATCCGAATCCTTGCGAGGCAATCCGATCACACCCGTGTTCAACACTTCCGTTCACCTGAAAACATATTAATTAAGTCACTGTTAGTTCATTAGAACTAAGTAAGATCACCATGCCCGCCCACACGAGCTTACATGACCCAAAAAGTCAATTTTGGTCAAATTCTACACTGGGCGTATGGGTTGGGCGTATCTGGGGCGTATCACAGACAAAATCCAAAGTGGAAGCTGAAGGTGGCGTATCATACGCCCCCCCCCCTGGCGTATGATACGCCGGGGCACACCTGCACGGCTTTTTTTTTCCTGTTTTTCACCATTTCGACCTATTCCACTCGATTCCGACCATTCCAATACCCCCATAAACATTATATAACACCATATAATCATATTATACACTTTAATTCACCAATTTATAACCATCATAGTTATAATATCAAACGATTTACTAACGGGTCGTTTGCACCCAAAACTCCATTGAAATCTTATTCCACAAGATTTCTCAAGTTAAGTAAACCACACCACTTGTGTTTTATTAACTTGATTTCACCCAACAAAGGACATTCACACACCATGTGAATAATCCAATGTCATGATCACACCACTTGTGATTCAAAACACCAATTTGAGTTGATTTCAATTACAATTCACACACCTTGTGAACTAATTCAAATCATTCAACACATATACAATTAAACACCAAATCAATCATGAACTAGTATTGAAACACCATGTTTACAATAATCAAGCAACATATATCACCTATTGCTTATCATTGTCTAACAACAAGTACTAGTTCACCTATCCACCATAAAGTCAAATCTTCAACAACATTCATACATGTACACACCTTTACACATAATAAGTAGAAGATTTAGGTGACTTACCTTGATCCAATGTGCTATCCTCTATAACCAATTCCTTCCCGAGTCGTTTGGTGCCACTTACACCTTCACTATCAATTCCTATTATCACAACTAATAGGTTTAATATAAAGTTTGACTACAATTAGTCAAAATACACCCATTCACCCCAATGTCACCATTTTAACTTAATTACTTCCAATTGACCGTTAACCACATCAACTCAACCTTGTTGATTTTATATCCACACATATTTCATATCACCATTAGTTTTAAACTAACTTTTAAGTTAATTATTCTACTTGGCATTTCATCAAACACCATATATGCACAAGTTCATGTGCTAATGATCATTCATCATTAACACATCTATGTAACTCCATTATATTGTTTATAAATGGTCAATCTCAACATTTTCACCACAAACTACAACAATATAGTGATAATCATCAAATCCCCACCCTTAAACACTAACTTTTAACACCACATTCAAAGACTCCATGAAAACCCCAATTCCCCCATTTTCATAACATGTAAATCATGAAAGAAAACAATCAAAAGTTGTTCCTATATGATTACCAACATCATTAACAACATTTGACACTCTAAAAACACCAAATTTGAGATTTTTACCCATCAAACCCACACCCCCAATGGAGACCACGAAAATTCCCTCAAAAACACCCAAAAATCTTACCTAGATGTTTTTTGATGCAAGGAGAACTCCAATTTCAACTTGCATTCAAGATCAGATCAACATTCAACCTCCAATTTGATCAAATCTTGAAGTTCTTGAGTTTTTCTCCTTGTCCTCCCCTCTCTTTCACGTCTCCAACACACACACACACACATAAAAGTGTGAAATGTTGACCAAGTCAACATTAAACCCCTCTTTTAAGTCAAGTTTCATCTATTGTCAATACTAGCCCCTCAATTACTAGTTAAATCAAACTAGTTATAACTCACTAAGTTAAATTAGTAAACACCCACCAAATAATATTTAAGATAATTTAAATCATACAAAACACCATTTAATTAAAATAAACACAATCATACACCAATTATGTTTAATTTATAATATTTCACCAAAATAGGTTGTTACAATAAAAAAGGGCTGGCCCGTCAAAAGTCTGGTGCCTTCGTGAATGAAGTTCAGAATCAACAGGGGTTCATATCTTATTTGTTTAAAATCCTTCTATTGTTCAAGTGTCGTTTCAAATCCAAATGAAGTAAAGCCAAATTTAAAAGGATGACTATCTTTTCTTTCCTTAAAAACTCTTGGTTTAAACTTAATCTAATATGATCTTGAGTTAAACAATAATTTGTTCTTCTGGTTTCAAAACTTGAAATTTTTTTTTTCAACTTCATTTCTTTTGATAAAACAATAAAAAAATTTTCTAAAATATAATCAAAATTACTTGAGCAATAGTTGCTCCTAAGTCAAGTTTTCTTACACTTTATTTTAATTAAACTTGTATCAAGCCTCTTTTTTGAAAACTTAAGAGTTGATTATACTAATTTATCTTCCCTGTGAACCCTATTAGTACACCCTTTAGATTTTGCAAATGCATTTTATTTCTTTTTTTACTATAATTTTTTGATACTTCTTTTACTATATCAGTTTCATTTTTTACTGTATGAGTAAAACATTTATCACTTCTAAGTCATGATGGAACTCAAAATTTAAAAGCATAGGATAGAGGATTTCACTAGAACACCCACTTCGAGAGGAGAAATCTCTAATACAAACTGATAATCATAAAATAACAAGACAGTAACAAAACTGCTCTAAACACCAAATATAAGCTAAACAAAATTGAAATTCCCATAAGAAACTACCGGCTCCCCAATCCCCCCACTTAATCTTGATTAGGTGGGTTAAGATTTTGACCAAACAATATTTCCAGCCGCTCCATATTGACCTTCGAAGTAGCCTTGTCCCTGCTATGGGTGTAAACGAATCAAGGCGGCTCGTGAAATACTAGAAATTAGAGCAGTAAAAAACTCGAAAGAGCCAAGCCTTAACAAGCCCGAGCCAGAGCCCAAAAGTATGGCTCGTTAAGTTATCGAGCCCGAGCCCAACATTCAAAGCTCGTTTAGGCTCGCGAGCCTTTACGAGCCTAGGTTTAATAATAAAAAATAATTAAATGTTAATTCAATAAAACTTATTTTAATTCTTTTTTATCCAATTTTTAGAATTCAAGTTTCCAAAAACTATCTGGAAATCTGGAACCCTAGCTTCTCTCACTTTCTCCCGATCGACTCTAGCTTTTCCATCGGCCAAAACCAACGATCGATCTAAGAGACTTTTCCACAGCCATCGATTGATTTGACACAGCCATCGTTGACCGTCTACTAGAGAGTTGCCACCGGTGACATGCGGTGAGCGACCGTCGATCACCCTAATAGACTCTTGTAGATCTCCTTCATGGTTTACTCCTAAAGGGTATGAGTTTAGGGTTTACTCTTTACCTCAAAATGAAATAATTAGAGATTGGTCCAAATATGTCATTTCGTTTTGCCATGTTAATACCTAATCAACCAACTAACCTTTGTTGGTTGAAGGTTTATGAAATTACAGACAAGTTTCTATAGAGATTGGTCCAAATCTGCTCTTTAGAGTTGTGCTTTGGCTCGTTTATACTCTTCAAATAATGAGCTCGAGCTTAGATCAATAAAATAGACAAATTTCCTCGAGCCTAGACGAGTCGATCTCGAGCTTTATATCTCATTCACGAGCCAAACTCGATCTTAAAAAAGAGGCTTGATTCGAGCTCGAGCTCGAGCTTTAGAAACATATCGCGATCCTAGCTCGAACAATGCCAGGCTCGGGCTTGGGTCGTTTACACCCCTAGTCCCTGCAACATCTAGTGTAAGCCTGAATAGGAGGATTGCTACCATTACTTCCCACTTCAAAAGCTGACTTGTCCTCAAGTCTGAGCAAAGGAAACTAAGCAGCCAACATGTCATACGATTCCCAAGTTGCTTCCTCTATAGGACGGTGCTTCCATTCAATAAGCAACTCTAACGATGGGAAACCACATACTTGGATTGTAAATCAACTTCCAACTCTTTAGTAAGAGGTAATGGAGAAAACAAAATCACCCACTTCTCATAGTGACTTATAGCTAGACTCTTTTGAAGATAAGTTTTGAGGGAAAAAAATCAACCATTTCAAAAGATAAATCTCTTCTTTTTGATTTTGCTTGATTCCTCATCTGATCTTGGGCTTTCTGTAAATTGGCCTTGAGTAATTTAATCATGTCGTCACGTGCAAACAACTGAGACTTCAATTCAGCATTAACCGTTTCTCCTTTAACATATGCGTACAACCTGGGTGGTTCATGGCCATACATCACCAAGAAAGGAGTCATACCTGTAGAAGTATGATAACCCGTATTGTAAATGAAGTCTGCCCAAGATAAAAAGTGGCTCCATTTGGTTGGTTGCTCCTGTGCAAAACAGTTCGGCCATAAATTACTCAAAAAAGCAGTGTCCCTATCCGAAAAAATTGAACGGGGAAACCCATGGAGACGAACTATTTCCTTGCAAACTAAAGAAGCAACACTCTTGGCTGTAAATGGATGAGATAAAGCCAAAAAATGACCATATTTTCTAAGTCTATCAACCCCCACCATGATTGTAACCAAATGATTTGAAATAGGCACCCAGTAGAGATATCCTCCCATACCTGCTATGGAATAGGAAGGGCTGTAATGAACCTGCTGGTGAGAGTTTCATACTTGTGACGTTGACGGGTTAAGCATTGTTGACCAAACACCCGGACATCTCGTTTAAGATTAGGCCAATAGAATTGAGTAGAGGTACAACCACTAGACCCTAAAAGCACAACAAATGTTCGTTGAAAGTAAAGCCCGGAGATGAAGTTGGGTCATTCCCCAATTGTTGAATGAGCTGATGTGTATAAGGGTCAATTGCAAGGGCAGTTTGGATAGTTGTTAAATCCAAACAATGAGGTAAAGAGATTGCAAGCAACTAAGGCCTGTGGGAAAGGGCATCAGCTCCCTCGTTTTCAGACTCACAACGATGAACAATACTAAAGTCATACGACATTAACCTCAGTAAAAGCCGCTAAATCCGCTGTTGCTCGTGGTAATTCTCTGCTCAAGAAAAAACTTAAGGGTATAGTGGTCGGTCTTGATAAAAAAAATGATCTCCCATTAAAAAGTGTTTCCATTTTCGAATTACTAAGACCAAAGCAATAAGTTCCCGATCATAAGCATATTTAAGACAATTTGAAGGAGAAAATCCCTTACTTAAATACGAAAAATAATGATTGTCTTGTGTTAGAATAACTCCCACAACTTGAGATGATGCATCACATTCTATCGTAAAAGGCTTAGCAATATCAGGTAAGCATAAGATAGGTGCGTTCATAAGAGCTTTCTTAAGAGCATCAAAGGCTATAAGAGCTGCTTCTGACCACAAATTCATTCTTCTTCGTGAGCATAATGAGGGGCTTTGCAATCAACCCATAATTGCGAACAAACCGCCTGTAATAACATGTGAGTCACGAGATCCAGCGAATTTCAAGGACATTCGCTAGCACCGGCCATGACTAAATTGCCGACACCTTGTCCTGAGCAACCTTACCCTGCTGATGATACAATATGTCCTATAAACAGAACTTGTGATTGCCCAAAACAATGCTTAGTTATTTTGGCAAAGAACTAGTTCTTCTGAAGTCACTCCAAGGCTGTGTGAAGATGGCTGAGGTTCTGTGGCATTGTAGGGTTGTAGACCAGTATATCATCAAAGAAAACCAGGATGAACAGTCTTAATAGGGCCGAAGGAGGTCATTCTTGATGCCTGAAAGGTTGACGGGGCATTTGTCAACCCAAAGGGCATTACCTTAAATTCATAATGGACCTTAATGTGTGCGGAATGCCGTCTTCTCAATGTCATTCGAGTCCTCCCGTATTTGATAGTGGCCCGACTTGAAGTCAAGCTTAGAAAAGATAGTAGCCTCGTTTTATTCATCTTACAGCTCATCAATAGTCGGGATAGGATACTTGTCGAGTATTGTAATCTTGTTCAAGGCTCTATAGTCGATACACATACGCCAAGTAGAGTCCTGTTTCTTTACTAGTTGTACGGGGCTGGAAAATGGACTACTGCTCATTTGAATGAAACCTGCTGCAAGCAACTTATCCACTTGAGTTTCAATTTCAGCCTTATGAGAGTGAGGGTAATGGTATGGCCGAATATTAGGTGGGGTAGCATTGGGTAATAGTGGTATGGAGTGATGGCGGGCATGAATAGGAGGAAGTGAGGTAGGTTCGTGAAAAACCACCTCAAATCAATGAATCAAGGAGTGAACAAGAGTTGGGATCATAGGGTAGGTGTTAGTTTCGAGAGCAAGATGTTGGAAAGTTGCTGACTTTTGTGAACCAGAAAATACACCCTGAAGCTTGTTTTTTTGACTATCAATGGATAATAATCCTGGGTTAACTTCAAATATGAAACTTGTAAGGTAACATCCTTACAAATTTGACCACATCGAATAATACATGTGTTATCGATTTGCGCACCAAAGGGTGTAACAAATGGAGTAGTCAGCTTCATCTCCAGCACAATTATATCATAAATAAAATTATGAGTTGACCCACTGTCAATTAAAATTAGTATTCCACGTTCAACATGCCATGTACCTTCATGGTAGTAGTATGAAATTTGCCGTGGATTGCATGAAGGCTTATTTCGGCTCCCTCTTTATCTGGATTCACGGGCTCACCCTCGGGAACAACCATTAATTTGTCCCCTTTAGTTTCAGTTTCCAGCAGTTTGAAGGTACCCACATTACATCGATGCCCATGTCCATATTTTTCATCACACCTAAAACACTCTCCACTCGAGTTCCGATTCTGTTTTACAGTTTCAGACAACCAAGAAGGTGTGGGTTTGGAAGAATTGTTAGGCTGGGTTGAGTTGCTGGGTTGTGAGGCAGTTGCACTTGGATTGGATTTGGAGCCAACATTCCAACTCAGAACTTAAACACTACCTGTGGAAATCACCTTTGATTCATACTCAAGTGCCAAACTCATGGCCTTGTAGACTGTCTAAGGCTTGTGTATGCAAGCGACGGCTTGAGTTTCCCCTTCAAGCCATTCTGTAAACCGCCTAAGAGACAATGATCAGGCCAGTTTGTTACTAAGGATGACCGTTTGGCAAATTCATGCCTCATGCTCTTGGACGGACCCCGTTTGATGAATGCTACAAAAGTGCTCATCTGCAGGGCCAGGACATCATCATCCAAATGTATGGAAGTCGCACCCACTTGTTCCTGGTAATAACAGAAGTATATCTCTGCCTTGAGAACCCATCCGTATGGATCCCTGTCAGTGAAGATTGGGAAATCGATTTTGTTATAGGGTCGGAAGTGGCAGTTATGATTCCAAGAGGACTCAACATCTTCAAACCATACGACTCCAATTCCTTCGCCCTCTGTGTTGTTGAATTGGCTCTTGAGATCGGCAACATCAGCCTTCAGGCTCTCAAAGGACGATGCGATTGCTGCCAATTGAGCAGCCACAGGGTCTAGGTTCGTACCGCTACCTTCACTCCGAGTCTATATCATTGTTTCCCGGCAATGGAACCAAATGATAGAACTCGAAATTCACAAACAAAGGATAGAGGATTTCAAGGGGAATTCTCCAATACAAACTTAAATAGAAAATAACAAGACAAACAAAAACTGCTCGAAACACCAAATAAAAACTAAACAAAATAGAAATTGTCATAAGAAAACTATTTACTCCCCAATCCCCCACTTAATCTCGATTAAGTTGGTTCAGACTTTGACCGAACAATATTTCCAACTGTTCCATATTGACCTCCAAAGTAGAATAAACCCAAATAGGAGGGTTGCTATCAAGTCATTTCTCTATCATAGTATCGCATACATTTTTCACTTTTATATATTAATTAAATTTACACTCAAAACTAGTACACAACTTCGTTCATGTTTAAAACTTACTTTCACATACAAATATAGTTTTTAGAAAACAAAACTTTCTTTATCATCATCTTTCAACGCGACCGACGTCAAGTTTTTCACGCGTTTGCAACGGTAGCCAAAATGTGGCTACAACAAAATGAATTGGCAAAACCAAGAACCTAGAACCTGTAGAGCAGGTTCCTGATCATCATATTGCTAACAAATGTCTTGAAGATGACAATTTTATAGGAATCTCATGTACTCGCCTTAGATGTTCAGGCATGAGTTTTGAATAAGCCGACATTTGTACGATTAGTATTAGGTTTGGAGAGAGGTGTCGTGGTTTTGACAAAGGGTTAACACGTGAGGTAGAGTTGGTTTCACTTCTTTGCAAAAGTATGCCACGGTAAATCGTCAAATAAGGTACGTGATGAGAAGCGAACACACACACAATCAAAGATGAACAACTAAAACGAAGAACCAGAATTAATAAAAGAACAAGGTTTGCATTAATCAACAAGGGAAATTACAATCCCTCATATATAAATCTGCATACATACATATATACATACACAATTAATCATAGAACGACCCTTAATCTTGCCATCAAACTGCACGCTACAGGATTCGAGCTCTAATGAATTATGAGTTGAAGAGAGGAATACACTATTACCATCCAACAATTCATGATGTCCCCTTTAAGAGTAATGAGTTTAAAAGCACGGTGTGCTTCAATGTATTTTCGAATATTAATTAATTAATTAATTTATTTATTTTTTAAACTGCAGGAAAACTTTCATAATCATATCAAAAACCCGTCAGAATACAAGCCAAACGAGGCAAGTTAACACTATTTTATTTAAGGTGCAACATTTGATTGTTTGCTAAGTGGGATTTTTACTGGGTACGTTGTTGTTGTTGTTGTATTTGATTGTTTGCTAGTTTTACTATTAGTCCATAAATACCAACAATTTCATTTTTTTTACATACTTTAGTGATGGTATGCATTATTTAAGCTGCAACATTTAAAAATGGGGCAATTTTACATATCCTCTCTAAACTTTCATAATTACAGCCGCAACATTTACATATTAATTATGATCCTGCTTATGAGTTATGAGCTTTTGTCCCTTGCTCAATAATGACTTAATTAAGTTTGTGTTTGTTAAGAGTTAATGTTGTATATAACCAACACAATTGACTTTGAAAATGATACAATGAAAGACCATTATAACTATTTGGTCCTGTTTGTTGGGATTTGATCATCATTGTTTATCTTGTTAGTCAATATAAATTTGAATCTTTAGGCCGGTTTTAAGTTCTAGGGGCATGTTTTTTTGATCAATGTAATCGAGACCTTTGAGGCTTAAGACGGCCGGCTTTATGCCTGAACCTGTTAGTTTCAAGCCTTTGAATAAATCATGTAATTGAGCCATTTGATAGTGCTTCCCAATTGCATCATGATATATTGTTGGAAATTAAGCTTGATTAAGTTTTATTGATTATCTGCAATGGCAGATTTGTAAATTTGTATTTATATGTATCTAGGATTGTTAATGGGTCAGGTGCATGTATGTAGTTATATCGGTAGTTATGGTAGTTAATTAACTGCCATATAACCGCCATTGTAAACACTATAAATAGGATGGATATTGTCAATATACATTGAAGGTTGTGTGCATGATTCTCTCGGCTGTTTACATACAAACACAAAACACACACAGATACTTGTAATTCCTATATATATAATCATGTTAGTTTAGCCGCTGTTAAAAAAAGATGTAATTTTAACCAAAAGCTATTAGTAAAAAGGATTTTTGTCTAGCTTGATCTTTGCCGGTCAGTAGTGATGTTTGTACCCTAGTGAGTAGAGTGTAAACTTATTTTTTTAGTTTTAAATAAAACCTTGATATTAGATAAGAGCGATGGGAAAAAAATCCCATGACCAAAAACCAATAAATAAATAAATGAAAGGTATTTTTAGGTGATGTTTGTATTAGAGTTTGCCACTACCTCATTTAAAGCTCATTTCTTGGAACTAGCCAACATAGATATTTGGATGTGCTTTGTTTGTAAAGGATTATAGCAACATTTGAAAATCTAAGTGAATTGTGGCTCCTTAGCTAACAATTGTCAATGAAACCGGCCGGGGCTTTTTTATAATCACTTTTTTCTTTTGGTTTGTATTCGTAAAGATTTTGTCAAAAGATGGTGATTTGTATTGAATTTTTGACCAAAGCACTGGTCCAGATTCAGGCACTCAATCTTTTTGGATGACTTTTGCTTTAGGGTTGAATACATAAATCAATCAACATCACCACCACTACAAAACTTTTGATTCCAAGGATCCATGTGTAGATGCATTCTTTACTGATTTTAAGGTTTGTATAGTTTAAAAAAGATTTCAGTTAGTTTAAAATTTTAATATTCATGAATATTTTCGTGCTAGAATCAATGTTGTCTTTATAAATAATGATAATGATCCAAATTATATAATTTACTTATAAAAACATATTAAACAGTGTAAACACATGACTAATTTTAATTATGTAGAACTTTGATATCCACTAAGATGTGAATTACATTATGTTGAGGCTGTATATAGAAATAGATGCTCACAACATGCAAAAACTTATTTTCAGAGTAAATTAACAATCTATATTTAAGAAACACGCATCTTTGGTTGTGCGTAAGACTTTTCTCTCAAAACAATCCGTGTTACCCTGTTACCCTGTTACCCTCACTAAACTCTCAAAAGTCCAAAGAATCCATCAGAAGGATAGAAGTATCCTTCGGAAGACTAAATACTTCCGAAGGATAACTATGTCCTTCCGATTAAAAAACAAGACAAAAGCTTTCGAAGATAGCAACATGTTGTAGACCTCAATGATTTGGGCATTAGAAGAACACAACATGTTGCAAGCCTCAATGATCTAGTCTTCTGATGCTCAGCTCAAGTTGCACGCGTCAATGATTTGGAAGACCAGTATCTTACAAAGGTCTTTCGATGATGAAGAGACTTGAATAATGCTCAACAACTTTTGATACAAAGACTTCCAAAGATAATCCTATGATGGTGATAGCTATTTTCCTATTCAAGAAGGATTTATGGCTGCTTTCTATAGCAAATCAGAAGACATTCACATGTTACTTAATTTCATCCAATCTCTCTCTATATATAATCATCAACAAATTATTGCTTCTACGTAACAAAAGGATCACTCCATAGTAAGAATTTTGTTTTTGCATGTTTTTTATTCTACTTTAATTTCTTGTAATCATTGTTTATCTTCTTCAATGTTACAGCAACATCAAACTCTTTTCCCTTCTATTCTCGATTTATTGCATCAAAAGATTAGTAACAAACTGTATTTTGCATAAGAGTTGATGGTAGAGTTGTAAACGAATATAACGTTCCGCAAACACTTCGTGAACTGGTTGACGGGAAGTTCGTTTATATTCGTTCATCTAATAAGGAACACGTAAAAGAAATTTCGTTCGTTTAGTTAAAGGAACGAACATGAACATATGACGTGTTCAATCATTGGTGTTTGTGAACGTTCAATAATTTGTTCCTTTATGCTTGTTAACGTCCATTTATGTTCGTTTATTATGTTTATTTTTTAAATATGTTTTCTATTCTAATAATTTTGTTTTTTGTTCTATAGAATAACATTTAATTAAAAATCTAGTCATTTAAAATATGTATCTTGTTAAAAACATAATAATTTGAAACTTAGATCTTTAAATATTAGTTTAAGATAATTTTAATTACAATTATTATTTATAAGTTTTGATTTGTTCAAAGAAATTAATTTTTTTTATATCAAGTGTTCAACTTTACGGTAATTATGTCTAATATTTGATATTGAGAATGATGATTTTTTTTAAAACAATACCTGATCGTTTATGTTCGTAAACCGTTCGTGAACAAGTTCAATTTTTTAATTAACAAACACAAATAAGATTTTTTTTTCGGTAAACGTTCGTGAACCGTTTATGAAAAAGTTAATGTTAAACGAATGAACCCGAAAAAAGGCTCGTTTGAGTTCATTCTGCTCATTTATAGCCCTTATTGATAGGTTGAGAAAGGTATATTGGAATAAAATTATTTTGCATAAAAGTCATTCTTGATAAACTATATCAAGTTTTTAAGGTCACTGTTTATTGGTTAACTTGACAAAGTTCAATGTGCGGACAACCCTCACAGCCCAGACACGATGACACAATTAGATGGATCGACTCATCAAGTTTGAATTGAAATAGGATCCAGCAGTAAACAAAAGATGCAGTCATTGATTCTAACAAAAAGGACTTTGATCCTCCCGTTAATGGATTATAAACATCATATAGCATGGGCTAAATAAGGGGTTATATCCATGAGGTGATGGGGAGAGTAAAGACAAAAGTTGATGAGGTTTTAGACAAAGAGAGCAATGATTACTTGATAATGTTGAGGAAAGCATAAAATTGTCAACTCTACTATTTGTAGCATAGAGGTGGGAAAAAAACCGGACCCGGAACCGGCAATCCGAACCGGAATCGATCATACCCGTACCGATGGGTACAAACGGGTCCGGTTTTTAGACAAATTAAAAGCGAAACCGGAATTGGAACCGGGAAAACCGGAACTGGTTTCAACTGTACCCGGCCAAAACCCGAAACGGAACCGGCAAAACCCGAATCGGAACCGGTCAAAAACCGGTCGGAACCCGGAACTAAAACCGGAACCGGGTATTGACTTTGTTGACCGGAACTAGAACCGATTGAAACCAGAACCGGTTTAAAAAAAAGCCCGATTTGCGCACCTCTATAATGTAGCATGCGGCGGGTTATTACTTGAACATGAAGTTCTATTGCAAAGAATCCAAATATTGAGAACGAAAACCAGATTTTAGAAAGACTGATTATTTGCATTAAATGTGGTCACTTTCAAGTCCAAACAACATTTATACATGACTACATGGTGATGTAGGTTAAACAAGAGGGTTTTTCATTTAGAATTTGCTAAGCGAGCACATATATATATAGTAAAATAGCTCATCATGGGTGGACCGAGGGAGAGGTAAACCCGATCTTCGTTCGGAGCCTATTTTTTTAAGGGGCACAAAAGTTTTGATATATATGTATATGTAGATATTCGTTCAAATGAGAGCCAATAAGGTGGAAAGAACTAAAAAATATATTTATAAACAAATTATTTAAGAGGTACAAAAAGTAATTTCCTTTAAAATATAGGAAGTTACTTTCATGTCTTTTAAACTAGGGTTGTTCATCGGTTCAGTTAACGGTTTATTTGGTTCGGTTTAACTGTTTTCAATTTTTTTCGCATCCAAAAACGAACCGAATTCGAGAAGTGGTTCGGTAAAAACTGAAGAAACCGATTAAAAATAGAAATAAACAGATTAAAAACCAAATAAACTGGTTAAAAACCGAATAAACGTATCCGAATAAATTGAAGTCAACCGAATAAAGCGAATTCAACCGAAAACGAATTCAATATTCTATATTATTAATAAGATAATAAATTTAAATCTGAAGTTGATTTAATCGGTTAACCAAACAAACCAAATTCCAAAAATATTTGGAACCGAAAACCGAAATTCGGACACGGTTAGGAACCGAACCAAACCGAAAACCGAATTCGGAATTCGGATGCGGTTAGGAACCAATTCGAATTCAGTTCGGTTTTTTCAATTACGAATACGGATCGGTTTTCGGTATTAAATGGTTTTGGTTTTTTTGAACACCTTTACTTTAATATTTGAATTTATTAAGAAGTCTTTTTTTTCCAACTCGTCCTGAGCATCTAAATTCTTAGGACCGCCCATTTATCTCATGGTAGTTATATAACTTATGATTTTTTTATTTGTTATATGCTAAATTATATGTATTTCTCCATCAAGATGTGAATCATATCTTTCGAGATAAACACCACAATATGGTGTCAAAAACCAAAATAATTGATTTAGCCCCTACACTATCGTCACCGCAATAGATTTTTAACCAGGGACGGTGGAAAACACATAAAAATTCTAAAATGAAAATAGAAAAGAGATGAAACTCCAGTTTTTTAGGACACCTCATAGTATTTTTGGGGCATCTAAAGAGTATTTATTCAACTTTGAAAGTTTGTATATGTTGTTTATGTAGAAGCTTTCTTCTGCATATTGAAACACGACATGAGAAAACAAGGAAGTAGAAGAAGAATGAGGAGCCAACGACATATGAAGTTTGAGCAGCTGGTTGATCAAATAAGGTTTATAAATTAAGTCGGCATGACCTCAATTAACTTGGTTAAATTTTATTAAAGGTTTTGTGATATTTAGTATGTCTAGTGTCCTTTTGATTACCCTTGTAATTGAACTAAGTTTCATACATGAAGGCGTCGTACTATATAAAGAAATGTTGGGATTAGAATTTAAAACACCAACAGGATATAAAGATGCAAAAACAAAAAAGAAAAGTCATTTCACCTTTTTTCTAATAAAGTTCGTTTGAAATTTGATGTATTTGTACGTGGATTCTCTTTTAGGAATAATTTTTATTTTAAAATAGTTCATCTCTATGTGCGTTCGTATATATATATATATATGTTTAATTAAAACTTCTTATTTAATGATATAGTAATTATATAATTATCTTGTGATGAAACACATACACTCTACGGCAAGAAAACACATTTGTGACGACGACACATACATGCTACACTGACGACAAAAGCCCACGTAAAAATAAGTTTTTCAGTGACGACATATCGTTGTTATTAATGATTATTTTTCTATAATTTTCTGTACATATGCTAATAAATAATATGTCAGCCAACTTATAAAAGTTGATCTTACTTTAAGTAAAACATGATAAGTAGATTATACAAAAATAAAATTTTTAATCAAGCACTAACGAAAAGATACTAGAATATTCCGGGGCTTGCCAAAAGCCACCACTTTTCCATAACTACAGAAAGTAAAAAAGAAAAAAAAAAAAAAACTAAGGATTCACTTTACATACTACACTACCGTCTCGACGAGTTTTCACACGATACAATTTCTATACATATATAATATATTCTAACTTACTAACACATACATAGACGGAGAGAGGGTTATGCACGTAATTAATTTTTAATACTGGATGAAAACATTTATTATAATGTTGTTAACGTAGGCTGGTTTTGTTCATTAATGATGGTGACGTTACTATTATTGCATGGCCATGCAGATGGTAATAATGGGCAGTGAAGCTCCGGGTTAGCCAAGAGTTGACATAAAGTGTACAGTCTTTGTTGGAGCCTCATCGACTCTAGTCTGAGTCTCTGGTTATCTTTCTGGACCATTTGTCCATTGCGGTTTACAAACCGTAGCCGATTCACAAGTTCCTGGTTGCCCGTCTCATATCGGGTAACCTTGTTTGTTAGATCCTGCAAATGCTTTTGTTTTCTCTCTCGAGAGCGTTTGGCCGACTCTCGGTTGGATATCAACCGCTTCCGCAAACGTTCCTCAGTAGGGTTAAATTTCCACTTTTTTGTTACACAATTGTCTGAGCCGGAACTTGAGGTGTTTGTGTTCATGGTCGAGTTGTCGGAACCGGATGGCAAGACTAGGTTTTCGGACGGGAAATCAACGAGAATGTTGTCGAGGAAGTCGTTGAAAGAGAGATGACAGTCGGTTGAGGGAAGGCTTGAATTCGACATGGTTGAAAAAATGTGGATGGGAAGAAGGTAGGAAGAGGAAAGGGAAGAAGCTATGGATTGTGAGCCGGTATTTAAAGACAAATATGCAGCATGTGTACGTGGGGTTACGAGGGTATTTTTGTAAATAATCAAATATTTTAGCTTTAAATCTCGTTTTTTTTTCTTTTTGTTTTTTTTTGTTGTCTAATATTAACTATGAGATTGGTATTGTGTTGGTTAACATGACATTGATATTAGTTTTTTTTGATACCAGACTATTAAAATTAAGAAAACATAATTGATTTTAAAACGATCAATTTTTTAAACCATAAATAATTGAATTATTTTAGTTGAACAAACAAAAAGGGATGCTCAAATTAGCCAATTATATAGTTAGAAATTTTATTTTTAAATAGAACTAGTTGCTCACAAACGTGCGCGTTACTGCTATTTGTAAACCTTAAAGTGTATCTCATCGTAAAATCGAGCTTCATTTTGTCGTTAACATTCGCCAAGTTAATTTGTTCACAAAACGGCTATTTGTAAAGGTATCTCATAAAATCGAGCACTTTGTGTAAATCTAATTTGTTAAACACTCCATATATTGCGTTAACTCGTATAACTCTTACAAGATCAATACAAATCTTTGGTTTTTTATTATCATTATTACATATGTATAATATTTTCTTATTTTATATGTTTACGCAATTCACAAATGTTTATGATCTGAAACCAACTTTTCGTGACGTTAAATATGTCACCAAATTGTAGCACGAGCTTACACTTATTTTAAATTTTAATGTCTATTTGATAGCCTCTTATTGACCATTAAGAGGTTATCAAACAGTCCTTTAAATACATGTCAATTTATGCAACTACATAAATTAAGTAATCTTTTACATGTGTAATAATAATCATCAAATAAAAAACAAAGATTTGAATTGATCTTGATGAAATTATACATGTTAACATAATTAAGGAAAATTATTATATAATCCAGATATATATAGCATGGTCTAAAGCATATTTCATTATAAAATTGAGTGTCATTCTGCTGAAAAATGTAGAAATTTACCATGTCATTAGAACAAGCGTTGAAAAACCAAAATACAATCATGAAAATAAAAGGCATAAACAGTAAAATAAAAAAAACATAAAAAATCATATTAATCGTAATAATTAGTTTTAACAATTAAAATACACTAATAGTTTGTTGTGTGGACTACATCTAAAATTGATCAAATCATACAGACTATTTAGGCAATTTTTTTTACAAATGTTTGGGCTAAGTTTGTAATTTTTCAATGTTGTGAAACAAACATGCAATCTGATCATTCTATAAGGACCATCTACTTAACATTTTTATAAATACTTGAACTAAATTTATAATTTTTTAACTTTAGAGACCAAACCTAAAATTTGAACAAACCACATAAACTATTTATACAATTACAAAAGAAGTCATACATATATTATTGAGTAAATTACGAAGATGGTCAATGTTATTTGTTAATATTTCACTCTTACTCTCTATGTTTTATAAATTATTCATATGTTTCCAAATTTTAACATTTGTAACACATAATTGTACGTGCTACAAATGTTTACAGATTTAAGACCATATTGGTATTTATGAATTAAGAACCAAGAATAAAATAATAACAAACCACGAAGACTATTTCGACAATTTACTCAACATTATCGTATACATTCTTAATCAATGGTTTTAAGTCGGACAAAATGTCTTACTGGTTCATTGGTCTAACAATTCCGATTGATCAATCTGAATTCAAAAACTGGATGATACAATAAATATTTCAAAGTACAAAAAAGTTATATAATTGTAAAAAAATAAATAAACATATTTAGTGTTAAATTAATCTTCATTAGGAATTAATAGAGTTTTTATTTTATTATTATTTTTTTTGAAATTTAATTAAAAAATAACACGGTCTAGCCATAACTATTTGCGTGTTCAACCAGTCCGATCAGCATAACTTTTTTTTTAACGACATTTTATCTCAACGTGTGAACCACTGATTTTCAGGCCATGTCACCAAGGTTTAGTTACCATGACCTCCGTTAAGACCCCACCACCACTCTAGGAGGAAACCGCACAGGAAAACCCCCTGGCCTCCCAAGGACCCCTATTTCATCTTGGAAGGGATTTGAACATGTGTTCCATTTGGAAGGCCAAAGGTAACGCTAGGACAAAGCCCCTTTGGTCGATCAGAATACTTTATTTTAGACCGGGTTTCAAGTCTAACCAGCGTGTCCGGTTCGATTTTAACAAAATTGTTCTTAAATTTATGCTTAGTCACGAAGAAAAGAAAACAGGTGGAAAGGTAGTTGGACACATGTCGGCACCCGTTGGAGTGGGCAGCTAATAAGAAGGACAGATGCTTACGTGGATAAGGAGGAGGGGAGGGGTGATTTCGTCATCATCCATGTGCTCCTTTGAGATCCCGGAATATGGTAAATAATGTCGGCTATTTTTATAATATAAAGTTCATTTTTATTAAGGTCTTAAATATCAAACCATGCATCTTTTTGTAACCAATAAATAAATTTCTCTTTCCTCGCAAATAACTTTAGTTTTATTTTAGATAATGATAAAAAGTATTAAAAACTACAAAAAGAAACTACTACCTAACTTGTTTATTTAGTCTATTAAGTATATCAGAAAAAAGAAATAATAAGAATAATAATAATAATAACAATAATAATAATAAAAATAATAATAAAAAAGAAAGCTATTCCCAAACATTCAGTTTACTATTGAGGTATATATATAAAGTTTTCTTTGTCATCAAAAATTGTCAGCCATAAATTAAATTGTATACATCTATTGATGTATATAGTTAAGTGGACTATAGTACTATACCAAGGAGGTGGTATACATCCATTGTACGAATGTTGAATGTCATTTTTATTTATTAAAATCAAACGCTATAAATACCAACTTAATTCCTTGTAGTTTTACACTGCATATATATATATATATATATATATATATATATATATATATATATTTAATCTTAAATTAACTCACATTTTAGATGATGCCCCTCCTCAAACTCTATTCACTAGTTTATCATCATTTGGTAATAACAAGGCATCGGCTATTCCTAAAAATAGTTTGTGATATGAACAAAAGCTTTTAATATTTTTAAACAACCTGGGATTGTATGTGGAAAAGAAGTCGTAGAGAACACATCTCAAGAAATCTACTATACCCTTTGATTAAATCTAGTAGAACATATAATCAAATAGAGTGGTTTTTAAATTAATTTATATCTTTAATATCAAATTTTATTCACTTTTATTTAATTAATTTTGTATTTAATTAGTTAAGTTATTTAAGCGGTCAACAACAAATGTAATATATCTATGACAAAGATTGTTATATATTTGTATTACATGTAAAAAAATCATAATTTTACAATGTTACCTTCAAAAAGTCGAAAGCTAGACGACATGTCGTCGGAATAAACTTGTTTTCTCACATTGGTCTCCCAAAATCAACTACATATAACGCATTTAAGCATCAATTAGTACATTAATACACAATAACCATGAATTTTAAAGAACCCTTTTACGTACATTGTGATAGAGATCGACTAATAGCTCTCAAATCTGAAGACCATGGCTTCAAAACGGTTAATATACCTGAAATCGCACCGCCACTTTGGAGAGAAAATTTGGGAAAAAATAAGCTTTGGAACTACAGGTGGGTATTTAGGGCTTTTTTGACCTGTCGCGACGACAGGTCTTCGCCACAGAGCATCCAAGACGATGTCGTTTTATTAAGTTGTGTGTATTAAAAAATAAATAATAATAATAATTGATCTATCATGACGGCATGTCGTTGGGAAAAAAAGCATTCGAAATTTCTTTTTTTTCCCTTTTTTATATTTACCAGGAGAAAAGAAAAACAAAAAAAAAAAGGAAAAACCTATGCTAACAACATGGCGTTGGGAGAGACTTTCACGATTGCGGGAACTAGGAAAAATTCGCTCTAGTTGCCCATGTGTTCTATTATATACCGACGAGAGATCGCCGGGTAAAGTCACAAAAAAAAATGCAAAATGAATCTAGCTTTGTGCCAACGACATGTCTCGCGGAAGGGTATCTGTACCGACGACATAATGTCGTCGGTAAAGCCTCGACGTATCATAGAAGAATTCTTGTGGTGTTAGATTAATACCTCATGTATTACACGAGTTAAAATAAAAAATAATAATAAATAATTATCAATAAAAATTTAGAGGATATAAGACAATTTTTAAATATAAAATATAATTAAAATTTCATACAATTTATTATTTAAGTAATAAAGCAATTATATTATCTATTTAAACACTAATTTTTCAAAGTTTGTTTTTCTATTTCATTTTAAAAAAACTTTCTTTGAGTTATTTCATGTTTTCTAATAATTTAGTTTTTGAAAAAATATAATTTTTTTATAATTAAATATTTTTTAATGTTTTGTAAACACTTTTTTAATTTACAAAATTCATAAAAGTATAAAATTTAATATTGTTATTTAATATGGAATGCATTAAATATGGGAGAGATACAAATTATTTTGAATATAGTCTAAAAATAGTAACATGTGTCCTATATTATTTTTATTTATTAAGTATAATAGATGTTTGGGATCAAAGTATTGTGTTTTATCAAGAAACAAGTATTTTGCTCATGATCTCATCATCTCCTTTGATCACCAATTTGAATTTCATGAAACCAAAGACATTGTTTTTATTCCTCTTGTTTATCACAAACTCATCCACCAGACTGCCAAGTATTGGAAGCATCATATCAGATGATTACAATATTGAAAATCACAGGTTTGTTGTAATTTACCAATATCAACGTTACACCACCACAAGAAGCTAGATTCACCTAAATTCGTAAATGGAATCCTTGGTTGCTCACATAGCAATTGGAATCACTTGTGCTACTGAACTTTGGAAAATCATCGAGGATACTTATTTTCAATAGCCATTTTTGGCATAATACCAAACTAAAACACTTTTTCAATTGCTAAAACAACACAACTCTTTTGTTACTACTTTTTCTGATTATGCTAAAGGAAAACAAGTTGCAAAAACTAACTTGAAGCTTACAGGTTGGGTTGTTTGATAGTTTCTTAATAAAATCTTTGAATCTGGTGACAACTTAACCTCTTAATTATTAAGCTGAAAACGCATGTTGTATCATTTAGACATCTTAATTGAGAGCCAGATTGCTTATAGTATGTCACGAGTCATGTTTGCCTCTACATGGAGATGTTGGTGTGCATGAGGAAAAAAGGTAAAGTTTCTTCCTCCAAGGAAAGTGTAAAGAGATCTGTACATGTGTTTGCCGACCATTTCTTCCAGCTTTAAGTTATTTCAAATCATGAATAACTCATTATTATTTTGTCGAGTATTGTTTCTTAACCCTAGATATAATAGTGTTGCCTCAACTCTACAGCTTATAAAAGAGGTTCAAATTTTACTGGCCCAACCTCAACCATTTATTTTGCAGTTATTCAAATGGTTTTAAATACGAAATAGCTTTTAATTATTATATATACTTTGGATGTCCATCTTCTATATCAATAAAAGAAAATCATCAAAATATCCATGAACGCGATTGCTTCTTTTGACTAAGTTTATAAATAAATGTTTGCCTTTTATACAAGTTTGACGAGATCATACTTACTCAAGTTTGTCCAAATCCATAACAAAATCTTGACATGTGGCATTTAATATTCAAAGTTTTTTTTTAGCAATAATACATATTTTATTATTTTTCATGTTTTCCTATGCAAAAATAATAATAAATAAAATAAACAAATAAATTGAGATTATTGTATGAAAAGCGGAAATCATGAAAAAGGTTCAAAAATATAGTAGCCATGTATTTTTTTTTTAGAACATCAGTTGGTGCAACCGTTCAATGACCGTTGCACTCAGAGGTACAAGGACCGAGAACGAAACCCACCTCTAACACCCAGAGGTGTTTTCGTCGGCATTGGGGTTTCCCCTATTGCCGCAAACGCAGCAGGGGCTAACCACAACCCTCCAATTTGGGCCAAGTTGATCGGAGTCGAAACTTGTCAACTAACTGTTCCAGGAAAAAACCGGGCAGGAGCCTTTAACCTTGCCACGTAAAAACCCTTTTGGCTCGGACATGTAAAACCGGGTGGTAGCCCGGGACGAGCACCATTGCCATGTCTATTGAAAAGTGCTTAAAACAAGGCTCGAACCTAGGACCTTTCGGTCACGGTGCTCTCCCCTGAGCTAACTCTATGAAGACAACAACCATATATACTGTTATATATTAAAGGGATAGAAGAGAAACGCCAAATAAGAAGGATTAATATATTTTTTAACTCTAATATTGTATAGAGGGAATAATCAAATAAAAAGATATTTTTGCATATAGTAAGAATTAATAACAGTTTGACATGTTGCATGTTAATAATGAATTAAAAATAATTAAAGGTATAACATCTTATTTTTTTACTAGTTTTTTATTATTTTGTACCTGATTCTTTTTTGTTCTTTATTTTTTTTACTGGATTTTTTTTCATACTGTATTTTTATTTTTTTGTACTAAATTTTTTTATTTTTTGTACAGAATTTTTTGTAATGGATTTTGTTTTATATATTGGATTTTGTTTTTCGTACTATATGTTTTTATGTTTTTAGCATGCAATATGTCAAATTTCTATTGGTTTTTACTTTTCTTAGGCAAAATTAGCTTCTTATTGGATCCAACCCTGTTTTATATAACCTTAAAAGAAATGTCGATTTAGATTTAGTTGTCATAGGTCAATAAAAAATAATAAAAATATTATAGCATAACTACCTATGACTATAACGCATGGGTAAGTAAAGTCGTCTTTTAAAAAAATCTTTAAAACGTGCTAATGGTAGTTAGTTATTGATTGTATATACCCTTAAAAACCAACGTCGGTGGTGGGGTACGTGTGTTTTTCTGTGCATCCATATATATATATATATATATATATATATATATATATTTGTTATACAGGTTTAAGAACAAATGTGAGTTTAGTGGAGTTGGTAGGTTTGTTTGCGTGGATATAAAGGGTCAAGGGTTCGATTCCCTGCCCTTTGTATTTTACCAAATTTTCCTTTACCATCTTTAAAATGTTATTTTTCCGTATTGTGATGTGTTTTTAACATTTTGGTTTTGGTATAAACATTAATCAAAATCGAGTCGGTCTATGTTTCCATTCGAGTTAATTAACGTATATTTTCTTTTTAAATACGTTTTTAGGTTTCGTAATTTTAATGGTTACAATGACGTGATATTGAGCTACATCTCGATTGTTTTCATTTTTCTTAGCATTTTTACAACGGCGTAACTTATTCATCATTTTCGAGTATAACGTAGCTCGTGCTTTTTAAAGTTTAGAGTTTATCTCTAATATTATATACAATATGATTTTTCACAATTTTTTTCCTTCTATATTTCCATTTTTTTTTGTTACTTTTAGAATATAATCTTTCCATGTACTTTGATTTAATGTTACGATGTGTTTTCCATAATTACTTTAAAGATAATATTTCCATATACTCTAAGTTAATGTTAGGACTTTCTTTTAATAATTGAGTTTCGATATAAATATATTAATCAAAACCAAGTTCGTCTATGTTTCCGGTCGCACTAACTACAATATATTCTTACTCTTTATAAATACGTTTTCATGTTCCGTAATTATATTTTTGACAATTACTATTTCAGCTACATATTGATTGTTTTATTTTTATAATATTTTTCTAGAACGACACAACTTATTAATCATTTATAGTACATCGTTGCAACGTGTGCTTTAATATACAGAGTATATCTCCAACATTACATATGATCTGATTTTTTACAATAATTTTCCTTTGTAAATTTTAAACAATGTATAGAATTTCGATTTATATCAACTGACGATGATATGTTGTTCGTGAGGAACAACACCAACACCAACACCAACTATTATTGATTTTTCTTATATTTTTCTACTAATATTGTCTTAATTCATATAACGCAACGTATAAGACACAATTATGTTGTCTATCTACGTTTTAATTATATATATTGATATTGATATCCAGATCCGAGTCGCTACGACTTTATACATCTCTTTTATGTACACAGGACGAAACATACACAATGGAATTCATAAAAATGTTGCACCACGTGATAACGCATTTGCTTTTTCTTATATTTTTTCATATTAATATTTTCGTAATTCATATAATGTAATGTATAAAACATAATAATGTTGTCTACTACGTTTTAATTTTTATAACCGATCAGACTTGACTCCATATGTTCCTTTTAATCGTACGAACACGGTGCAACGCAAGAATATTAATCGTATCACCCACCGCAACGCACGGGTAACTTTTCTAGTTAACTATGAAACGTAATGAATTTAATATTTGATTGTAAAAAACTATTGCAAAGCAATGAACGTGAATTTTTTGAATATCAAGCAATTAACAAAATAATAATCACTTTTGGGTTTACGTTAAAAGATTAACAATGATTTGACTAAACTTATATAAAATCACATATACATGATTTGTTAACCCATTTGATTAGGGTGATAAAAATGAAACAAGCGTTTAATGCTTGCTTATTCACACATTTACCAATCTAGATATGCAAAACAATCCACAAATACCAATGAACTAATTAACGATGCAATAAAACCGAAAACTAATGGCAAAACATATATGCTCAAACATAAATAAATTGTTAAAATCAACCAAACCACCATTGAATCCTATTTCTCCAGACGAAAACAATCCAAAATCTAAGTTAAAACATCAAATCATAGCTTCACTAGCTAACCTAAATGCCTTGAAGCAATCAAAAGAAAGCCAGACACTCATGATAATGATCATATTCGTGTCATAAGGGTTCAAATCAAATGATTAGATATTCAATCGGGCATTATCTGGAGTGTCTGGAATGATTGGATTTGATGAAAAATATATGTGTGTGTATATATACATATATATGTATATTCATAAAACAAAGATATTGATATCCTTAGACATTCGTAATTCATAAAACTTATACACACACGCACAAAATATATACACGATTTTGTTTACAATTATAATTATATATGTATACTAGGTTATAAATCCAAGTATTACACGGGTTTGAGTAAAAAAATGAAACAACTAAAATACATTTATGATGAATTACACAATCTATTGTATACAAATAAATTTTATAATACAAATTATAAATCTCTTAAAACTTATTTATAAACAAATTGTACAAACAAAATTATATAATTAATTTACACATTTTCATTCTAAACTTCCTTCGTTTTTTACGGATAAGAATTTTGTCAATTTATCAAAAAAACGTAAATAAGTCAAAGGGATACATGTATATCATAAGACCATAGCCATAATTGATAAAAAAAACTAATATGCGGTTTGGTTTCACGCAAAAATAGGATCAGGGAAAAAATTATTATTAAAATGAATTTTTAGATATTTTCTAATTTTAAGATAGATTTAATAGATAATTGATATGTGTCAAATTTGACTTTAAAATTGATGTGGTAATGACGCAAGTCAAATTTAAGATGAGAATTGATGTGGTGATGACACGTAAATATGGTCAAGATAAGCCAAAAATCCCACTTTCTCGGCCGTCGGTGTATGATATGTCGAGACTGGGCGTATCATACGCCTACCCAGAATTCACCTACTGCTTCGTCTCTTGTAGAGGAACACGATTTTCATATATTATGGGCCTCGTAACTCATCTTCTAGTCCAAGATATGTCTTCGCTAAGTTTTGACTTTCCGAGCTTCATTTAATTGCACTTTTAGCCCCTCGACTTCTCTTCTACTCACCTAATCGGCTCTCGAATGCATCCTTAGCCTCTTAACACCTGAAAATCATAATTACACTCAAAGTAAATGTGTTTCGAACCAAGAACCCATAAAAATAAAGCAATTAAACCTCAAATAACACAAACAACCACTACGTGATAAACATGTCTATTGGGTTGGACAAATGAAACGACTTTGTCTATTACAAAACATAGGCTCAACAGTGGTTCACTAAGGGAGATAGCATACTTATTATGGTAATGGGGAGAAACTGGTGTAATCCTAATGCATTATTATTTCAGTGCAATTATTTACTTAAGGCTTTAGAATGTATCATAACACACAAGTTCTACCACACTCATCACATACTAGTCACGCTCAACAATTGGAATTCCTCTAACAGATATAATCACTCTAAGGCTTAAAATCTCACATATATATGGAGGAATCAGGTTACCGACATGCAACATATGCAATTACCCTAAAGCATGATATTCTTAATTAGGTATCTTTTTCCATTTTTCTCAAAAAATATTTGTCAGCAATAATCTCATGAAACTTAAAGAGACAAGCATGATTCAAATCATCTATCATTTCCTTGGAAAGTACCCATTAATGCATTTCTAGTTAAGTTTTTATGTCTAATTAAGCCCACCCAAAGACAACATTTTTGAAAATTTGAAAATTTTCCTTTTAATCCCTCATCCCCACACTTGAGATACATTGTCCCCAATGTATGGGGCACTTTAACATTTAAACCCAATCATGCAATCATCCCTTCAAAACCAACAACCCAGACTTGGATTCAAATACTAAACAAAAACACAACTAGTGATGAGGGAAAAAACACATGGACCTGATCTAGTTGCCCTCATGATGTAGATGATGTTAATGATGCCATCGTGACCTCGAATCTCCATGGGTCTTCCACACTTATTTCCAGCAATGATTGTGGTAAGAGCTCAACAAAAAAATTAATTAAATGCGAAAACACATAAAACTAAACAAATAAACTAAATAAAATCAATACAAACACATAGGTTGCCTCCTATGTAGCGCTAAGTTTTGTTTACAGTCTTCAGCCAAACCATACCTAATGTATCTTTCATGATGGTCGAAGTGAACATTTGCCTACCGAGTTTCCAACATATGCTCGGAAGTTAACATGATGGATCCACATCCACTTCCTCATAATCATCATTTCCTTAAAATTATTGCATGACCACTTCTGAATGATTTGCCCAACATCCTGTAATCTCACTTTCCTCTTCTTTATTCTTGAACCGTCATCCCCAACATTGTCACTTTGAATAGTATGTAATGGGGGATGATTAAAACAACCTAGGAGAGTCTGAGTCATTCGTTCATTATGTGTTATGCCATTTACCTTATCAACACATTTAACTTCATTCTTTGGGAGATCCATAACCACTTTTTCTATCAATTCACCATCAACCACATCCATTTTTTCTATCACTTTCCTTTCGGGTTGACTAACGCACCAGCTGTATTCATAGATCTCATGAATCGCGTATGCAAGCTGTATCTCGAAAAATTCGTAATCGTATTCATAGATGACATCCTGATCTACTCCAAGACTCAGGAAGAACATGCTGAACATTTGAGGCTCGTCTTGGAACTGTTGAAGACAGAACAACTATACGCGAAATTTTCAAAATGCGACTTTTGGATTCGCGAAGTCCAGTTCCTCGGACACGTAGAGAACGAGAAATGAATACATGTAGACCCAGCCAAGATCGAGGCCTTAAAGAACTGGGAAGCACCTAAGACGCCAACTGAGGTGCGACAATTCCTAGGATTGGCGGGATACTACAGGCGATTTATCGAGGGATTCTCAAAAATCGCACAAACGTAGACATCTCTCATGCATAAGGATAAGAAATTCGAATGGGGAGAGAAATAAGAAGCTGCATTCGACCTATTGAAACATAAACTATGCACTGCACCAATCCTATCTCTACCTAAGGGATGTGAAGATTTTGTAGTCTATTGTGATGCATCAAAGCAACGACAACTGAAGGTGCAAGAGAAGAATTATACGACTCACGATCTGGAGTTAGGAGCCGTGGTGTTCGCATTGAAGACCTGGTGACATTACCTATACAGCACGAAATGCACAATATTCACGGATCATAAAAGCCTACAGCACATTTTCGACCAAAGGAGCTAAACATGAGACAACGCAGATGGGTCGAGCTGATAGGTGATTATGAATGTGCTATCAAGTACCATCCCGAGAAAGCTAATGTAGTAGCCGATACGTTGAGCCGGAAAGAAACTAGCAAACGCGTACGTGCACTACAACTTACCATCCACTCCGAGCTACCTAATCAGATCCGAATCGTACAACAAGAGGCTCTGAAAAACGGAAAATCATACTCTCGAAGCCATGCGGGGTATGGATAAGCAGTTGGAGGTAAAGACTGACGGAGCTTACTATATTATGGATAGAATTTGGATTCCACACTACGGGGGATTGAGGAATGTAGTGATGGGCGAAACACATAAAAGTCGATATTCTGTACATCCAGGATCTGATAAGATGTATCATGATCTGAAAACGACATACTAGTGGCCTAACATGAAGTCGGAAATCGCGACTTATGTGAGCAAGTGACTGACTTGTTCCAAAGTGAAAGTCGAATACCAGAAGCCATAAGGGCTATTACAACAACCAGAAATCCCAGTATGGAAAGGGGAGCAGATTTCCATGGACTTTATCACCAAACTGCTAAAGACGGCCAGTGGCTGCGATACCATTTGGGTTATCGTGGACCGACTTACGAAATATGCCCATTTCCTACCGATTAAGGAAACTGACAAACTGGATAAACTGACCCGAATCTACTTGAAGGAAGTCGTTTCGAGACATGGAGTCCCAATCTCCATCATATCCAATCGAGACAGCCGATTTACGTCACATTTCTGGAAGTCGTTGCATGAGGCACTTGGGACAAGATTGGATATTAGCACTGCCTATCACCCACAGACAGACGGTTAGAGTGAACGAACCATCCAGACCTTGGAAAACATGCTTCGAGCATGCGTGATAGACTTCGGTAACAGCTCGGAGACTCACCTATCTTTGGTGGAGTTCTCATATAATAACAGCTATCACACCAACATTGGAGCTGCACCATTTGAAGCACTTTACGGACGTAAGTGCAGATCACCACTCTGTTGGGTAGAAGTTGGTGAAAGCCAACTAACCGGACCCGAGCTCGTGCACGAAACAACAAAAAAGATCGTGCAAATACGTAACAGAATGGCAGTAGCTCGGGATCGGCAAAAGAGTTACGCTGACAAAAGGCGCAAACCTTTGGAATTCCAAGTGGGAGATCGTGTACTTCTTAAAGTCTTGCCTTGGAAAGGAGTGATCCGATTCGGGAAGTGGGGGAAATTGAATCCTCGTTACATCGGACCATTCGAAATCACTAAACGTATAGGCCCCATGGCTTACGAGCTACAGCTACCACAAGAATTGAGTAGTGTGCATAACGTATTCCACGTATCAAACCTCAAGAAGTGCTTATCGGATGAAACGCTCGCAATTCCTCTGGAGGAAATTCAGATCGATGAACAACTTCACTTCGTTGAGGAACCAGTGGAAATTATGGACCGGGAAGTCAAGATACTAAAACTTAGTCGCATACTGATAGTTAAGGTGCGATGGAACTCACGGCGTGGAGCGGAATACACCTGGGAACGAGAGGACCAGATGAAAAAGAAATACCCTCACCTGTTCACAAACCAGGCTAGTACCAGCAACACGAATTGAATTTCGGGAAGAAATTCCAACTAACTAGGGGATGATGTGACACCTCGTAAATTCCAAGTCAGCATTTACTTTATTTTAATAATAATGTGTGTTTTTATTTCATACATGGCACTAGAATTGTTAACAATTAGCGTGACACGTGGCACAACAGTCCAAACACACAGATAGTTCGAGGAATTATCGTAAAACGCACGCACGTGTCTTGATTAACGAACGTTGGTGAATTTATCAAACCACAGTCCACTCACACTACACTTAGGTTCTAGGAAACCAAAAGTAGGAGAAATGATGTCCATATGCTTCGAAACGATGTCCGTAATCGAGAAATACGCGAAGAACGGACCAAATCATGAAAATGGGCCAATTGGACTCATTCAGCGGGCTAGGCGGTACGCCTAGGCCCAGCCCTTCACCCTAGGCGGTATGCGCGAGGCAGGAAAATGCCTCGGATGCCATCCCTCTCGCGTGGTATGCCTGCCCTACTTATAAGTTCATGGGCATCTAATTAAATCATCACATATCAGTTAATCAACCAAATTAATTAAATCAAAAATTATGTTCATCATGAGCTAGTTACATCAAATACACAAAAGATTTAGCTAACTAACTAAATTCTAGTCGTCAAAATTTCAGTTATTTTAGCTAAGTCCAATAACCTAAGTGATGATGTGCCCAAAAGGTGTAGAGCTATCCTGCCCTACTTACTTCTCCTCGTTCCCTGAAACATGTAGAAAATCAAGTGTCAACTACGAAGTAGTTGGTGAGAAATCATAAGTTTTTATGTATAAAAAAAACGTTTATAAAATGTTTATGAATGTTTATAAATGTGTTTATAAAAGTTTATAATTTCACCGAGAAAATCCACATGTGCACATGCAAAATAATCCAACTCTGCCAATATCCAACAAACACAAAATCAAACCAGAGGGACTGGAATTGATCAAAACAAGTGTATAAACACTTAAATTAATTAGACTAAACATGTAATTAGAAGAAATGTTAAATTTTGACTTTTAAAAGTCAAAATTCGTTCAAAAATCAAAAGTTAATTCGAATTTGTGTTATAATTTGAAAATTAACTGAATTAAATCAGTTGTAATCATCAATTTGATGATCAGTAACAGCTAACACACGTTCTTGACACATTAATTAGTCGAATTAAACTAAAAACGTTACAAAATGTTAAAGTCGTGGCTATTCAATAGCAAAACCACACAATTCGATTACACTTATCACAATTGAACTCTCAGAACAACAAATCGGCATCATTAGGCTCTGCTAAATTCAACAATTCGATCACAGAGGTTGAGGAAGACAAATTGGGTCGTGGGGTTAGCCGAACTCAAGCAATTATTCGAACTACATCAATTGGGCATCAAACAAGGTAAAAATCTAATCCTACACCGCCTAAAACATCCGACTAAGAGTATCCCCATGTTAATTTTGGCTTTTAACATCGAATCGTATGAACTTTAATCCTAGGGTTCATGTTAGAAACCGAATTAGGGGTTTTGATGCAAACATGTTTAAAAATCAAATTAATCGATGTAGAGAGTTTCGAAAACATCAATGTAATGAAACCCATATGATAGTTTTAACAAACAATTGCGAATTAAACGATTTCTAATTCTAGGGTTTATCTTATAAACGCGTTTGGGGGTTTTGAATCAAATGAACTTGTTAATCAAATTAAACACTACAGAGAGATTCGGAACTCTCTGTTAATGGAAAAACCTTTGTCAATTTCATAAACATATCACGAATTCTATGAACACGATTGCTAGGGTTCATGTGGTGGAACGTTTTGGGGATTTCGATCTGAATGAGTTTAGAAATCGAATTAAATTACACAGAGACTTTCGAAACTCACTATTTAAAGAAAACCATGTATCAATTTCAGAACATGTTAACGAATTGTGTGATTTTTAGTTATAGGGTTCGTCGGTTAAATGATTTTGGGGGTTTCACTCTAAACAGACTTGATATTCAAATTAAAAGGTATAGGAAGCTTCGAAACTTATTGCTTAATGAAAACCCTAAGAAATTACAGTTAAACATAAGCGAATTCATCAAATTCGAGTGATGGGTCTTCATACGCAAGTTCGAAACCTTTTCATTACATTATGGGGTTCTGAATTGATTAATTATCAAATTAAGAACATGCTTGAACTCGTTAGGATCCATAGAAACAAAGCCCTATAGTTTTAAGCTTAATTGAGTTCGAATCGGGCCCAATTGGAACCAAGATTGGTTCGGTTTAGTAAAACAAAGGAGAACCCGATTGAGTCTTGATTAAAACAATTTAAAACCAAAACTAATTGCAAATGTTGAAGCAGATCACTTGGTTTGGGTGGGTGTTATTGGTCCAGGAGGTCCAGGGTTCGAACCCTGCCTCTGTTGGGCTTTTTAATTTAAAAACCATTTTGGTTTTTAACTCATAACTTGCTCGTTCTAACTCCGATTCGATCCGTTCAAGTTGCGTTGGAACCGTAACGGAATCCCGAACAAAATAAAATAATAAAATTTATATTTTAACCCGAAAACGTAATCGCGTATAATTACGCTTATTTAAATAAAATCATATACGGTTATATGATTTAATTAAACGATTTTTAAAGGCACGCGTACTTATAGATGCACATTTCTAACACTCTAACATACGTGTGTTGACACGTATGTGATTTCAAACACAAAACGATATCCCGAATAACACAACGTTAATGTTAAAACACAGATTCTTCGTAGAGGATTATCTACGTGACTGCACGTGTGTTGATCATTCTACTGCATTCAAAGGTGCGTACACGACCCCTTTTCTTATTTTAACTGTTTTGGGGGAGAAAACATGTGCAACAAACGTTTTAGATACATATCACTTGCATAAGTTAGCTGTTTACTATAAGTGCGAACATAGCATTACAAGTCCTTACATATCGAACCGTTTAGTTTGCCGTAGTGCAAAGCGTGGTAGTTGGAAATAGATCTATTAGCTTTGACAAACCTCACTTGGTAGATTGTAGGTCTACGCAAGTGTTTGACTAGCCAATTCACATTACTATTATTTGTGCTAGACAATAGTGGGAAAGGCAAATTACATTCTAACAGTCAGCTTCGGTGTCGACCACTTATGTAAATAGTACAAATGACTAGCTATCATGACTATGCATGTGTGATTATGTTATCTGCAAACATTTCATTTCAAACAGTTGTTTCAAACATTTGTGAACAAACAAACCTGTGTATGCACCAACCTTTGTGTTGACTTGATTTACATGTTTTCTCAGGACGTTAAGGTACAAGAACAAGCAAGCATGGACTAGGATGTGGAGTCGCATGCATATTTTAATTCTTGTGTTTTGAATTTGGACATTTTAGATTTTCACTTGTAATTTACAGTTTTCAAACCGTTACGTTTGTTATTGTTTTAAAAACGCTTCCACAACGTTATAACTTTGATATTACAGTTTTAGACCAAAGCTATGTTTGAAAAGCATATAGAGGTCTTTCGTTATGTCTAATGATCTGAGATCCTGATTTGTCACGTCCCAAACGGTATGATTCCGTTAGTTGAAATTTTGGGGTGTGACATAATTATCCATATATGTTCAACCAATCACATCAATTCAATAAGTATCAATCATCATAATCATATCAATATAAATTACCGCGGAGGACCTCAGTCGACTCAATCAACGGCGGAATCATCACGGAGGACCGCAGTCAACTCAACCAACGATATTCCTATAAGTGTCTTTGTACACTGCGGAGGACCGTAGTCAACTCAACCAATAGTGGAATCTTTGAGGAGGACGTTAGTCAACTCACCAACAGTAATTCAATCATTGCGGAGGACCTATGTCAACTCAACTAACAATGACTCACAGATAAGTAATAATCCATCTAAATAAATGATCAATAATAATCCATTAATATGAATATCATATTGATAATCCAGGTGTCACCTATGTGTTATCAAAATAATATTTAAATTGGTATACATGTTCCACCTCCGAGTTTAAAAACAAAATGGTTTTAAAAGGAGGTTATGAGAACTCACCTGAGTCCTTAGAATCTGTGTTCTTGAAATATGCGCGCTCGCGTATGTGAAATTCAAAACAACTCAATCAACCTGTAATTATTTTGTATTTGAGTTCAAAAGTATGCGGGTTTTATTTCAATTAAATGTCAACACGTGTTCACTTTTAATCATTAAGGGTTTCGTTCGCTTAATTCATTTAATCTTAGTTAGAATAACTACCCAAGATTTTATAAGTGACCATCATTCCGTTATAGTTCCTCTTGTTAGTTTCATACTATAAAAGGGTAATTACAAGTCTCGAGATACTATGTGTACCCTTATTTAATAGGTATTATAAAGCGTGAGGTCTTTAATCATATTCATATATATACATGCATGCATTTCTAATTAAATTGACCACCCACTTTCTAATCATAAAAATTAACTTTTATGTTCAAGGAATCACACATAGGTTAATTATATCAAAGATGTTTCAACGTATATAATCTAAAATTCTCAAACTTATGTTTTTAGCGAGAGAAAAGGTGGTGGCTCTCATAATTTTACATGCATGTATAGGTATGCTTGATTTCCTATGTTCTTTGACTCCTCATTAACCCTAATTTGGCACTTGGGTTTTTGTTGTCATAGATTCCAGCGAACCTATTGTCTGGTTACCCTTAGGTTCGGCCAACACCAAGGGTTCGGCTATAATGGAGGTTCGCTGCACCCTTGGTTCGTGGCTAGCTACTGGTTCGGTGGAGGGCAAGGTTCGCCATTATTAGGGTTTGCATGGCTCAAGGGTTCGCTGATCATTCCATGGTTCGCCTAAAGGAGGCTCGTGGTCTAGGAGGTGCTGCTGAATGCAGGTTCGCAGACCTCAGGGGTTTCGCAGTCCCAAGGTTTGGCCACCCTACAGGGTTCGGCCACCCTTGTTCTTGCCCACGTGAGTTCACTGATTGGCAGAAGGTTCGGACAAGGTTCGGCCCTTGAAGGTTCACCGACCTGTATGTGGTTCGGCCAGTCGCGAACCTGGCCTTCCATGGTTGCTCACCCTCATCACCTTCCAGTTTCCAACTGTTGCAGGCTCAACCATGGTTCCACCATCCTCATACCCATGCGGTTTAGGGTTTTAAGGTGTAAAATCGTTTAAAAGATGCTACACTAACCGGTTCTATACATGGGTTAGAAACCAAAAAGTAAAATGGACAACCTACCTTTAAATCGTGATGAGAATCTGGTTTCTTCATATCCTCTCGTTCTCCTTGATCACAAGAACGTTTAGGCACCAAGATCTCTTGAAATGGTTGAGATTTGAAGAAGTTATGAAAGAGAGAAGGTAGAGAGAGAAAGTGGTGACAGGTTTGTGTGTTAGAGAGAGAGTGGAAGCTTGAATAATGAAGAAGATGATGTAGTTCATCTTTTTTATACCTCGTATTATCCCCGCGTGTTCGGTCTCGTTTATTTCGCGATAAAAAATATAAAATGCTCGGTTTTTCACGTAAAACATAATTAAAATGAAACACGTTTAAATAATGTTGTTCGTTTAAATAAAATGCTTTTTAATTAATTTGTTTCGTAACAATGATTCCGTTTTATCTCGTTAAATAATTTATTTAATAAATCAATTTATTCGTAAACGTCTTAGGTTGTAATACCTAATAAACGTTTTTCAAACCTTTTTCTTAATTTAATATCGTTAAATATTATTCCGTTATCTCGTCGAAACGCGTTACTTATGTACGTGTTCGTAAAGATCGTCATCTTTCTGAATCCAACGCTCGTATCGTATTTCTATTCGATTTACGATTTATGGAATATCATTTCAGAATATTATTCTTAATAATTATATTCATGTGAATCGTCACCCACGCGAATACATTATTAAGTTAATATTTCTGAATTAATATTCGCATTTAAGTTATGTCCGTAACCTCACCAACGCGTAATCGTTTCCAATAGTGTTTTCATTATTCTATTATCTTTAATATTATAAATCCCAATCCACAACCCACTAAACCATATCACTGACACATCCATGATAAACCGAAATATGCTTATGTATAGGGCATATGTAGGGGTCAGTCGCGACCGCCCCAGCCACCGTCCCACCGTTATTTCGATAAACCATGACCATGTGTCCTTGACTATGTTTAGTAACCAAATAATAACCAACTCCTAATTCCTTTCCATTCCAAATAAACAACCCATAACCTATGTTCAATTGCAATAAACTCTCTGGTTCTGTTTAGTTGTTTTTCAACTAAACTTCCCATGGTTTATGCTCATAAATATTTGTTCTCAATAATGTATATCAGTGATAATATCAACAAATAATTCATAGTAATTATCCATAATCATTAACAATTAACATATCAGATCTTAACAGTACAAACAGTTCTGTAATGTACTTGTCTGAATTACAGTGATGTTACAGTCTCCCCTAGGTAAGAGAATTTCGTCCCGAAATTCAACTTGGAGTAACCGTAGTGAATAAATGTGGATACTTAAGCTTCATCTGATCTTCCCGTTCCTAGGTGAATTTTGGACCATGCTTCGACTCCCATCGTACTTTGACAATTGGAATTCTACTGCGTTTGAGTTTCTTAACTTCACGGTCCATTATCTCGACTGGTTTTTCAACAAAGTGCATGGTATCATCGACGCGGATGTCATCGAGTGGTACCTGAAGATCTTGATCAGCTAAGCATTTTCTTAAACTGGACACGTGAAACGTCGGGTGCACATTGCTAAGTTCAGGAGGAAGTTCCAACTTGTAGGCAGCCTTCCCGATCCGTTCAAGAATCTTAAAAGGGCCAAAATAACGTGGAGCAAGCTTACCCTTCTTCCCGAATCGTACCACTCCTTTCTAAGGTGATACTTTGAGTAATACCATATCATCAACTTCAAACTCTAAAGGTTTCCGTCGTTTGTCCGCGTAGCTTTTCTGTCGGCTACGTGCAGCTAACAGATTGTCACGGATATGGCGGATCTTATCAGTCGTTTCTTGAATAATCTCGAGACCAGTGATCTGCGATTCGCCGACCTCGGTCCAACAAATAGGTGACCGACATTTTGTACCATAAAGAGCTTCAAATGGCGCCATACCAATGCTCGCATGATAACTGTTGTTATACGATAACTCGACTAATGGTAGATGGCTATCCCAATTGCCTCCGAAATCGATGACACAAGCTCTCAACATATCTTCAAGTGTCTGGATCGTTCGCTCCATCTGTCCATCCGTTTGAGGATAATAAGCGGTGCTAAGATCCAATCTTGTTCCAAAAGCATCTTGAAGTGATTCCCAAAATCGTGTCGTGAAACGAACATCACGATACGATATTATGCTTAGGGGAATTCCATGTCGACTAACGATCTCATCCACGTAGATACGAGATAACTTCCGCACAGGGTACGTCTCACGTATCAGTAAGAAATGAGCCGACTTGGTTAATCTATCAATTATCACCCAAATACTATCCTTACCACTTGCGGTTTGTGGGAGTTTGGTAACGAAATCCATAGAGATATTCTCCCACTTCCACATGGGTATTTCTGGTTGTATTAACAATCCTGAAGGTCGCTGGTGTTCTGCCTTGACTTTAGCACAGTTAAGGCACTTAGACACATACTCAGCAATATCCTTCTTCATTCCAGGCCACCAGTACAAGGCTCTAAGGTCTTGATACATCTTGTCAGCACCTGGATGGATTGAGTAACGAGACTTATGAGCTTCATCCAAAATTGTCATCCTAAGATCATATCTGTTCGGTATCCACATCCGATTTAAATAATACATCAAACCATCATCCTTAGTTTCCAATAGTAACTCGGCCCCACAAGACATCTCATTTTTTAGGCTATCTTGAGCCATTGAGTGTTGTTGGGCTGTGAGAACATCATTATGGAGATTAGTGTGCACTTGGACACTATGGATTTGAACATGACTCTTGCGACTAAGCGCATCTGCTACTACATTCGCTTTACAAGGATGGTAGTGAATTTCACAGTCATAATCATTCAACAGTTCAACCCATCTCCGTTGTCTCATATTAAGCTCTTTCTGATTAAGAATATGCTGCAAACTTTTATGATCTGTAAATACTACACACTTCGTGCCATAAAGATAATGTCTCCATATCTTCAAAGCAAACACGACTGCACCAAGTTCCAAGTCATGTGTAGTGTAGTTCTTCTCTTGAATTTTCAGTTGTCTCGATGCATATGCCACAACTTTTCCCCGTTGCATGAGAACACAACCGAGACCTAGGGTGGATGCATCACAGTAGATCACAAAATCATCATTTCCATCAGGCAATGTCAAGACAGGAGTATCACGTAATTTCTGCTTCAAGGTCTGAAATGCCTCTTCTTGCTTTGGTCCCCACTCATAAGGTTTGTCCTTTTGAGTTAAAAAGTGAGAGGGACAACAATCCTGGAGAAATTCGAAATAAACCGCCGATAGTAACCGGCAAGTCCAAGAAATGATCGAATCTCCTTTGGTGTCTTCGGTGTACTCCAATTCTTCACCGTATCAACCTTCGCAGGATCCACGTGAACACCCTTTTCATTGACTATGTGTCCCAAGAATTGAACTTTCTTAAGCCAGAATTCACACTTGGAGAATTTGGCATACAGTCGCTCCTCTCTTAGGGTCTCCAAAACTAGCTTAATGTGTTGCTCGTGCTCTTCCTTACTCTTGGAGTATATCAAAATATCATCAATGAATACAATCACAAACTTATCCAAGTATGGCCTGCAAACACGGTTCATGAGATCCATGAAAACCGGTGGTGCATTGGTAAGTCCGAAGGGTATTACCAGAAACTCATAATCGCCATATCTTGTTCTGAAATCCATCTTGGGAATATCATCATCATGTACGCGAAGCTGATGATACCCAGACCTAAGATCGATCTTCGAGAACCATGCCGAGCCTTGCAGTTGATCGAAAAGATCGTCGATGCACGGCAGGGGATATCGATTCTTGATGGTCAGCTTGTTCAACTCGCGGTAGTCGATACACATTCGGAATGACCCGTCCTTTTTCTTGACAAATAGGACTGGTGCACCCCATGGCGAATGGCTCGGGCTTGTAGTTGGCTCGCCAGTTCTTGTAACTCATAAGGCGCAAGTCTGTAAGGAGCTTTGGTGACTGGATTCACACCAGGTACTAAGTCAATCCGAAATTCTACTTGATGTTCCGGTGGAAGACCCGGCAAGCCCTCTGGAAATACATCAGGAAAATCTCTTATCACAGGAACGTCTTCAATGCTCTTTCCTTTCTCCGTTTTCTCCACAATGTGTGCTAGAAATGCTATACACTTCTTCCTAAGGTACTTGTGTGCTTTAGTGCATGACATCAGCTTAAGACCTTTACTAGAAGTCTCCCCAAAAACTCTTAAAGTTTCACCCAAAGGTAAGGGAATACGAATATATTCTTCATGACAGACAATCTCCTCTTTGTGGGTGGCTAACCAATCCATGCCTATGATAACATCAAAGCTACCAAGGTGCATAGGTATAACATCAATTGGGAAAACGTGATCATTTAAGTTCACAGTACATCCAATAATAACAGTGTCAATATCAATAGTGTTTCTGTCAGCCACTTCCACGTTAAACGGTCTATCTAAGTTTGTACGTGTTCTACCAAGCAAGCATTCAAAATCATATGAAACGAAACTCCTATCATCACCAGAATCAAATAAGACAGATGCATAAGAGTTGTTGATCAGAATTGTACCATTGACCACATCCTGGCTGGCTTGAGCAGCTGGAACATTCAGTTGAAACGCTCTGCCTCGAGCCACCCTTTGATTGTTTCCCGTCAGTCTTGGGCACTGATTTCTAAAGTGACCCACTTCACCACACTCGTAATAGGCTCTTGCCTGTACATGTACCTGGTGAACGGGTATAGCTTGAACTACTTGAGCTTGCGGAGCTGGCAGTGCAAGCGGAACAGGTTGCACCCTTTGCGCTTGCGGTGCACTCCGGCAAACATTTGCAAAGTGACCATACTTGCCACAGTTGTTTCAGACGCGACATGGCAAGTTAGGCATATGGTGATATCTGCAAGTATTGCATTGTGGAATGGCTCCAAAATTCCTAGTGTTGGAATTATTGGAGGACTGTTGAGTAACAAGAGTAGTAACAGCATAACTCCTGGCCTTCCGCTTCCTGTTGCTGCTTTTGGATGAACTAGCTGCCTCACTCTTGACTTCGGTTTTATTTTCCTTTGCAGCAGTCTTCACTTCAGTCTTCTTTGTTCCTTTTCTCGTGAGTGTTCCAGCCATTACATGGTTATCAGTCAGTGTTGCAGATAAGCGGATTGCAGCCTCCAGTGTTTTAAGGTTGCTTCTGTAAACCGTGTCTTGAATCTGCATAGGTAAACTCCCTATGTACTTCTCGATCGCTCTCTCCAATGGTGTCACCAAATGAGGTACCAGTAGACTATACTCATGGAAGCGAGTATTGTAAATTACATTCTCCTCGCTATCCTGTTTGAGTTCCCAGAACTCAGTCTCCAGTTTCCTCATCTCACTGCGAGGGCAGAATTCAGTGGTCATCAAGTTCTTGACCTCAGTCCATGTCAGTGCTAGGGCAGCATCAACTCCGCTAGTTCGCTTTTAGCCATTCCACCAAGTCAGTGCTCTCTCTTGGAAAACACTGGTGGTATAGCGCACCTTCAGATTTTCGGGGCAATCACTGTTGATGAACGCACTCATCAACGAGCAAGTTGAGGAGGTGCTTGCTGCATGGGAAGCTACCCGTAATCAACACCAACTGAACCAAGGAGCAAACCCCAACCCTCCTCTCTGCATATTCAAAATGTTTCTGGACTGCAAACCCCACTCCTTCAGCGGCACAGAGGGTGCCGTTGGACTATTACGCTTGGTAGAGAAGGCAGAGTCGGCCTTCGCCATGAGCAACTGCAGGAACGAGGACCGAGTCAAGTTCGCTGCAGGTACATTTGAGGGAGTTGCTCTCATTTGGTGGAATGCCATTTTTTAGAATCTGGGGCTCGATACAGCCAACGCCCTACCTTGGGAAGAGTTTAGAGGATGTTAAACCGCGAATACTGTCCTCGCGGTCAAGTGCAGAAACTAGAGACTGAATTCTGGAACCACAAGATGATTGGTTTTGAGGTCGAAGCATATACTGCTCGCTCATATGAGCTGGCACACCTGTGCCCGGAGATGGTAACACTGGCCTACAAACACATTGAGAAGTATATTGAGGGACTACCACCTCAAATTCAGGGCATGGTACTTTCTGCCGATCCCATCAACATGCGACAAGCCGTGCGACTAACCCATAAACTCACTGACTCGGCTGTTGCTCAAGGACTCTTACCACCCCGTGGAGCAGTAGTCAAGACAACAAACGCAAATGGGATAACACCCCTAAGCAAACCATCCACTCTACAACCACCACCACAACAACGTAAGTTAAGGTCAATCCAAGCTTACACCCCACCCATCCCAACCACCCAGAACCAAGGAGGCTATGCAGGAAAGCATCCCAAATGTCACAGGTGCAATTTCCATCATGCACAGGGACAATGTGGCAAATTTCAATGCCAGCGCTGCGGAAAAATGGGGCATGCAGCTAAAGACTGCAGGGGTGAGCTATTGGCCAAAACCCCACAACCACAACAACAGAATCACGAAGCACCGAAGGGGTGCTATGAATGTGGGAAAACAGGACACTTCAAGAAGGACTGCCCACACTTGAAGAACAACACCAACAATCAACAAAACAACAATGGGAACAACAACGGTCCGAGGGGACGAGCCTTTGTGATTGGGACAAAAGAGGCCAGAAACGATCCCATCCTCGCCACAGGTACATATCTCTTAAACAATCACTATGCTTCTGTATTGTTTGATACTTGTGCTGAGAGAAGCTTTATATCTAAGGATTTTAGTGAGATACTTGCCATAACCCCAACACCTCTAGAGGTTGAGTATACCATAGAGCAAGCTGATGGTAAATTAATGGTAACTAAGCACATTCTGAGGGACTACACCCTAGAGCTAGCAAATCGTAAATTTAAGATTGACCTTATGCTAGTTACACTAGGCAGTTTTGATGTCGTAGTGGGCATGGATTGGTTGTCTGATAATCAAGAAGAAATCATTAGCCACGACATGGTTGTGCGCATACCTCTCCCAGATGGAGAAGCCTTAAACATCAACGGCGAAAGGAGCGACACTCCTCTAAACATTATCTCGTGCATGAAAGCTCACAAATGCTTACGAAAGGGATACACAGCCATTCTGGCGCTTATCACCGACAAGACTGAAGAAGAGAAGAAAATAGAAGACATCGCATGCGACTATTCAGACGTATTCCCTGAGGATCTACCTGGACTACCACCGCCTAGACAAATGGAGTTCCACATAGACCTTGCGCCAGGAGCAGCACCTGTCACACGAGCACCTTACCGACTAGCACCTTCCGAGATGCAGGAACTGTCCAACCAACTCCAAGAGTTGCTGGACATGGGTTTCATTAAACCTAGCTTCTCACCTTGGAGAGCACCAGTGTTGTTTGTAAAGAAAAAGGATGGCACGTTTTAAATGTGCATCGACTACCGTGAGTTGAACAAAGTGACGATCAAGAATCGTTACCCCTTACCTCGCATTGATGATCTGTTCGATCAACTACAAGGATCAAGTTATTACTCCAAGATCGATTTGTGATCTGGATACCACCAGCTAAGGATTCAAGAGGAAGACATCCCCAAGACAGCTTTTCGCACTCGGTATGGCCATTACGAGTTTTTGGTTATGCCGTTTGGTCTCACAAACGTACCCGCAGTATTCATGGACCTCATGAATAGAGTTTGCAAACCTCATCTAGATAAGTTCATTATTGTGTTCATTGACGATATCCTCATTTACTCCAAAACCTAGGAAGAACACAAAGAGCATCTTCAATTGGCTCTTCAACTGCTACGGCAAGAAAAGCTATACACTAAACTCTCAAAGTGCGACTTCTGGATTCGAGAAGTCCAATTTTTGGGACATGTTGTTAATGAACAACGAATACATGTGGATAAATCCAAGATAGAGGCAATCAAGAACTGGGAAGCACCAAACCCCAACTGAGGTGCGGCAATTCCTAGGCTTGGCCGGCTATTACCGACGATTTATTGAAGGGTTCTCCAAGATAGCCCAACCACTTACAGCCTTAACCCATAAAGGCAAGCAATATCTCTGGACTGACAAACAAGAAGCTGCATTCCAACTTCTGAATCTGAAGCTCTATAGTGCACCTATCTTATCTCTTCCCGATGGAACATACGACTTTGTAGTATATTACGATGCCTCAATACAAGGACTCGGCTGTGTGCTGATGCAGCGAGAAAAGGTGATCGCATATGCTTCCCGACAACTGAAAGTCCACGAGAAGAACTACACCACCCATGACTTGGAACTAGGAGCAGTCGTATTTGCACTCAAAATCTGGAGACATTACCTGTATGGTACAAAGTGTACTATATACACTGACAACAAGAGTCTCCAACACATATTTGAGCAGGAGGAGTTGAACATGCGACAGCGTCGCTGGCTCGAACTCTTAAACGACTACGAGTGTGCTATCAAGTATCACCAGGGGAAGGCCAACGTTGTGGCCGATGCCCTAAGTCGGAAGAATACTTCAAAACCCAAGAGGGTACAAGCTTTACAGCTCACCATCCATCCCAATCTCCCTAAACAGATACGCAATGCCCAGGTCGAGGCATTAAAAGAAGAAAAATTAGTGGCTGAATCACTAAGGGGAATGGAGAAGCAACTAGCAGTCAAAGCTAATGGCTTACACTATTTCATGGAACGCGTCTGGGTTCCACACCATGGAAACTTACGAGACCTTGTGATGGATGAGGCTCATAAGTCTCGGTATTCCATTCACCCTGGATCTGATAAGATGTATCATGATCTGAAAGTTCTCTATTGGTGGCCAAACATGAAAGCCGACATTGCCACTTATGTGAGCAAATGCTTGACTTGCGCCAAAGTCAAGGTTGAATACCAGAAACCATCTGTACTACTTACACCACCAGAAATCCCCATGTGGAAATGGGAACAGATCTCTACGGACTTCATTACCAAATTACCCCGTACTCCTAGTGGATGTGACACTATCTGGGTAATTGTGGACCGACTGACCAAGTCCGCACATTTCCTTGCGATCAAGGAAAATGACAAGATGGAAAAGCTAGCCATAATCAATGTCAAGGAAGTAGTCACGTGACATGTAGTGCCAAGCTCCATCATATATGATTGAGATGCTAGATTCACTTCTAACTTCTGGAAATCACTACAAAAGTCGCTTGGTACGCGGTTGGATATGAGTACAACATACCACCCACAAACCGATGGACAGAGCGAACGCACGATACAAACTCTTGAAGATATGCTATGAGCTTGCGTAGTAGACTTTGGCAACAGCTGGGCACCTACCGTTGGTGGAGTTCTCCTACAACAACAGTTACCACACAAGCATCAAGGCAGCGCCTTTTGTCACACCCCCAAATTCCCACGTGCGGTGTCAGACCGCGCGGGTGTGACGTGGCCAGGGTCACAGCTCATGGTCATATAGAACGACTCTATATGAGTTACACAACACACAGTTTTGTAAAGTAATACAAGTTTTCATAATAAAGCAGCGGAAAAGTTGAAATGTTAAACAACGGAAAAGTAAAGTGTAGAAGCGGAAATTAAAATGTATTTAAACACTACATTGTTTAAATTGTTTTAAAAGGAACACATCAAAACAGGCCTAGGACTAGGGTCTGATGCATGCGACTCTTCTTGCTCCTCCTGTATGTCCTACGTGTGCTCCATTAGTTACATGAGAATACAAGCGAAAAGTGTCAACTAAAAAGTTGGTGAGTTCACAGGTTTAGACAGACAGAAATAAGTAAACAGACATATACTGGGTATGTTAAGTTGTTTTTTGGATTCTACGATCCGTGGAGTGTGTCAGTTCATCTTACCGAAACTAGACCGTTTCTGTTTGCCTCCGCGGGTCATCGCTGAACCCGACATCAACATCGAAATTACACTCGTTATGACCTCCAGTCAACATTGGTGCCGAGTGGGGCTAGTCAAACCCAGTAGTACTACGTAATTAAGACTCGTTTGTTACACAACTAACGGTAAGGATACGTGAGGACTTAATGCGATAATAGTTACACTCAAAATAGTTTTACAACATACCAGTCATATATCTAAAACAGTTGCAATGTAATTCTCACCCCAAGAGTTTAGTAAAAACAGTTAAAGAGTAAAAGTGGGGCTGTAAACTCACCTGAGTTTAGCAGAGTATTCGTACAGAATAGTGTAGCTTGTCGGCTAGCAGTTACCTACATCACATAGGTACAATAAGTTCGTGTTCACATACATGTGGGTCTCACAGGACTGTGTTTGTACATAACAACTCCAAGTTGTTATGTGGGTCGAGTTGACCGTGTTTGACTGTGTTGTCCGTGTTTGACCTAACGACCCGTTGGTGACGGTTTCGATCAAGTGCTCGTGTAACGTGTGTTTTAGTGTCGTGTGATGTGTGCGGATACCAAAGTCACTTTCGTGAGGAAACTTACTATTATAATAAGTTTCTATTTCAGGAAAGTTTCCAAATTAGGCAAGTCATGCGAGGAATCATATTCTAATTATTCTAATATGCATATATATTCTAAGTGAGCATGTTATCATATAGCACATAGACACAGTTAATCGATCAAACACATTTCGCGTGTAAAAGTTACTATATTTAGGAAGTGGTAAAAATAGACATTTTCACCTAGTTTTAACAATCAACATCATATAAATACTAATGTCCTAGTACTCAATAGTCATTTAACCACATTTGTCACAACAAACATGTCACCATTTATCGACTTGTAATATAAAGTTACTATTTATAGTAACTTGTGACAAGTGCACCAATTTCATTTATTCAAGTTATAAGAACACTTATCGTCATCATAATAACTTCAACTAAGCATATCAAACATACAACATTTATCAAATTCATCATTTCTAGCAACTTCATATCAAAAAGTTTCTATTTATAGTAACATTCATAAAAATCATACTTTTAACAATTTTAACCCTTTCAATGCATCAATAACCATTACCTTAGTATCATATCATCATTTCAAGCATAAATCATTGATCTAAATACATGCATGTTCCTATTTCATCAAGAATCATCATTTTGTAATAACAAAGTTACCATATTTAGTAATAGTGCAAATAATCATGTTCTTGACCTCAATCAACACTTCTACTACATGTAAATCATTACAAATATCACTTATAGCAACATTTCAATATCAAGAATCATACCAATAGGCTTAGATCATTCATGCATGCTACTACAAACACCCATTTCATGGTAAAATCAACAAATCATCATTTAATCCCATCAAAATCACCATAGATCATTATGAAATCATCAAATCAGTAACAATAACATAAAATAATAGATTAATAAGCTCAAAAATTCGTGGTTGTGATGGAGCTAGCGATGCATGTGGCCAAATGAATTGCATGCGTGATTTCAAGTGATTTTAAGCTAGATTGAGTATAGATACTACCTCACAAGGTCTTAAATCACTGAAATAGGCCTTGAGCAGCTCTGGAGCAGCTCTTGAAGACTGAGATTCGTTCCAAATGCAGAGAAGAAAGATGGTAGGATGTTCTTGGAGCTTCCACAACACCTCAATCTTCAACAATGGCCTTCAAAGGGTTCAAGATGGCTTCTTTTTTATGAGAAATGGTTGTAACAAAAGGTTTCTGGTCGAGAAGGATGTTTTCAGTCGAGAGATAGAGTGTAGATGTGTAGCAGAATGATTAACATTGGTTAAATAAAGATTTTGCGTGTGGGGCATCGTCGCGTACCGCGAAGACTGGCAAAAAGCTCCTCCGCGTAGCGCGATGATTTAAATAATCATTATGTTCCCGAAACACGCCGCGTATCGTGATGAAGGAATATGATCGGTTTTCGCGTACCGCGACTGTTTTCGGAGAATTCAAATTCTCCCGCCTTGTATCGCGTACCGCGAAGGCCCATTAGGGTGCCCATCGCGTACCGCGATGGGTCCCAATAAGCCCAATTTCATTGCTTTGAACCGAAATTCGCGAATTTATCGATTACGATCATTGTTTGTCGACACATAAGCATTTTTCTACCTATTCTAGGTTCCTTAGAACCTAAGTGTAGTGAAAGTGTACTGTGATTTGATCCGTTCACCAACGTTCGTTATTCAAGACACGTGCGAGCATTTTGCGATAATTTTTCGAATTATCGGTGCGTTAAGACTGTTGTGCCACGTGTCACACTAAATATTTGTAATTCTAGAGCCACGTGTACAATAATAATACATATTATTATTAAAATAGAGTTAAGCTGACCTGGAAATTGCGAGGTGTCACACCTTTTGAGGCACTCTATGGCAGGAAATGCCGATCACCCATCTGTCGGGCGGAAGTGGGCGACAATCAGCTCACTGGACCGGAACTTGTACATGAAACAACGGAGAAAATCGTACAAATCAAAAACCGTATGGCAGCAGCTCGCGATCGGCAAAAGAGCTATGCCGACAAACGCCGAAACCCTCTGGAATTTTAGGTAGGAGATAAAGTCCTTCTGAAAGTTTCGTCATGGAAAGGCGTTATTCGTTTTGGAAAACGAGGCAAACTGAACCCACGGTATATTGGACCATTCGAGATCCTAAAGAGGATTGGCCCAGTGGCATACCAACTCAACCTACCAGCCGAACTCGATGGAGTTCATAATGTATTTCATGTCTCAAACCTAAAGAAGTGTTTATCAGATAAGACACTTGTAGTTCCACTGGATTGGATCCAGGTGGATGAACAACTAAGGTTCGTGGAAGAACCGGTAGAGATCATGGACCGAGAGGTCAAACAACTCAAGCAAAGTCGTATTCCGATTGTAAGAGTCCGATGTAACTCGAAATGCGGACCTGAATTCACGTGGGAACGTGAAGATCAGATGGTGCGCAAATATCCCCATCTCTTCAAACAGACAATGTCGAACACCGACAACAACGAATAAATTTCGGAACGAAATTTCCTTTTAACAAGGGGATGATGTAACAACCAGAAAAATTTTTGTTTTCTCAAACACTTTTGCTTCTCAAACACTACAGCACAACCAAATTTAGGGACGAAATTTCTTTCAACAAGGGGATGATGTGACACCCGGCAATTTCAGGTAAATTGCAACTCTTATACTTTATGTATTTCACATTCATACTTGTCGAATTTCATTTAATTATGTTTAATTATATGAGCCAAACACACACAACAGCGAAACGATAGTTCGAGGAACTATCGAATCCTACATTGCACATTGGTTTTGGAAAACCAAGCGTGGCAAACACAACACTAACGCAAAACAATAATTCGAGGAATTATTGAATTGTGCATCACACGTTGATTAGGATTAATTAAGCGTGCAAACACTTCGTAAAACACGAACACAAACCATCAAAGATAATTCGGGGAATTATCGAAACACACACATGAGTCTCACGAACGTTGGTGATCAAACTTATGTGTTATTACATGATTATGTGATAAACATGCATCAGATGTTTAGGATAAACGTTAGAAATTGAGTACGAGCGAAATCTAATCATCGAAATCGAAAAACAAGAAAATGGACCCATCGCGGTATGCGGAGGTCCCTTGGCGACGGGCTTAGCGGTACGCGAAACAGTAGCGGGGACTCTGGATCCTTAATCTCATCGCGGTACGCGGTAAGTTTTTTGATCGGCCTTCGTGGTACGCGAAGGCCATGCAGATCAAAATTGTTATAAAATCAACCCCAAACTCTTTCACTCGGTTTTCTCTCTTTCTCACCGAGCTTATACTCATCCTCTCGACCCAAACTCACTGAAACAAGCTTTCAAATCCCCTGGTAACATCATTGAAACTATTTCTTGCAACTTGAAGAGTTCTTGGATCATTGGAGCTTAAGGAGGAAGTCTTGGAAGCCACCCACAAGCAAGAAGATCTTCATCAGCCACTTGTAGCTGCTGTCCAGACCAAATCCATCATTTTAGAGCTCCTAAGGTAGTTTATTATGTTTACCAAGTGTTAGATCGAACATGCAATGGGTAAAAACCCACATGCATGAACATCCACAACATGCAACTCCATGTGGTGATTGTACACGAATTTATTGGTGATTTGATGTGTTATTAGATTTAGATATACTGATTTTAGTATAAGATTGATTGGTTTTGAGTTTGGTTGAGTTATGGATTGATTTGATGGTGATTTTGGTACATTGCCATAAAAGGAAACTTTTACGTTGCAAGCCATAGGTTTGTGATGATCTAGACATGTTAGGCATGTCTAGATGTTGTCAAATGCATATTGAAGGGTTTAGAAACACATTTGGATTGTTAATTTTGTCAAAAACATGGTTTTGAAGAAACCTTCTATTTATGGAATGTTTTTGAAATCAAAAGAGGGCTTTTGATGAACTTTGATTACTAAAATATGTTTAGAAATGTTTTTTTAACATATTTGGAAACTTCGATTTGTGAAAACGAGCTTTTAAACGGATACTTTCCAAATAAGGAAACTTTGTTTGGGTAATGTAACACATGCATATTTATCTTAATAAAACATATTGTTAAATATTATAATTTTAAATATCTAGTTATTATTTGCACATATGTGACACATACTACTAAGTAACGAGTAAAATGATTATTAAAAAAAAACTTCTTGACATACCTATTCGGTTAGTTAATACTATAGGAGACCGCCTAAAATTAATAAAATATATTATAATTAAACTTTCTCCGTTTTTAACGAAACTTATGTCAAAACGTAGAGAAAAATGAGTCGATCCTAGCAGTATTTTTAGAATTTTATAAAACATTATATTTTAAAAGTTATAAGAGAAAAACAAAATATTAGCTAAATTAATTATATTAATAAATTAATATAAATCTACATTTCAATTGAAATTGAGGTTATCTGCAACAAAATACGTGGAGCATTCAATGGAAAAAAAAAACTTGCGTGGAGTAATTTCATCTAACAACAAAACACGTATGAAACCCAAGTCAACTATAAATTTTTGGCCATCACGTTTGAACTACTATAAAAGCTTACATATTTACTGAATTTTGAAATTACAAAAACATATATACATATACACACACGCAGCCACTTTTAAAAGGAGGTGCTGATCAATCTAAAAAGTCAAGATTTATAAGTCGGTTCGTTTAGGTATATTATCTAACTTATTAGAATTTAATATAATATTAACTTATAGGGTTAAGGTTAAGCTCCGACCCTATGTATATATTAAAAAATTTTTAGTTTACTTAATATAATAATAATAATAATAATAATAATAATCATAGTAATAATAATAATAAATAAATAATAATAAAATTAATAATAATAATAAATAAATCATTCTTGTAGAATAATTATAAGAAACACTGCCCAAATTTATATCGAAAAATTTAAGATGTCACTCAGTCAACCAAAATTTCAGGTGAATACATTTAACTTCTTTTTAAATATAAATTCATTTTTAGCATGGTTTGTTTAAACTTTGACGCATATAGGGATACTACGTGACCAGCATTTAGGCTATTAGTATACGTATGATTTGCAAATCGTATCCGCATATGGGTGAAATTCCCATACGTGGCTTTTACAGGTGGGCTGGAAGGTTAAAGGTAAGACGTACTGCGCAGGCAACCTAACCAGTGACCAGCTGTGGGCTGGAGGGAACAAAACGTAAGACGCGTTGCGCTGTAGTTCCTAACCAGTGACGGTTAAAAACCAGTGCATGCAGTAGTTGTATCGATCAGTGAAATAACCTGCTAAATGTGTAGTATTGCCAATATTACTTATGGTTAAAGGACCGAACATGCTATGCTTACATATCGAGTCTGTTATTTGTATTCACCAACTTTATGTTGACGTTTTATTTTCAAACACTTTTCAGGTGATAATGAATGACAAATCAGAAACAAGATTAAAGGTTTAGGACCTATGATGCCTTAAATAAAATCTTGTGGCAAAACCGAGGAGCGATTGGAGTTATACCTCCAAGTCCCGTGTAAACCGAGATATGTAAATATATGTTTGTAAAAAACTCGTTTTAAAATGAAATAAAATGTTATGTTCATATCTATGCATATGAAATTTTATAAAATCCTGAAAAGTTATTTACAAGCGATGAAAATATGGTTTTTCATACCTATGCGTATGAATTATTTGTAAATTATGAAAAACGGTTTTCACATCCATGCATGTGATTTATTAATAAAATTATGAATTCATGAAATGACGCTTCCGCTGAAACATATTAAAATGGATAATAAACTCTGACCGAGACAGTATTTGTCAATAAAACCAATCGGGTCGCAGCGCCCGGGCTGCCAAGAGCCCGGGGTGTGACAGGTTGGTATCAAAGCTCCTGGTTTTAGCGAAATAGGTACTAATGATAGTATCTAAGCTTTAACCAAACAAAGATAAGCGCCCTATCAAAGGAATAGGTAGAATAGAATACTTGAAATACTAAGAATGATTAACATGATGAATTATGCTGATAGCTTATAAGCTAAATTACGATGAATTATTTGAAGACCTTGTCAAATGTCATATTTTGTAGACAATGTCTCGAAACCAAAATTATGGCGTACCGTCTGCAAACACTCGTGGGCGAAAGAGAACGCACACGGATGCTAATGAACCTATGATTCGAAAATCTAAACTTCAGGAAATAATAGCAAAAGAAATTAAAGACGCAATACCTACGATTATTGCGGCTATGAAAGACAATGAAAATTCAAATCCAGAAAATACAGTGACAAAAGAAAAAGAGGTGTCTCGTTCGAACAATGAGAATATCGAAGCTTCTAGTGCAAAACGATTTAGAACTAAAGGATGTTCATACAAAACATTCCAATCTTGTAAACCTCCTGAGTTCGCTGGAACAGAAGGAGTTGTGGTAGCGTTAAGATGGCTAGAAAAGATTGAAGCGGTAATTGCTATCAGCAAATATGCCGAAGAATACATGGTCTGTATGCTTCGAATTCCTTTAAAGACGGAGCATTGAAGTGGTGGAACTCCATTATTCAAACCAAAGGCAGAACCCAGGCGTATGCTGGGAGAGTTTTCGAGATCTCGTAACTCGAAAGTTTTGCCCAATGAATGAGAAGGAACAAATCGAGTGAAAATTCCTGACTCACCGCATGGTCGTTGCTGGGCATCGTGAGTACACTTCCATGTACTTTGAGTATGCTCGATTGGTGCCACATCTTGTGACACCAGAATCAAACCTGATCAGTCGTTATATCTGGGGATTAGTAAGTGAAATTCTGGATATGTTTAAGGCGGCGATGCCTCAGACCATTGACTTCGCTGTTGAGCTTGCTGGATTGCTTACTGATGGGATGGTGAGAACCCAAGAAGAAAAGAAAAGTCAAGAAACGATCCAAAAGGTGAATCAAAGTTCAAAGAAACCTGGAGGAAAATTTGAAAAGAAAGAAGGAGGTAGCGGTGTAATCCCACGATGCAAAATGTGTGGGAAAAATCATTTAGGAAAATGTATTCAACCAAAATTTTGCAGTCATTGCAAATTGACGGGTCATACAGTGGTTGAATGCCAAAGAAAGAAAATGGTGACGTGCTTCAACTGCAATGAACAAGGACATTATCGAACCGAATGTCCTAAGTTGATCAAGGCAAGTGGAGTTAGCGGGATTGGTGGTTCAAGAACAAAAGTTGAACCAAATGCAAAGAAGACAACTTAAGCTTTTGTTTTTAATGCAAAAGAAGCTGCAGACATGCCGGATGTCATTACCGGTACGTTTCTTATCAATAATGTTTATGCTAAGGTTTTGTTTGATTTGGGAGCAAATCAAAGCTTTATTAATTATGATTTATGTAAGCTTCTAAATGAACCATTAGTGAAACTAGATAAACCTTATCTGGTAGAAACCGCTAATGGTGATGTAGTCAGAATAAGTGAAGCATTAGAAAATGGTAAGATCACACTCTTTAAGCACAACATAGCTGTGAAATTCTTACCAATGAAGTTGGCCGGTTTTGATGTGGTAATCGGAATGAATTGGTTGGCTACAAACCAATCTTGTATCTTATGCGACACCAAATCCATTGAAGTTCGTGTTCCAACGGGAGAAAAATTGATCATCAAAGGCGATAAGCCAACAAACCATGTTGGAATTACTTCTATGATCAAAGCTACTAAGTATCTAAATAAAGGTTGTTTAGCTTACCTAGTCTCAGTTACCACTGAAGATCAAGAAAAGAAGAAACTGAAAGACGTACCTGTTGTAGCTAATTTTCCCGACGTGTTTCCAGATGAATTGCCTGCCTTACCACCAGAACGTGAAGTAGAATTCAATATCAATCTGGTACCAGGTACGGCTCCAATGGCTAAATCTCCTTATAGGTTGGCACCGACGGAGATGAAAGAACTCAAGAAAAAATTAGACGAGCTACTGGAAAAAGGTTTTATCCGACCTAGCTCATCACCTTGGGGAGCCCCAATTTTATTCGTCAAGAAGAAAGATGGGTCAATGCGGATGTGCATTGACTATAGGGAACGAAACAAGGTGACTATTAAGAACAAGTATCCACTTCCACGAATTGACGATTTATTCGACCAACTTCAAGGAGCTTATCATTTTTCTAAAATCAATCTTCGATCAGGATATCAGTAACTGAAAGTCTAGGAAAAAGATATTCCTAAAACTGTTTTCCGTACAAGGTATGGGCGTTATGAGTTCACTGTTATTCCATTTGGACTTACTAATGCTCCAGCTGCCTTCATGGACATGATGAACCGGATATGCAAACATTATCCGAACAAATTCATCATTGTGTTCATTGATGATATTCTTATTTATTCAAAAACACCGGAGGATCATGCTAAACATCTTAAAACCCTACTTGAACTACTAAGACAAGAGAAATTGTATGCCAAATTCTCTAAATGTGAGTTTTGGCTTGCTGAACTACAATTTCTGGGGCATGTTATAAATGCTCAAGGTATTCAAGTAGATCCATCTAAGATAGAGGCTATAACCAAATGGAAGAACCCCAAGTCACCAACAGAGGTGTGTAGTTTCTTAGGCTTGGCGGGTTATTATCGTCGATTTATTCAGAATTTCTCCCGAATAGCTGTTCCTCTCACTTCATTGACTCGAAAATCTATTGTGATGCTTCTCATACAGGATTGGGATGCGTTTTGATGCAACGAAACAAAGTTATCGCTTATGCATCACGCCAATTGAAGACTCATGAGAAGAACTATGTGACTCATGAACTGGAGTTAGGCGCCATAATCTTGCATTAAAATTATGGAGACACTATCTATACGGAGTTCATTTCACAGTTTATACTGACCATAAGAGTTTAAAGTATATCTTTGGACAAAAGGAACTGAATATGAGACAACGAAGATGGATGGAAACGTTGAATGACTATGACTGTGAAATTATTTATCATGAAGGAAAGGCGAATGTGGTTGCAGATGCCTTAAGCCGAAAGGAGATAGAGAAACCAAGAAGAGTATGTGCCTTACGGCTAGAACTTCAAGTGGATTTGTTTAATCAAATTAAAGAAGCACAAAAACAAGCCCAAGAAGATGAAAACAAGGAACAAAAAGGAATGAAGGGCATGACTGAACAACTGGTCAAAGGAGACGATGAAATTCTTAGTATGAATACAAGAATCTGGGTGCCGGTCACTAGCGTCTTAAGAGAGAGAGTACTGGAAGAAGCGCATAAATCTAAATACATGATGCACCCAGGAAGCGATAAAAATGTACAAGAATCGAAAAGAAAGATATTGGTGGACTGGCATAAAAAAGATATAGCTGCATATGTTGCAAAATGCTTGACTTGTTCTTAAGTTAAAATTGAACACCAGAAACCTTCTGGTATGTTGCAACAACTGGAACTGCTGTTTGGAAATGGGAAATGATAACCATGGACTTTATAACTAAACTTCCCCGAACCAGTCGTGGGAATGATACGATTTGGGTTATCGTTGATAGACTGACCAAGTCTGCTCATTTCCTATTAATGAAAGTAACTTACTCTATGGATAGACTAGCGCAACTGTACGTTAATGAGATTGTATCTCTACACGGTGTGTCATTATCCATTGTGTCAGATAGGGATAGTCGTTTTACCTCTCGATTCTGGCAAAGTTTTCAAAAAGATCTCGGAATACGTTTGAACTTCAGCACTTCTTATCATCCGCAAACTGATGGGCATAGTGAAAGAACAATCCAAACACTGGAAGACATGCTTCGAGCTTGTGTGATAGACTTTGGAGGAAGCTGGGATAACCACTTACCTCTAATGGAATTTTCCTACAATAATAGTTATCACTCAAGTATTCAAACTGCACAGTTTGAAGCTCTCTATGGTAGAAAATGTCGAACACCAGTCTGTTGGTCTGAAATTGGCGAAAATCAGTTGTCTGGTCCAGAAATAGTGCAAGAAACAACTGACAAAGTATTTCAAATTAGAGAAAGATTGAAAGCAGCCAGAGATCGACAAAAGAGCTATGCAAATCGAAGAAGAAAGCCATTAGAATTCAATGTTGGAGATAAAGTGTTACTTAAAGTTTCTCCATGGAAAGGAGTGGTACGATTCGGGAAAAAGGGAAAGTTAAGCCTTCGTTATGTTGGACCTTTAAAAATTCTCAAAAGAATCAGACCGGTGGCTTATCAGCTTGAACTACCGGAAGAAATGGCCAGAGTACACGATGTGTTCACGTTTCTAATTTTCGAAAATGTTTGGCCGATGAATCTTTGGTAATGCCTCTTCAAGATGTTGAAGTAAATGAGAAACTAAAATTTGTAGAACAACCACTTCAAATCGAAGATCGTATAGAAAAGAGACTCAACGTAAGAAGTGTAGTATTAGGTTAAGGTTAAATGGAATTCCAGACATGGTCCTGAATACACATGGGAACTGGAGTCAGAGATGAGAAAGAAATACCCACACCTATTTCAATATATCTCGAGGACGAGATTAACAAAGGTGGGGAGGATGTAACACATGCATATTTATTTTTATAAATATATTGTTCAATATTATAATTTTAAGTATCTAGTTATTATTTGCACATATGTGACACTTACATACTAGTAAGTAACGAGTAAAATGGTTATTAAAAAAACTTCTTGACATCCTATTCGGTTAGTTAAAACAATAGGAGACCACCAAAATTAAAAAATATATTATATCAATCTTTCTCCGTTTTTAACGAAACTTATGTCAAAACGTAGAGAAAAATGAGTCTATCTAGCAGTATTTTTAGAATTATAAAACATATATTTTAAAGCTATAAGAGAAAAACAAAATATTAGCTAAATTAATTATATTAATAAATTAATATAAATCTACATTTCAATTGAAATTGAAGTTATCTGCAACAAAATATGTGGAGCATTCAATGGAAAAAAAACTTACGTGGAGTAATTTCATCTAACAACAAAACACGTATGAAACCCAAGTCAACTATAAATTTTTGGCCATCACGTTTGAACTACTATAAAAGCTTACATATACTGCATTTGAAATTACAAAACATATATACATATACACACACGCAGTCACTTTTAAAGGAAGATGAACCCTGGATGTTAGGAGGTGCTGATCAATCTAAAAAAGTCAAGATTTATAAGTCGGTTCGTTAGGTATATTATCTAACTTATTAGAATTTAATATAATATTAACTTATAGGGTTAAGGTTAAGCTCCGACCATATATTAAAAATTTTTTAGTTTACTTAATATAATAATAATAATAATAATAATAATAATAATAATAATAATAATAATAATAATAATCGTAGTAATAATAATAAATAAATAATAATAAATTAATAACAATAATAAATAAATAAATCATTCTTGCAGAATAATTATTAGAAACGCTGCCTAAATTTATATGGAAAAATTTAAGCTGTCACTCAGTCAACAAAAATTTCAGGTGAATGCATTTAACTTCTTTTTAAATATAAATTCATTTTTTAGCATGGTTTGTTTAAACTTTGACGCGTAAAGGGATACTACGTGACCAATATTTAGGCTATTAGTATACGTATGATTTGGCAAATCGTATCCGCATATGGGTGAAATTCCCATACTGGCTGGTACAAGGTGGGCTGGAAGGTAAACGTAAGACGTACTGCGCAGGCAACCTAACCAGTGACCAGCTGTGGGCTGGAGGGAACAAAACGTAAGACGCGCTGGGCTGTAGTTCTACCAGTGACGGTCATAAACCAGTGTATGCAGTAGTTTTATCGATCAGTGAATAACCTGCTAAATGTTGTAGTATTGCCAATATTACTTATGGTTAAAGGACCGAACATGCTATGCTTACATATCGAGTCTGTTATTTGTATTCACGAACTTTATGTTGACGTTTTATTTTCAAAAACTTTTCAGGTGATAATGAATGACCAATCAGAAACAAGATTAGAGGTTTTAGGGCCTATGACGCCTTAAATACAATCTTGTGGCAAACCGAGGAGCGATTGGGTTTATACCTCCAAGTCCAGTGTAACCCGAAATATGTAAATCATATGTTTGTAAAAAATTCGTTTAAAATGAAAATACAAATTTGTGTTTCATATCTATGCATATGAAATTTTATATAAAATCCTGAAAAGTTATTTACAAGCGATGAAAATATGGGTTTTTCATACCTATGCGTATGAATTATTTTTGTCAATTATGAAAAACGGTTTTCACAGACATCCATCGCCATGTGATTATTAATAAATTAATGAATTCAATGATAACGACACTTTCGCTAAACCTATTAAAGATGGGATAATAAACTCTAACCGAGAAGTATTTGTCAATAAATTATAAATGTACCCTAATATTATTAACTACATTATCCGCTGAGTCGGGTCATATCTAAATATTAACTAAATATTCTAGTTCCAACATTCCCCTCCACCCTATACCAACACTACACCTCCCGAGCATGCAAACATTTATATATAGGGCTCCGAGAGGTCGACTACAACCGCCCAAAACGCCGTCCCACCACCGTTGCATTGCCCCACGATTATACCCTTGTTGAATTTAGGGTGTATCAGTAACTTACCATTATCTCACTTCACAACCTATCCTTGGTAGGATAATTTTGAGTGAAGCGTGTAAAGCCTGCTGAACGATGAAGACTGACAAAGTCAACACGGAAGAGTCAAATCTCAGATTTCAGTTTAATTTTCGTGTACAGCATTTCGAGTACACGAAGTGGTCGTGTACTCGAACCTTTTTGTATTTAGATTTCGTGTACACCTAGGCCTAGTATAAATAGACGCATTTTGTACAGGTTTAGGTTGGAATCCCGAGGCATACGCTCTCTAGACGTATTGAGGCGCTTGTACTCGAAGTTTTGCAATATTTATAAAGTTTGCATTTTTCTACTTGCTTTCTTGTTTCTAACTTGGATTCCGCACTTGTTAGAGATCAATGATGATGTTTACAGAGATAAAGTTTGGATCTTGATCTGTTTGAGGACCTACAAGTGGTATCAGAGCTTGAGTGCTCTTTTCATCATCAAGGTGACAACTTTTCTAGGCAAGTTTGCAACTTTATCATTCTTCTTTACTCCTACTAGCTACTGCATAAATTTGGGACTCTGAATCTTAAGAAATAATTTTATAAATTTTTCTTAAGTATTTTCGAGTTCAAAATTTTTAGAGTTCAGCTATTTCGAGTATAGGCAGAGTGTTTGAAGATCAGCTAGAGTTCGAATACAGAGAGTTTCGAGTACAACATCAATTTCGAGTACAGGACTAAGTTTCGAGTACACAAAGTTTCGAATACAGCAAATTGTTCGAGTACACAGTTTCGTGTACTTCAGCTTCGTGTACTCGAATTTCGATTACATCCAGAATTTTGAGTGGTGTTCACTTCGGGCAGCTTTATTGACTATCATCTACAGGGAAATACAAGGAATTCGTGTACAACACTTAGAAATTCTTCAGACTCACAATGGGTACAAAGAATCTGACAAATTTGTCTAATTTGCTCAGTCTTGACAATGAGATCGGCACCGGAACAAAGCCACCAAGGCTCGTGTCAGGAGATAACTTTCAAGACTGGAAATTTCGATTTCAGTCATTTATCAAGTATACCGACCCAAAGCTTTGGAGATCAATTGAGGAAGGTCCCTTTGTACCTTCATTCCAGAGTGAGCTCAATGGTCCTCTCGTTCCAAAGGATCCAGAACTGTATACTGACAATGATATACTCATGATGGAGAAGGATGAAAAGGCATATGCCTCGATCACAATGGCTTTGTCAACAGATGTTGCTCACGGATTCAAGGAACACAAGACTGCTAAGGAACTCTGGAATGCCTTAGTTGAAAGATTTGAAGGAAATGAGGACATGCGAGAGAGTCGCAAGGACATGCTCAGACAAAGGTTCAACATGTTTAATCATATCAAGGGAGAGTCTCTCGAAGCACAACTCAACAGATTCACTCATCTGATGACTGAGATGACTAGTTCTGGGATTGAGATGACTAAGGGAGAGGTAAACAAGAAGCTGCTGAATTCACTACCTTACACTTGGAACTCTAACTGTACAACTATCAAAAGGACCAAGGACATGTACAAGACTTCTTTAAGTGAGCTGATCTCAATCATCAACTCATATGACATGGATGATAAGCAGAGAGCACTGAATCATGCCAGCTCAATGGGCATTGCACCTACTACTTCTGAAAACTCTGCTCTTCTATCAGCAGTTAATCATCAATCATCAGGAATGCATCATTATCAGCCTCCTTCCTCTCATGGAGTTCCTTTTGAGACCGCTTTTCTGTCATCTGGACAAGCTGGATCAGTGCCTAAAGTCAATCCAGAAAGTGAAGAGAATCTACTGCTATTTAAGGGATTCATGAATAGCTACAATGCTTTTATTGCAGGAGAATTGGCACCCTCAAATCTCACTCAAGACAATCTAGAACAGATTAATCCAGCTGATGTTGAAGAAATGGATATCTCATGGCAGATGGCAATGGCTGTGTTCAGAGCAAAGAAGTTCATCAAGAAATATGGAAGAAACAGCTTTGGAAACGCTCCGGGAAAGAAGCTTGGCTTTGATAAGTCAAAATTGCGATGCTACAACTGTGACCAACCGGGTCACTTTGCCAGGGAATGTAAGCAGCCAAAGGTGGCTAAGGAAGGGGGAGAAAAGAAGCCTGAAGAGAAGTCAGGAAATACAGCTGCTGGAGGAAGCGCTAGCACTTCTAAAGCGTTGGTGACTCAGGAGACTGACTCCTATGACTGGAGTGATCAAGTGCAGGAACTGGAACTGACTCTGAGTCATGCATTCATGGCTGAGGTAGACGACAAGCAAAAGGAGGTAACTGAAAATCTTTGCTCTACCTCATGCATAAATAAAGTATTTAAGTACAGGTCGCACAATGAATCACTAATCAAAGAATTAAACAAACTTAAATACTTTAACTCAGAATTTCTTAAAAATGAAGGAATTTTTAAAAGGAAACTTGAAGCCGAGAGTCGGGATGTGGCAAGGCTAAAAGAACTTCTAAGTGATAAAGAGTCCAACTATCGAGAGGCTCGACGAAAAATCGATGAACTCACTCTAGAGTTGGATCAAGTCAAATCTCAACTCTCTAAATCATCAATTAAATGTGAAAGATTTGATTATTCAAGCAAAGTTTTAGAAAATATGACATCAATGCGATTTCGGGAAAAGAGGGGTAGTGGGATTGGGTATAGTGAATGTGCACCACCTTTTAACCAAAATTACTCATGCATGCCAAGAATCAACACATCTGTTGATGACTTGGAATTGGATTCTAGTCATGCTTGTGATTTTCCCACCGAACCAGTTGTGATTTCAGCTGACCCTGTTATAACTGATGATTCTGAGGTTTGTGCAGAAAAACTAAGTGTTGCAGGTTTAAAGGAGGAGAAGGTAGAAAGAAGTGCAGGGAGGAGCACAGATTGTTCATCATCTACTAGCAAATCATTTTTTGTTCCAACAATTGATCTTAATAGAAAGTTTGATGAAATTAACATTAATATCAATGATATGCCAAAACATTTTCAGAAAACATTTGCTATAAAATCAACTTTCTCTCCTTTAACAACACAGACTGCACCGGCTCATCCCACAGTTACCAAAGAGGAAAGTTCATTGTTAAATCCTAACTGTGAACCTTATATTCCCACCTCTTTCTCTAGTCAAAGTAACTGTGATGTAAAGCCCTTTGACCCAATTGAATTTCACCAAAAGGTCTGCTGTTATGCATGTGGGAAACCAGGCCACATTGCTAGACATTGTCTGCACCGACCTACTGATTTCTTCTATGGGAAGAATCAGAAGGTCATCCCTAAGGCTAAATCTGTTAACAAACATGCGAGGAATGTACCATCTTCCAAGCCTAAGGCAACCTCTCAAAAGGTGATTCAGACACCTTCCACTGCAAAAAGACATAAGAAATCAAACAAAACACAATTTGGTTTTCATAAGCAAAATCAAAGAATTTTCAAAAATAAGATAAAACCAGTTGACCAGGGCAGTGGAAGCATGACACATATTAAGCTTTAATCCAGAAAGACCCAAACCCAAACCCAAGGATAGAATTTCTTCTATTACCAAACACCTAAATCTGTTATGATTTGGGTACCTGTTTCTCATTAATTGAATGTATACTGTGCAGGGAAAGCCAAGCAAGCTTAAACACGTTTGGTATGTAGATAGTGGCTGTTCCCGGCATATGACTGGGGATTTCTCTCAGTTGCATGAAGTTACACCATTCAATGGAGGTTATGTATCATTTGCTGGAGACAAGGGAGGAAGGATAAGCATGAAGGGCACGGTCACTAATGGAACTCTTAGTTTTGAAGATGTGTACTATGTTGAAGAGCTCAATCACAGTCTTCTGAGTGTTTCTCAAATCTGTGATAAGAGCTTTTCCACACACTTCACAAACAAAGAATGTCTTATTCTGAAGCCTGGCTTTGTAGTGCCTGAGAAGTGGATTCTGATGAGAACTCCAAGGATAAACAATGCATACATTATTGACATGAGCTCAGATTCGTTTACAGAGAACACTTGCTTGTTTTCTAAAGCATCGGAGCATGATTGTCTGTTGTGGCATCGGAGACTAGGTCATGTAAACCTAAAGAATCTGAACAGACTGGCCAAGGGAGATCACGTCATTGGTCTACCTTCTAAAGATTTCTCCACTATTGAGAAATGTATCGCTTGTGCAAAAGGAAACAACACAAGAGACCTCACAAGCCAAAATTGTTCAATTCCATCTCTTCAGTTCTTCAACTTCTTCACATGGATCTTTTCGGACCGATTAACGTAATGAGTATCGGGAAAAAGTCATACTGTCTCGTTGTGACAGATGATTATTCCAGATTCACTTGGGTGTTCTTTCTAGCTAAGAAAGATGAAGCTCCAGAGATTTTGAAGAAGTTCATTACCTTGATTGAAAATCAGAAGAATCTAAAGGTCAAGGTGATCAGAACTGATAATGGAACTGAATTTAGAAATCAGACTCTTATAGATTTCTGTGATGCAAAAGGGATAGCTAGGCAATACAGTGCAGCTAGAACGCCTCAGCAAAATGGAGTTGCTGAAAGGAGAAACAGGACGCTTATAGAAGCGGCACGAACAATGTTGTCAGAATCAAAGCTACCAATCTTTTTCTGGGCTGAAGCAGTTAACACTGCATGCTATGTTCAAAATAGAGCACTTCTGAACAAGCGTCATCATAAGACTCCCTACGAGATTCTATTCAATCAGAAGCCCAAAGTTGGACACTTCAAGTCATTCGGATGCCCTTGCACTCTTCTTCATACAGAGCCTAATCATAAGTTTGATGATAAGGCAGATGAGTGTTACTTCGTGGGCTACTCGTCTGAAAGGGCAGCATACAGAGTCTATAACAAGAAAACTCGGATGATTGTGGAATCATACTACATAGATTGGCAAGAAATGAACTCTACTGATGCTGGTTCTGGTCCAAACTGGCTGTTTGAGTATGACTCCACTTTTAAGCCCTTCAGCACTCCATCTGAGAATACAAGAACATCTGAGCAAGCAGATGATTTCTACAAAGATGATGATGTGGACTATAGAGTTGACTATGTTCCATCTGATCCTAATCATTTGACAGTTGATCCTCCTGGCATGTACAATCGTGCCTCCTCCAGCTCAGCCGACCCCTGTACAAGAAGTTCTCCCATCAGAACCTGACACTTCTCAGTCTGTTCAACCACTTCCAGAAACGGATCAAGTCTCATCCTCTTCCCACCAGACCTTTGATAATCCACTCTTCTCAGATAGCATTCCTGAGGAACATTGTGTGGATCCTGGAGCTGAAGCAAGTGAAACTGCTCCTATTGACCACATTTCCTCTTCAAGTGAAGAACAAGTCAATAACATCAGCAACCTGCTAGATAATCTGGCTGTAGAAGAAGTGCCAACACTTGGTGTAAACAAGAATCATCCAGTGGAGAATATTATTGGACCTCTCTCAGAAGGCGTTCTTACTCGAAGCAAATCCATTACAGTTCAGAACACGTTGCCTGAAGAGACACTCACTCGAAGTCAATCAGGTCCTATTAACTCTTGTTTATATTCTTGTTTTATTTCACAGGTTGAACCCAAGAATGTCAAAATGGCTCTAAAGGAGTCCAGCTGGGTTGAGGCAATGCAAGAAGAGTTGATGCAGTTTAAGAAGCTAAAGGTTTGGAATCTGGTTCCTCTACCCAAGGGAAAATTGCCTATAGGAACCAGATGGGTTTTCAGAAACAAGAGATGATTCTGGTGTAATTATCAGAAACAAAGCCAGACTGGTCGTTCAAGGATTTTATCAGCAGGAGGGAATAGATTATGAAGAAGTCTTTGCACCGGTTGCGAGACTTGAGGCCATACGGATTTTCTTGGCTTATGCCTCCTATATGAACTTTACGGTATATCAGATGGATGTGAAAACAGCTTTCTTATACGGAAAGGTAAAGGAGGAAATATACGTGTGCCAACCCCCTGGTTTTGAAGACTCTCAGTATCCAGAGCATGTCTACAAGTTAGACAAAGCTCTTTACGGCCTTCATCAAGCACCGCGAGCATGGTATGCTACGCTTACTGATCACCTACTCGCAAATGGATATACTCGTGGAGCTATTGATCAGACCTTGTTCGTCCGCAAAGATAAGGATGATTTAATTCTCGTTCAAATCTATGTGGATGACATCATATTTGGTTCCACCAGCTCAGCGTTGTGCAAGGAATTTGAAGGGGTAATGAAGAAGAAATTTGAGATGAGCGCAATGGGAGAAATGACCTTCTTTCTGGGTCTGCAGGTAAAGCAAGATTGTAAGGGTGTGCTGATTCACCAAGGAAAATACGTCACAGACATTTTGAACAAATTCAAAATGACGGAGTCAAAGCCGGCATCCACTCCCATGGCTGCACGTCCTATCCTAACTTCGGATTTGGAAGGTGAAGATGTTGATCAGCATCTCTATCGCTCGATGATTGGTTCTCTGATGTATCTGACTGCTAGTCGTCCAGACATTATGTTTTCAGTATGTCAGTGTGCCAGATATCAGGCAAATCCGAAGGCATCTCACCTCATAGCTGTCAAGAGAATCTTTCGGTACCTAGTCGGGAAACCTAAGCTCGGACTTTGGTATCCAAAGAACTCTGAGTTTCAATTATTTGCATACTCAGACAGTGACTTTGGTGGATGTAACCTGGATAGGAAGTCAACCACGGGTGGGTGTCAGTACCTGGGAGATCGTCTTGTTTCATGGCAATGCAAGAAGCAGACCACAGTATCCACATCCACCGCCGAAGCTGAATATGTTGCTGCTTCCAGTTGCTGCTCTCAGGTTATCTGGATGCAACAACAACTTCTCGATTACGGTTTGAACTTTCTTGACTCTCCTATTTATTGTGACAATGAAGCAGCCCTACAAATCGTCAAGAATCCGGTACAACACTCCAAAACTAAACATATTGACATCCGGATTCACTTCATTCGTGACTGTTTCGAACGAAAACTGATTCATCTTGAAAAGGTCCATACTGATGACAATCTAGCGGACCTTTTCACAAAACCGTTCGATACAGCACGCTTCCATCACCTGCTTGCCTCTCTCAAATTAATAAGCTTTAATTAAAAGTATTTTTGTAAATACATTAAAATTTGTGTCCTCCCATAGTCACAAATTTAGGGGGAGAAAATTTACAAAAACAACAAAAAGATTTTTCATTCCTTGAGTCAGAAAATTTACAAAAACAACAAAAAGATTTTTGGTTGGTTTTTGAGTCAGTCTAAGATAATCTATAAGTTTAGGGGGAGTAAGTTTTGAAATCTTAAGAAAAGAGATGTTGTCTCTAGCTATTCAAAGAAAATTACAAAAACATTTTTTAATTTTAACTTTACAAAAACTTAAGAAAATACAAAAAGATTTTATTTGGACAAGCAAAGTGAATCGATCAAATTGGGAAGTGAAATAATCTCTAAGGATCAAAATTTCACTATCTTATTATGATCTCAAAAGAAATCACAACCTTGAATATCTATTCTATGCTAAGAAGTTGAAATGAGTTTTTCAAAACTTAAATAATCAGACTTGATCAAACTTAAAATACATATAAATAGATAAATAAGTGTGAAATTGTGATCATTAGATAACTAGAAACGTGTGACAACTATTTGACTTCTTGTTTAAATCCTTAAATCAAAACAAGATTGTGTTTCCATAAACTTGAAATTGTGTTTGAAAAACTCGGGTATTTTCCATGTTTTGTGCAAACAAAGAGCGGGAAATACCTACTGAAGCATTCTATATTTTGCGTAAGCAAAGAACTGGATGTGTGACGTTAAGGCCAATGTGTCTGCAGATCAGAAAATAAAAGATGCCAATGAGCACAAGATGATAGAACCCCTTCTTGTTCTTGATTCTAAACCTACTAGATCTGTTCTTTTCTTTTCTCATCTTAAAACTCTGTCAAAATAATTTGAAGTTCGTTGAAACACAATCAAAGTTTGAAACAAAGGATTTAACAAGACTGATAGGTTGCATATTAATCTAGTCTTACAATCTAATTGATCACAAATTTCCCAAAAGATATTTTCAGAAAAACTTGATCATATAACTGATCTTTAAGAGATGAAATAACGAGTGGAAATAATTGGTAGGGAATAGCTATTTAAAGGTTGTGCTTCTTTAAGAAATTATCTAATATAGTTAAAATTTTGATAACAGATTTGATCCCACAAATTTGAGCCGACTAAACTTTAAAACTTGTTCAAATTTTATTTTATTTTATTTTATTTTATTTTATTTTTTTTATTTTATTTTATTTTTTTATTTATTTATTTTATTTTATTTATTTATTTTATTTTATTTTATTTTATTTAGAAAAGTTAGAATTTAAATCGAAATAAGAAAATTAAATGGTGCGTATTCGAAATCGAGTACACGAAATTACGTACACGAAATCAGGTCTATAAATAGTTCAACTATACCCAATTTCGTGTACCATAATTTTCGTATACACGATTTCAGTTTCGATTACACCATAAGGCGATTTTCATTTCCAGACCAGTTTTCGAAATTCTACTCCGGCTATCTTATAGATCATCACTAGGCGACTCTAGGTATAGATTTTTATCAAATTTTGACCGCGGATTTGAAAGTTATGGTCAAAATAAAATTTCGAGTACGTGATTTTCGTGTACAGGAGGTTTTTGGTCAAATTGACCAAGAAATACTTAGAATTGAAAGTCAATTTGTAAATATGTTGGTCGCCTTTCAATTCCGAGTATATTGAATCGGTTTAGAATTTCTATGGAGCCAAAATGATAAACTTCTCTAAGGATTTTAAGTACACGAAATTTCTCAGGTTCGTGTACACGAATATTTCGTGTACAGACTACATTTCGTGTACAGAATGAGCTTCGTGTACAGATCAGACTTCGTGTACTCGATTCAGTTCGTGTACACAACACACTTCGTGTACAAAACTTACTTCTTCGTGTACTCGATCTGTTTCGTGTACACCTGTTGCTCCGAGGAGATGGCTTCAACACTTAGAAAATTTTTGAAAAATTTTTGAAATTTTCGAGTATTGCTTCAACACTTCGTCTAACTTAATCAGTTTTCTGTTTCAGATGGCTGAATTACGGTTTGTACATGATCATAACATGACTGCTTTCCTTGGGGAACCACCAGCCAAGCACTCAGAGTTTCAGAGCATGATTGAAGGCCTGATATTGTCTCCCGTCAACTACGCTATCATGGAGTACCCTCAAATCGTTACCTCATTTATTCGAGATTTCTGGAGCACGGTTGAGGAAGGTATTGATGCGGATGGAAACATCAGTATAGTCGGAAAGATCCAGGGTCACTCCATCATCATTACAGAGCAAATCATCAGGGATTGTCTGCAGTTTGGAGACAAGGAATCTGACCCTGTGGAGCTAGACCAAGGTCTGGTAAACCGAACTGTTTACCAGATGGGACACGAAGGAGCCTACCCACCTACTGAGAAGAAACTGTTACACCCGTACTGGAGGTATCTGGCACATGTGGTGACACAATGTTTATCCGGACGTAAGGGCGGATATGATGTGCTTAATCAGACACTGAGTTCATGCATGGTGGCCCTAGCACTTGGAGAAGACTTCAACTTCTCAAGGATGATTTTTCAGGATATGCACGCGAATATCAAAGGCAAGAGGAAAGAAAGATTCCTGGCCTTTCCAAGATTTCATTCAGATTATTCTGGATAAAAGATATCCGAACCTGCAACGCACATTTGGTTCGCTGGAAGTTAAGAGGATGCGAGACGATATCTTCGGCTACATGAAGATGAGTAAACGGGGAAAGAAGCAATACACCGGTCAGAGACCCTTGATCAAATTTGGGAGATTTGTGGGAGATGGGATGGATGAGGATATGCCAGGGACCCCAGTGGCTATAGTGGCAGAAGAGCATGACACTCAGGCTACAAGTTCTAAAGCTAAAGCAAGTGAAGCTACAAAAGCTGCAGCTGATGCTTCTTCTTCTTCATCAAGTGAAGATTTTGTCCCAGAGGGGCCACCTCTCACAAGGCAAGAAAGGGAATATTCAAGATGTTGATTATACTCCCACTCCCGAATCTTCGCCAAAGAAGAAAAGGCAAAAGACTATGGCACGAAAGGCAAGAGACCCAAGGCTTCAGTCTGTTCTCTCCAGCTTATCTTTCTCTTCTGCTGCTGCTGTCATGACACAGGCACCAGTTAAACCCATTCCTGTCACCAAACCACCATCACCACCTCACATCACTAAACCACCATCACCGTCTCATGTCACATTACCACCATCACCACCTCATGTTACATTACCACCATCACCACCTCATGTCACAAAACCACCTTCACCACCACTTGTCACTCAACCACCTCCACCGCCTAAACCTTCTCAACCCATTAAGCCACAACAACCTAAACCTGCATCCAAACCTTCGAAAACCAAACTCATCATCCGAGTTCCCTCCACACGTCCATCAGTCACCATTCAGCCTAAAGCCAAAACCAAAGCCAAATCACCTACACCACAATCCGGAAGCAGCAAAGGAAAATCTCCTTTGCGTTCCGATTCACCTTACGAACCACAACAGGTGCCTGTGGATCTGATCGGACTTCAAGAGCGAGTCTATCAGTTAGAAAAGGATGCTGAGAGAAAAGACAAGATGATCATGAACTTGCGAGAAGGGAAGATCAAAATATGTTCTCATCTGAACAAGTGCAGAGGAAAGGTTAAGGCGCATGAGAAATTCATCAGAATTCTTCTGTTAGAGAACCACAAGATGCAGAGGGATATCAAACGACTCAAAGGAGAAGAAGTATCCGAGTCTGAAGATGAAGTCATGGATGTCAGTGATGACAGTGACGACAGTGATGATGATGATAATGATGGAAATGATGAACAAGATCAAAAGGAAGATAAAGATGAAAAGAAGGACAAGGATGATAAAGACGACCAAGGCGACAAAGATGATAAAGATGGAGATGACAAAGATAAAGACCAAGGTCCTCCTGATGACAAAGATCAGGGTGGAGACTCTGGGAATCCATCATCTTCCGAAAAGCCTTCTGGTTTGTATGATGATCTATTTGGAGACATTCCAGATGACATCCTTTTTGGCGATTGTGTACAGCCCGACGAGACTGGATCCAGACTTGACAGCATTTTTGATGATCTTCCAGATACTTTTGATTTTGGATCTCCGAGTGATGCGAAGAACGATCAAGCCAAATCTTCTGCAGGGGCATCTGTAGAAGAAGAACCAGAAAACATCATCCTTGGCAACGTTTCTTCAGACCCCTATATTGATTTTTTGTATGCCCACAAATACATCGATGCGTTGGGAAATGAGGTCACTTCACTGAATGAAGTGATAGATAGCTGGTTTGATCGTAAGAAAGACTGGACGCCAGCCCCTCCTGTAGACAAAGAGGCTTGGTTCAGAGAAATGGGAGATCAACATCCAGAGCATACCTTCATTTCTGATGACAGAAACCTTTTTGCAGTTCGCAATGATAGATCAAATATATGCTGCTGGATGTACGACAAACCGAGAGATATCTACTTGGTGAAACGGATGAGTGGAAAAGTCGAATTTTACAAGAAGCCTACAGATTTTTGTTCCTTACCTAGAGTTGACATCAGAAGCATCGACAAGGCTATGTTCTTCAACCCGTCTAAGGACTCACAGGCTGATTTGTTCGCAAAGTTTATCAAAGATCAGTGTGAGAAGGATTTTCCTGTCATGCGCACAGCTAAGGGACGACGCTTTGTCTCTTCGTGCATCATTGATCCAAAGACGAAGAAGCCTTGGGTGTACTATAGGTACCCTCCTCCTCATGTGATGCAAGCAGTGCCCGTCTCGCCAAGAGTTCCTGATAACTCTTTGGCTAACTTTCTGTCATGGTACTTTGATGATCTGAACCTTGCTGCAGTTATTCTTAGGAACATAGATGATGTTGATGACATCGACATGATTCTTGACCCTATGGATCTTCTGAAGTATGGTAAAGATGACATGATGAAGCTGCACAACTCTCCTATACGAGTATATTCCGGAAATGATGAGCTGGCTAAGCCATTTACACGAGTTGTTGCTTATGCCATGAAGCTGAAGCTGTATGCTGGAGCAGGGCCACACAATGTCTCTCTTCCGATAGGATGACTTCGCCAGTCTAGGGGGAGTTTGTAAAGCCCGCTGAACGATGAAGACTGACAAAGTCAACACGGAAGAGTCAAATCTCAGATTTCAGTTTAATTTTCGTGTACAGCATTTCGAGTACACGAAGTGGTCGTGTACTCGAACCTTTTCATGTATTTAGATTTCGTGTACACCTAGGCCTAGTATAAATAGACGCATTTTGTACAGGTTTAGGTTGGAATCCCGAGGCATACGCTCTCTAGACGTATTGAGGCGCTTGTACTCGAAGTTTTGCAATATTTATAAAGTTTGCATTTTTCTACTTGCTTTCTTGTTTCTAACTTGGATTCCGCACTTGTTAGAGATCAATGATGATGTTTACAGAGATAAAGTTTGGATCTTGATCTGTTTGAGGACCTACAAAAAAAAAAGCCCCCGTGGGTCTCAGTTCCCCTGACAATTAGGTTCACCTATGTCTACTTTCACATGACCACGAGGTTTACCTATTTCTAAGTTTTCATCACCTAATGTCCTAAGTCACTAAAATCCATACCACATCCCAGTCCATAATTATCAATGAGGTTCATATCATCACTGAGTGCGCTTATTGTCACTAAGTTTCATATCCTCTCTATATTATTTTCCTCAATGTTCATACCATCACAAGTATTAGTATCACACATGCGTTCATATTTTCACCAAGTGTTTATATCATCACTCAGTCTACAGTCTATAACTAAGTGTTTTCGTATCGTTCGTTGATCCTATACACCCCACGTGTCCAATAAGTGTGTTTCATAAGTAATTTATATGTGTCCATCAAATATGATCACCAATATGTCAATCCAAACCAACCTTAACCACATACATCAACTCACCTTACATCATTTTCCAGTAATACCTGTTTCCTGACACTGACAGACCCCAAATATACTACAAATGGTATATTATAGGGCAATGTTAGGGGTCCATCGCAACTGCCCCCAGCCCGTCCCACCACCTTGTAGTATACCCACGATGTGTCCTTGTTCTGGTAATCAAAGACCAATCAATAATTCCTAGAGCAGATATGTTCCTAAGCAGTTAATTCCCTAAGCAATTAATTTCCCAAACGGGTAGTTCCCTTATTCTCCAATACTGACATCCACGGAATGTACCGTAAATGGTATATATATAGGGCATATGTAGGGGTCAGTCGCAACTGCCCCAGCCAACGTCCCACCACCTTTACGATACACCAAGTATATGTCGTTATCGAATCATGCAGGCACAAGTAAGCATAAAATCAGCAATTAATACATGTGAATCAGATAGATAATCAGGAGTTCAAATAACATGTAATAAACACATAAGCATGAAATCCTGAATATACTAACTAGTGTATGAAATATATTCATACTAGGGTATCCTACGGTTATAGACTAGTTCAACCATTTCTAGTAACCTAATTCCCTATAACCCAGGCTCTAATACCAATCTGTAACACCCCGAGCGATGGCGGAAACGTCGGGATGCCACGAGGGATGTGTAGATTGTTCATAAGCTCGTGGGCATCTAATTAAATCATCACATATCAATTAATCAACCAAATTAATTACATCAAAAATCATGTTCAACATGAATTAGTTACATCAATTACCCAAAAGATTTAGCTAAACTAACTAAATTAACTCTAATCGCCAGAATTTCAGTTATTTTAGCTAAGTCCAAGAATCCTATGTGATGATGTCCAAATATGAGAGATCATCCTCCTCAACCTACTTATCTTCATTCCCTGAAACATGTAAAAATCAAGTGTCAACTACTAAGTAGTTGGTGAGTAATCATAAGTTTTTATATTTAAAAATATTTTACAAATGATTGTAAAAGTTTATAGTTTTTCTGAAAAAATCCACATGAGCACCAGCGAGAATACCCAACAAACATCCAAACACATAAAACCAATCACATAAACCAAACACATAATCACATATATCAATAATTCATAGATAATCCATCATATGTTCAATCAACCAATCTCAACCATCAATATTCTCAATTAGTATAAGTGACCATACATGGAATCGATGTGATTAACCGGAGTTAAAAACAATGATTTCATGGAGTGGTGGCAAACCACGTGACAATACATGCAATCGTTGCGGATGACTGAAGTCAACCGTAACGACTCTTGGAGTTGTGATAATCCAAGTGGCAATACGTGTAATCTTTGTCGATGACCGAAGTCAACAACAATGTCACACGGAGTTATAATAATCAGTGATAATCCATAAACAATGATAATCCCATAATGTGAATATCATATTGATAAACAGGTATCACCCATGTGTTATCAAAATAATATTTAAAATTGGTATACATGTTCCACCTCCGAGTTTAAAACAAAACAGTTTAAAAGGAGGTCATGAGAACTCACCTGAGTCCTTAGAATCAGTGTTTTAGTAGGATGCGCGCTCGCGTATAAGAAATTAGAACAACTCAATCAACCTGTAATTATAAGTGTGTTTGTGTTTATAATCATATGCATTTCAACTTAGATTTGGTGTCCCTTTAGGCTTACTTTAAACTCAGTAGTATTTTACTAACTTAGTTTATTTTACCTAATTTAAATATACCGCTAAGGATTTTATAATTAGTCATTCTTAGCATATAATTTACTTGTCGGTTTAGATATTTTAACAATGATAACCCGTTGTGTTATCTTATGTGTGTTCCCTTTATTACATGTATATATATTCCAAGGTGTTGACCTTAATTTATATATATAAATTAACACATACATGCATGGTCAATTAACTCTACCACCATTATCTAATTAAAATTCCTTTTAATCTCAATGAACCCATATTCAAGTTACACACGCAAAACATCACATTCCATAAGAAACCTTATAATTTTAATATATGTATTTAAATAAAAAGGTGGTGACTCCCAAATTTCTCATGCATGCATGGTTCTTGGCTTATCCTTGCCTTCCTATACCCAGTACTTGTTCCCTTGGTCTTTAAATAATTTCGACAGCCCCTAAGGCTCGACAGCCTTAGGTTCGGCCCATTATGGTCAAGGTTCGCTGGTCACCTACATTTCAGCCAACCCCCAGGTTCGTCGCCCTAGTAGTTCACGAACCCTTAGGTTCGCTGCTTAGCTGATTCATCCAAGCAAGGTTCGGCTGAGAAAGAAGAAAAGGTTCGGCTAGAGCTTCATAGGTTCGGCCCCTAGGGTTTGTTTATGTTCACAGGTTCGTCTTCAATTATAACAGGTTCGCCATGCAAGTGCTAACAAGAGGAGGCTCGTCTAAGCTTGGGTTCGCCGACTTAGGGTTCGACCACCATTCGGTTCGGCCTCCCTTGGGTTCGGCCAACAGCCATGGTTCGGCGATCCCTTGGGTGACAGCTAGAAGGTTCAGCCCTGGCTCAACCCTTGAAGGTTCGCTGACCTGCAATGGGATTCTGCTAGGTTAAATGAGCATAAGTTCGCCCCTAACCAGGTTCGTGGAGCAGGGTCCGGCTGGGTTAGGGTTAGCAGGTTCGGTGAAGATAACAAGGACCTAGGTTCGGCTCTCATCACAGGTTCGCCAACCTGTGGGTCGCGATCCACTGCTCACCATCCCTTCCATCGAGCCGCTTTCGTAGGAGATCTGGGTTCTAGGCTTTCGAGTGAGCTACAATGGTTTACTTGCATATTTCTAAGTGTTTGTATCGGTTGGGACATAGATGAATTATGTGTTCTAGATTTACACAAAAACCGAAATTAAAAACCATAGATTTACCTCGATCGTCGATCAAACGTAGGGTTTCTTCGTATCTTCTGGTTCCTCTTGATCATACGAAAGTGTGGACACCAAAATCTCTTGAATCCGACAAGAAACGAGAGAGATATGCTAGAGAGAAGTTCTAGTGAGAGAAAGTGACGAATTGTGTGTGTTTTTAGAGAGAGAAAGGGTTTGTTAGAATGAGGGAGATGGTGGAGTCTTCCACCACTTATGTCTATCCCGTTCCCGCGCGTTCGGTCTTGTCTTTATCACGATGCTATTTTAGAAACGCTCGGTTTTGCTGTAAAATATATTTAAAACATAAGTCGTTTAAATAATTATATTTCGTTACAATAAAATGATTTAAATAAAATCGTTTAAGTAAAACATCTTCGTTTATCTTTGTTAATTTGATTATTTAAATGTTCGGTTTCGTTTTAGGTTGTGATTCCTAATAAAACGTTTTTAAATTACTTTTCTTATTTTAATATCGTTAAATATTATTTAATTATCTAGTCGAAACGCGTTACTCACGTACGTATTCGTAAAACTTTTGCGAATCCAACGCTCGTATCGTATTTCGATTCGATTTACGATCTATGGAATATAGTTCAGAATATTATTCTTAACAATCATATTCGTGTGAATCGTCACTCACACGCGAATACATTATTAAGTTAATATTTCTGAATTAATATTCGCGTTTAAGTTATGTTCGTAACCTCACCATCGCGTAAACATTTCAAACTTTACTTCCGTTATTTAATTATCTTTAATATTATAAATCCCAATCCAAAACCCACTAACCATATCACTGACACATCCATGATAGACCGAAATATGCATATGTATAGGGCATATGCAGGGGTACGTCGCAACCTCCCCCCACCTTTCGATAAACCATGACCATGTGACCTTGACCTTGACTATTTTTACCAGCAACAACCCTACATCTCCTTTCCTTTCCATTACAACACAATCATAATCTTGTAATTTCAACTGCGATAAACTCTCTGTGTTCTGTTTAGTTGTGTTTCAACTAAACTTCCCATGGTTTATGCGTGAAAATATATGTTCTCAATATATATACCAAAAGAAATTAAAGACGCAAAACCTACGATTATTGCGGCTATGAAAGACAATGAAAATTCAAATCTAGAAAATACAGTGACAAAATCAAAAGAGGTGTCTGGTTAGAACAATGAGAATATCGAAGCTTCTAGTGCAAAACGATTTAGAACTGAAGGATGTTAGTAGCGCGTAGCGCCTAGCTTGGTAATCTTGAATAGTGTGAGAATATCGAAGCTTCTAGTGCAACAACTCATTTTATTTACATATGGACATGCTTTATCACTATACGTGTATGTGTGGACCACATCACAACTAAAGTCCTCCTCGCGATACTCTACGGACCATTACTAGCGCCTAGCGTGGTAATCTTGAATAGTACTATTTGGGCCTTACAAGCCCCACCCATCGCGCCTGGGAAACCAACCCGACTGGGGGTCGGAATGGGTGCAATATTGACCAACACTTTGCCATTGTCTTGTGATGGACATGGCGGGGGGCAAACTGTCAGCTTCGGTACGAACCCGCATATAATATAACTGTATTGACTAGCTATCAATCGATACTGCATTGTAATGATATGTTAATCAACAACTCTTACTTTAAACATTGGATGTTCACTGCTTATGAAAAACCTGTGCTCTCACCAACCTTTGTGTTGACCCTTTTGCTCGCAAGTTTTCTCAGGTAATTAAGCCACACACTCATGGATAGGATGCTAAGCTGGAGTATCATGCATCTACATAGTGCTTTAGGCTTGAGAACATTATCATTTTGCTTTGTTGTGTATTGTTAAACAATTTAAATTGCTTTCGCACTATTACTCTGAAATGTTTTAAAATTGTTTTTAACAACGCTTCGCAGTTTATGAATCGAATCTGTTATGATCTTATTAAGCTTCCGCAACTCTGATTTTACTAAACTGTTTTATCATATTATTGGATGTACGTATGTAAACAGACATGTAAGTCTCGCAACACATTGTAACTGGAGACTGCGATCCTGCAAGATCAGTCGTGATCGCGCCCTCGTTCAGGTCGGGAAGGCCGGGGTGCGACAATAAGATGTTGTTATAGTAATATTTTGTATGATCTACAAGATCCATTATGGTAATCTTTGACAAAAAGCATGTATGTATGAATATTTCTATTTTTAGAAACTTTGTTATTAAGGAATGGTGATTTTTATGAAATGACTTCATGCATGTGTATAGATCTATAGTTTATGATGATTATTATTACATTTGAAATGTTGAAAGTATGATTTCATGATATTAATATAAATAGAAACTTTTTATCCTAAGTTCGCTATGGAATGAGTTTGATAATGTTATATGTTTAACATGCTTAATTGATGTTAATATGATGATATTAAGTGATTGACGCCTTTGAAAGAAAGAAACATGTGAATTTGTTATAATTTACTATAAAATAGTAACTTTATTTTGCAAAATCGATAATTGGTAACATGTTAGTCGTAACAAATATGTATAAATGCTTAATTGAGTCTAAGATAGTGATATTATGATGAGATTGATAGCTAGGCTTAGTAAGGTATGCTTATTTTTGCAACTTACTATATTAGTAACTTTTGAACGCAAAACATGATAAATCGACTACGTGCAACAATGTGTTATGTGATAACATGCTCATTTAGGTTAAACATGCATATTAGAATAATCGGAAGGTGATTTCTTGCATGATTTACCTTATTTGGGAACTTTCCTAAATAGGAACTTACTACAAATAGTAAGTCTCCTCACGGATGTGAATTTGGTATCCGCACACATTACACACACTAAATCGCATGTTACACGATCACTTGAACCAAAACCGTCACCAACGGGTCTATTAGCTCAAACACGGTCACCACAACCCACATAACAACATGGAGTTGTTGAACACGAACACGTCCTGTGAGACCCACATATATGTGAACACAAACTTATAACACCTATGTGATATAGGTAACTGCTAGCCGGCGAGCTACACTGTTCTTGTAAGAACGCACTCCTTTAAACTCAGGTGAGTTTACAGCCCCACTTTACTCTTTAACTAGTTTTATTAAACTTTTGGGGTGAGAATACTATGCAACTGTTTTAGATGTATGACCGGTATGTTGTAAAACCATTTTCGAGTGTAACTATTATCGCATAAAGTCTTCACGTATCCTTACCGTTATTTGTGTAACAAACGAGTCGTTATTACGTAGTACTACTGGGTTTGACTAGCCCCACTCGGCACCAATGTTGACTGGAGGTCATAACGAGTGTAATATCGATGTTGATGTCGGGTTCAGCTATGACTCGCGGAGGCAAACGGAAATAGTCGAGTTTCAATAAGATGAAATGACACACTCCACGGATCGTAGAACCATAAACAATTTAACATACCCAGTATATGTCTGTTTACTATTTTATGTCTGTCTAAACCTGTGAAGTCACCACTTTTTAGTTGCCACTTTTTCGCATGTATACTCAGGTGACTAATGGATCCCAAGTAGGATGCGCACAAGGAAGTACTAAGGAGTCTGACATGCATATAGACTAAAATCCTAGGCTTGATTTCTTATTTCTTAAAAAAATTATCTTTGTACTGTTTGATACCATATATATTTTCCGCTGCAAACTTTTATTTACTTATGCTATTCTAAACATTTTCCGCCGTATTATTGAAACTTGTATTATTTTACAAACTGTGTGTTGTGTAACTCATATAGAGTCGTTTTATATGACCATGAACTGTGATCCTGGCCACGTCACACTCGCGCGGTCTGACACCGCATGTAGGAATTTGGGGGTATGACAGACTGGTATCATAGCCTTGGTTTTTGGGAACTAGGTTTGCATGTAGTAAACTTAGACTATAGCCACTGCTCTACACTAGACACTACACAATAGTGTGTTGTCAATATTATTTCAAATGTTACTTACTGATTTGAGACCTAAGCATGGCTGATAACAATGACGATACGGGACGTGACCCGGGGAAGCAACCCGTCGAGGATGAGCTAACAGACGAGAGTCGTCAGCGGGTTCGGGACAGCAGTTCCCAAGTTGATGCTGAGATGGCCGAGCAGGCGCACATAGTAAAGTGCGCTAGGTCGTGGGCTTGGTACCCACATACCGTGTGGGACTGGATCATCAAGCAGAGAGTACCTCTCCAGCGAGTTCAGACGGATGATGACCAAGCACACCGATTACCAGCATTCGGGGTATCATTTGAGCGGGACAGCTCGGGAGG